>BROG01000177.1:0-417500 GCA_030159075.1 Atrina japonica
TTTGAACTGGAGATAAAAAAAAATAAAGTCTCGCAAAAATTAATGGTTTTACACTATGCTATTATAACTTTTTGTACACAGATGCACATTATCCCACAGTAAAAATTTATTATAAAACTCCACTAAAGTCCCTGTGAAGTCAAATGGAAATGAACATTACTCACATGATGGCTGGAGATAGTGGATACTTTCGTCAGCCATTCACTCAAAGAACAAGAGAAGCTGGCTATGCGAGGATTTTCCGCTAACAGTCGCAGGGTTCCTTTATCAATATACTTCAATAAGCTGAGGAAAAAAAAATCATGTATATGTATATAGTTTAGATAACTTTACATTCATCAATGATACTAAGTAGGGGTGAATCAGTATAGCTATATAAGTGGATATACAGCTGTCATACGATACATCATATTGAGGCATAAACATACAGTTGAATCTTGTTGTCTCAAAGTTCATCGGACCACCCATATTACTTTGAGATATCTGGAATTCGAAATAACCAAATTTTTAATTACCATACAATCAAAACTTGTTATGTCAAGATCATTAAACTCTATTTACCCGGTTAACTTGAAATCAAGCACCAGTCTCGACAATTTTCTTTCTACATATCTTACTAGAAAAAAAAGACGTGATAACTTGGAAAAATGGGAAAAAATGAAAGGGTTTGGCGAAAGGTTGAGGGAAATCTTAAATGAAATTACAGGGAAAAAAAAGGAAAAGTGGACTTTCAAAATATGGTGTAAAGCAAGGTGTTAAATGAAACAAGGGGCATTATAAAGAGGTTTTACTGTATATATAGTCCAAATTAAAATAAGAATTCTGAGAGTACTGATGAATCAATACAGGTCCCCTACCTGTGAAACCAGTGTAAAGCGAATGGTAACCAATTACACACACACACACACAAATAAAGTTTCAACTTTATTTTACCCATTGCCATAAATATTTCCACTACAGGTGAAGTGCCACACACTTTGACCTGAGGTATGGACCTAAGACAATGCAGAGAGGGTTCTTTGTTGTGTCTACTCTGACAACAGACCTCAGTTTTAAGTCTCCACTGAAAGACCCATTACTATCACTTCTTTACACTACAGACCTAGGAAATAAAAAAAAAACAATCATAAATATTTTAAAGAAGACCAAAGTAGGTCCTGAACTAGAACCCGAAACTTTTCATTTCTGAGTCAAATGCTTTATCACCAGGGCCCAGCACCAAAAAACTTGAGAATTTACTGAAGTCTGAGTATATTCTCAATTTGATATCCTTTCCTTAGCCAATCAGATTTCAGGATTATTGCCAAAGTTGAATAAAATATTTAAACTTAAGTATTTCTAAAGTTTTATGGTGCCAGACACTGAAATCAGTAAGTGGTTCATTCTCAAAGAGTATAGATTTACCTTGTTTGGTATTCCAGTACATTAACAGCAAAATACACTGCATTGTGGACAGACGCAAAGTAGTTGTTGTCCATTAAATCTGAAATAATGAAAGTATATTATAGACAGTCAAAACTCGTTATGCCGCGATCGGTGGTAATCTTGATTTACCCAGTTAACTTGAGATCAAGCGCTGGTCCCCGTAACTATCTTTCGATATCTTACTAAAAAAAAGACCTGATAACTTGAGATCAGAAAAGTTGAGAAAAAACAACAAGAGGCCCAATGGGCACTTAACGGTCACCTGAGAAAAAATTTCTAGTCAGGTTTGGCTAAACTTAGTCCGCTGGTTATTGAGAAGAAGTCAAAAATGTCTCAAATTTAATAAAAAACTTATACTTTTTGTCAAAAGCACCAAAAATCCACTAAATGGGGAAATAACTCCCAAAAGGGGTGACCTGACAATATCGGCTCTATTGACTTATTTATAGATCTTTGCTTGCTGAAATTCTTGCTTCTTTCACTTTTATTCTACCTGTTATACTTTTCAAGATAATGTCAAAAAATATCTAAAAACATGAAAAATCCACTTAAAAGGGGAAATAACTCCCGAAAGTGGTGACCTGACAATTTCGGCCCTATTGACTTTTTATAGATCTTAACGTGCTGAACATTTTTGCTTCTTTCACTTTCTCTCTATTCATTATACTTTTCAAGGTAATGTTAAAAACGTCCAAAAACATAAAAAATCCACTTAAAAGGGGAAATAACTCCCATAAGGGGCAACCCCACAATTTCAGCCCTATAGACTTTTTATAGATCTTAACGTGCTGAACATTTTTGCTTCTTTCACTTTTACTCTACCTATTATACTTTTCAAGATAATGTCAAAAAACATCCAGAAACATGAAAAATTCACATAAAAAGGGGAAATAATTCCCATACGGGGCAACCCAACAATTTCAGTCCTTTTGACTTTCTTGTAGATCTTTGTGAGCTGAAAATTTTTGCTTCTTTCACTTTTACTCTACCTATTATACTTTACAAGATAACATCAAAAAACATCCAAAAACATGAAAAATTCACTAAAAAAGGGAATGACTCACATAAGGGTCGAGCCGCCAATTTCCACCAAAATGAAATAATTGTAGATTTTTGCAAGCCACTCATTTTAAGGTAACAGTTTTTTCTCTAGCTTTCAAAATTTTGGAGATACATGTATTAAATCAAAAATATCTGCTGACTCCTTCGTTCTATTTATAGCCATGACAGCCATGTTTGGCACTAGCCCCTTTTCATCTGCAAACTTTTTGCGGCTTTACTTGGTTATACTTCCTGTCAAGTTTGGTTCAAATTGGTCCAATGGTTCTGGAGAAGTAGTAAAAAATGTCAAAAATTTTACAAAAAAAACCTAATATTTTCCATTTACTTAGGTGCCTGTGACCTTGACCTTTGACCCCATGACCTTGAAATTTGGTCAAAACGTTCCTCAGATAATTCCTAACAATTTTCTCATATATCTTTATATACAACAAGTCGATCAGTTTTGAGTTATTAAACAATTTGCAATACAATTGTATCCTGTGTCACTGAAGCGTCCCCTAGTGGTTCGTTTATGAACAGATTTCAATTTTGTTCGTCAACTTTATAGATATTGACTCAACCATCATGCACACAAAATTTGAAAGTCATCTGATCATTGGTTCATGAGAAGAAGATTTTTAAAGATATACCAAGTTTTGACCCTGTTTGGTCCCTTTTAGGGCCCCTATTGGTCCAACCCCTTTTTCATTTGCAAACTTTATGCTGCTTCACATGGGGATGCTATATGCCATGTTTGGTTAAAATTGACCCACTGGTTCTTGAGAAGAAGTCGAAAATGTGAAAAGTTTACGCACAATGCACATGGCATGAAGCACACCGGACAAAAGCGATCGCAATAGGTCACCATGAGCTTTCAGGTGACCTAAAAATGCTAATGTCAATGTAAAAACATGGTCTCGATGCTTAATTTCAATGTGAAAGTGACCAGTTATCTGGAGGTAATTTTTATTTACATCTTCATTAAATTATCATATTACTATTTTGGACTCAAAAAATGGTCTTTATGACCAGGTGGTCTTTATACACAAGTGTATGATAGATTATAAGAAGTGGGTCAAATGGCATTATCTAAGTCACAAGGCCAAAGGTCATTGGAACCATTTGAAAGGGGTGTTCATAAGGATTGCACATGTGGAATATTAAAGCTTTACTCCTTACATTTTTAAAGGTTTAACCTATGTTAAAATCTCTGTCTATGGACAACACTGGCTATGCAGATGATGCAAGGGGTATGATATAAACATATAGGCATTTGTTGCTAATGAAACTATCAATGAATTAATCCACTGCAATACCTTTTTTTTCATTTTAACCATTAAAATCAGTCATTATGGGAAATCATCAAAATATCACTATTACACCTAAGTAAAATATTTCCATTCTGAATGTTGTTCATAAACTCTGAAAGAACTATTTTTAAACTGTTTAGTCCTAAAAATAAACATCTGAATGTTTGTTTTTTTGCTTCATATACTATCAAACTCAAGTAGAGATGAAAAGTGGTTTTCAACTACAGTGAAACTTGTATATAATGACCTCCTTAGAGACCCAAGAAAACCAGTTTTTATAGGGAGGTGGTCTTTATAAAGAGGTTGATTTGTACACAAATGGTACTATTGGGGACAGCAAAAAGCTGTCTTTGTGACCAAGTGGTCTTTATACAGAGGTGGTCACTAAAAGCAGGTTTTACTGTATGAAGACAAAATCCCCAATAAAAGTACAAGTATACTGTTTCAAATTTTGTTAAAAATAGACATACCGAGTCCAAAATTGGAAGCCAGGTCAACGTCAGCACTACGAGATGTCAGAAGCTGCATCAGAAAATACAACTCGACAGCAATGTTGGGTAATAAATTTTCTGTAAATACAAATAAAACATTTATCATTAATGACATGAGCAATCTGTGATCTCAGTGTGGCTTAGAAAGAAACAGGAAACACTTTCGGAACCTATGAAATTATTCATTGATTGAGAGGTTTTTTTCTTAAATATTTGATCCAAGATTGACGAGTACAACATTATCACTAGTGGGTCTTATTTTTTTACTCCCACAAACAAATAGTAACGAAAATTTTAGAAATTCCATAGGTACCACTAAAGACATTACAGTGCAGTCATTATTTTTTCTTTTTAAGTCTTGGTCAGTTTTGTTAGATTCAATCTAAAGGGGGATCTACACAGCATGATTTGTTCTACATGATTTGACACATATGATAAATAATGCCATGTAAACAGTGCTATGACTGAATCATAGAAAACATGCATGACTGACATGGGGATATTACTTTAATCTGGATGACAAAATCATGGAGTTTTAGCCAATCAGAATAAAGATGACCAAAGTAAATTATACGTACAACAACAGGAGCAAAACCACATGGTAAAAAAAGAACAAAAGAAATGCCAAGAAAAGAGGAATTATACTTGACAAAAAGTCAAATCCAAAGACTGTGAATTATATAAAGAGGAAGATGCACTGTGGAACATCCAGAGTCCACAATACTTTAAAATGGATAAAAAGATGTGTTTTCCTCATTCATATCTATTCTGAGAATGTTTTTTAAACATTGTGGGTCCTCTTTTAATCCAGTCAGGAACCAATTTACACCTTGGCCTTTTTCTCTTGTTCATTATATGCATTGCACTTGTAATTATTATAACACATACATGTAAAGGAACAACTATTTCTCCATCATCCACAGGGAACAGGTGCCTGGCAGATAGGAAGTGGAATAGTGAAGAGGTTGGTCATGATTTAGACATACTGTGTAATCCCCAACCCTCCTTCAACAATATTATCATTTTATTGTTTGATTCAATATTTTTAAAAATATTGTTTCTGATTGGTTATTAGTAAGAACAATTCCAGTACTTAAATTTAACATATACACCCCTAAAATAAATATATGTTTGGACTGGTCTGTGTCATCGTGGTTCTTGTGACCCTTGGTATAACCCTTTTCGAGGCCTTAAAATGATGAATACAGGAATAAGATGGTCCATTATTCAGTTATTATCACTGACCAATATACTCACCTCTAAAACATGATGAATACAAATGTACGAGTGTTTCCAACTGTTCAGTGTGTGTAACTTCAGACCTGTCCGCCGTAATGATTTCAACAATACTGTTAGATCTTTCTATCATTGACTTGGTCGGAGTTACAGAAACAGGCGAAAAGGCATTCTCACCTGTGCTACCACTCAGATGACCTTGTAATCTTTTCACTTTCTCCAGCCTTTACCAAAAAAAAAAAAAAAAAAAATAAATAAAATAAAACACATGAAATGAAATATGGTAATAATATTAGAGAAATCAAAGAATACAAAGCTCACCTCACAGCAACATTTTAACATCCATCTAATTTAACTGACCTCAACCACAGCAACATTTTAACATCCATCAAATTTAACTGACCTCAACCACAGCAACGTTTTAACATCCATCAAATTTAACTGACCTCAACCACAGCAACAATTTAACATCCATCTAATTTAACTGACCTCAACTCACAGCAACATTTTAACATTCATCAAATTTAACTGACCTCAACCACAGCAACATTTTAACATCCATCTAATTTAACTGGCCTCAACCACAGCAACATTTTAACATCCATCAAATTTAACTGGCCTCAACCAATCTTCTATCGACAGTATTGATTGTTTGTTTGTTTATAGTTGTTTAACATCCCACTCAAGAATCTTTCACTCATATGGAGATGTCACCAAATGCCGGTGAAAGGCTTCAAATTTTTGGCCTATGCTCGCCACTTGTGGCCATGGAGCAGTGAGGTTCTATAATGTGCCGACACCTACTGTGACACGGGACCTTGGTTTTTACTGTCTCATCCGAAGGACAGGAATCTGACCTGTCGCTGACTGAACTCACGTTCAAGAGTCGAGCGTGCTACCGACTGAGTCAGGTCGGCTCTGAAAATAGACTAAATCATAATATGACACACTAGAGCAACTGACAGTCTGAAGGGATTTTCCATACTATTTTGGGAATGGGGCCTGGGCTTCTTGAATTGGGAATTCTAGCAACATTTTATTGAAATCAGGAAATCTCGAAAAGCACAAAACTATGTGAAAATACAAGGATCTCTTCAAATTTATTGTCATTAGACTTCAATTGGTAAATTTCGACTGCAAAATGGGGAAAAATGCATTGTTTTACCAATGAGAATGGGGCCTTATTTTGGCCCTGTATGACAGGCTAGAGAATCCCTGGTCTGTTGTTGTTGGCAATTTGTACAGTGTTGCTTTGGAAGGAATTACATCCTCCCTTCACACAACATTATACACAAGAGTACTGGAAATGATGCAAGATACACCTATCGTGAACTTCCCTTTTCAACGTTTTAAGATTCTGTACTAAATTTCAACAAATAAAAAGCTTATTAAAATTTGATTTTTTTTAAAAAAAGGACATATGTTGAGCCAAAAACTCAATGTTTTTAGTCCCACATGGGTCACTGTCAAACTCATCCAAGGCCAATTTGTATGGTACTGAATCTATGGACCAAATTTCATAAATATCAGTGAAGGAATGAATGTGTAAGAAGAATGACAAGAAAAGTTAGCGAAAAGACGAAAGGTATACCATAAAATGCTTTGTCTTACATTGCCCACAAAACAGGTATTGTTAGACAAAGAGGATGAAATGAAATATCAGACCTGAGCAGTTCCCTCTCCTCCGTCAGACAGTCTCTCTCATTGCTGGTGGCATCATTTCCAGTCTCTTCTTTTGACTCCAGAAAGGCTCTGTTCTGTTTCCGAACTACTTTCCCAGAAACTGGAGTTGGTTTTATTCTACGAGAAGGGCTCTGTGTGGAATCAGTGGTGCCATCTTGAGGAATACTTGTAAAACTGATGCATCGAGACTTGGTGATTGGGTTTGATTTGAAGGCTCTTGGTGTATTTTCAAAGTTTGGCGAATTTCTCAGAATCAGGTTTGTTAAATAATCTCCTTTTTCAGAAGACAGATCATTTCTGAAATATACAACAGAATAAGTTTAAATCTACATGTATAATACATTCATATGTAATCTAATCTAATAAAGTAAACAAATCTATTTATTTGCATGCTGAAAATTTTGACTTTTTGTTTTATCCAAAGTGTTTCACTTCCTGTCTAGAAATTTTTAGCAAAATAAAGATATTGCAGCTTTAGTTTAGGTGAAGAAAAGCCTAGAGAAGAGACAGTTACAACCAGATTTTAAAGGTCTCAGATCTGATCGACTTAATTCAAATTCTTCTACTCTTATGTCAAATGGTCCGGGCAACTGGACAAATCTTAATGTTGAACCTTGCACTGGGAGTGGTTTATATGAATTAGACCATTATCTGGATAACACAAGATGTACCGTACATTGCATGTACCACGGCATCGTTTCATAAAAGGGTCGTAAATCAGGAAAAAAGTTATTAACCCAATACTACGATTACTGACCATTTCATAAATGTTTCCTGTTACCGATTTATGACAGAATTTAGTCGGTAATTTCCGACTGGGTCTATGAAGTCGTAAATCCTAAATCCTTACTTTCATCAAGATCAAATGAAATATATTGAGAAATTGTTTGAAATAACAGATTAAATATTACTTTGCTTGATGAGTTAGAGGGAAATAAGACTGGTAGGAGAACTAGCGTTTTCCAATACAGACATACCACTAACCTCCCTTTGATCGTATAAAATAAGGGACTGTATAACAGATCACACACATTGTGTTTCAGAATTATATATTTTAATATAAAGTACCAATCTTGCCTTTTCACCTATAATACAAATGTCGTTACTGACTCTCCAACAATTCATTCCACCTTAAATAATCGGCAGTCATAAGAAATTCTGACTGGCATAATGAAATGGTCGTAAACATTGTAGGTGAATGGTCATTAAACTAATTCAGTAATTGGTAATCATAAAGTTTCCGACCTTTTATGAAACGATGCCCTATAGATTTAACTGTATTAGCTTAAGACATAATATGGCATTTGGAATTTTAGAATTTTACCTGGGCGTTTTGGGTTTTTTGTCAGATCCCATGGGTGGAAAATCATTTGCATTGATCAAATTAAAAACAGGAGCTGCAGCCGGTGAATTAGATCTTCTTCCTGTCCCTGAGTCCAGAGACTGTCTTTTCTTGTTCCCAGAGTATCTGCTGTTCACTTGCATTGGTGAAGGCGAATTATCTGTTGAACGGTCACCTTTTCTTCCTCCAGAAAATGGAGAGTTTTTCCTCTTTTGACTAGAACTAACTTCAGGGGACACGATAAATTCCCCCAAGCTAAACCTATGTTTTGTCCTTTGATTATTTCCATCATGGTTACCTGTGTGTTTGTTAGCACTGTGTGATCTATTATATTTCTGCTCTCTCTCACAAGAGTTTGGATGATTTGGATTTTTCCAAGCAGATACATTAGGAGAATCAAACGATGCATTAGGAGAAAACACAGAGCCCGAAGTATTCCTAGCATCTTCTAATCCATCACCTGGGCTTGCCCCAAATAGCTGTACTCTTTTGGAACTGGACGTCTCGCTTCTTGGTCTTTGAGAGACATTTTTTAATTTTTGAGCAGATGGGGTTTTAGCGGGTGATGGGTTAGCAGAGCGAGTTGACTGAAGAAGATGTAAAGTCTGATCTCTGAGATAATTCAAGAAAAACGGAATAAATTCTTGTTGTACTTTAGGTATGTCTTTCAACTTTTCTGGTATATTCTCCTGAAAAAAAAGATAAGCAAACCAGTTCATAATTACGTCTAGAAATTACTTCTGGGTGAAATTGATCCTAAGTTAAAAAATTCCTTCCATAAAAAAAAATTACTGCCTCAAGCCAGTTGATCACCTAGGCATGTTTATAATTAAGGTCCATAATTAATGAAGATCAAACTGGCTTCTTTTCTGGATGATAGTCATACATTTGGGTCAACACTAGCCTTTTGAGAAAACATTCAATTCAGTGTCTTGGCTTTTTTATTGAGTTTTTTTTTTGGGGGGTGGGGGGGGGGTGGTGATAGTATTATAAATAGTTAATTGATAACAATTGATTGATCACAGCCAATCTTTGTTAAAACAATTGCAAAAAAATAACTGTTTGTCCCGGCGGTACTAAAGGAAGACCAGAGAATACTTAAAAAAGACCAGAGACTCAAAAGGGGTCAAAGACACATAATATGCCTTAAATATGACCATATATTTGATTTTAGATCATTATTTAATTCAGAATTGATATTTGAGATACAGCCAGATTGCCGTTATCTATAATAAAAGGAGACCAGAGATTTTATAGAGCCAGATCTCCATTACATACCAAACGAAGACCAGAGATTTTATATACCTACTATTCACTTAGCCTTTACCTACTAAAGGAAGACCAGAGATTTGAAGAAGACCATAGATTTTATATAGCCCCATAGCTGTTACCTACTAAAGGAAGACCAGAGATTTGAAGAAGACCATAGATTTTATATAGCCCCATAGCTGTTACCTATTAAAGGAAGACCAGAGATTTTATATAGCCAAATCGCTGTTATCTACAAAACGAAGACTAGAGATTTTATATACAGTGAACCCTCTTTACAGCGACCATGTTTGTTCCCACATAGGATTGACATTATATCGAATTTGTCACTGTGACGAAATTGATGTGGTGGGCATCTTATAATTAGCTCTCTTGAGTATCATTTATGAATATAATTACATGTAAATAAATAAAACAGAAAGTCATAATGGCTCTTATGATGTTATTTTATATAATTTTCACCCTTTTAATTGTCATATTTATGCAAGATAATCTTGTAAACATCTCAATGCAATTATTTTTCGGTCGCATATAGTAAATCAGTGATGTCATAAAATGCACAGATCATGTACAAAATGCCTGAATGTACCTGATTCCAAGTTAGATTCTTTATTGCTTAACTAAAAAAAGCGCAGAGATTGCAGATACAATCTAATTAAAAATGCCTTTCATAAATAAAATCTTACTAAAATGTCTACGGCTATCGCATTTGAAGTAATTTAAAGATACGCCAGTTTAACCACATCGGCACAGACATGTAGCCTAACGGAACTTGTCAACTATGTGTATTTTTTTTTTCAATTTGTACGCAGCTTGTATTTTAATGTCGGTTCAGTTCTAACGAAACCTGTTTTATAAACATTAGGTCTACTGCAGTATGATTTACTTGCAGTAATAAAGGCTAATCGTTGAGAGTGACCTATCATTTATCAATGCAGATCAGAGAACAATTGACGGTGTAATTGTTTTATTGACATAATTATTTTTACCTGTGATCTCGAGATAATCAAGACTGATAACAATAGCCGAATCAGCAGGTGGCGGGTTCACTGTACTTACTATTCACATAGCCATTACCTAATACAGGAAGACCAGAGATTTTATATACCTACTACAGGAAGACCAGAGATTTTATATACCTACTAAAAGAGGACCAGAGATTTTATATACCTACTACAGGAAGACCAGAGATTTTAAGACCTACAGAGATTTTATATACCAGTACCTACTACAGGAAGACCAGAGATTTTATATACCTACTAAAAGAGGACCAGAGATTTTATATACCTACTAAAAGAGGACCAGAGATTTTATATACCTACTAAAAGAAGACCAGAGATTTTATATACCTACTACAGGAAGACCAGAGATTTTATATACCTACTGAAAGAGGACCAGAGACTTTATATACTACCTATACTAAAAGAGGACCAGACCAGAGATTTTATATACCTACTAAAAGAGGACCAGAGATTTTTTACCTATACCTACTACTGAAGGAAGACCAGAGACTTTTATATATACAGAGATTTACTACCTAAAAGAAGACCAGAGACTTTATATACCTACTAAAAGAGGTCCAGAGATTTTATATACCTACTAAAAGAAGACCAGAGATTTTATATACCTACTGAAAGAGGACCAGAGATTTTATATACCTACTACAGGAAGACCAGAGATTTTATATACATACTAAAAGAAGACCAGAGATTTTATATACCTACTGAAAGAGGACCAGAGATTTTATATACCTACTGAAAGAGGACCAGAGACTTTATATACCTACTAAAAGAGGACCAGAGATTTTATATACCTACTACAGGAAGACCAGAGATTTTATATACCTACTGACAGGAAGACCAGAGATTTTATATACCTACTAAAAGAAGACCAGAGATTTTATATACCTACTAAAAGAGGACCAGAGATTTTATATACCTACTACAGGAAGACCAGAGATTTTATATACCTACTAAAAGAGGACCAGAGATTTTATATACCTACTACAGGAAGACCAGAGATTTTATATACCTACTACAGGAAGACCAGAGATTTTATATACCTACTAAAAGAAGACCAGAGACTTTATATACCTACTAAAAGAGGACCAGAGATTTTATATACCTACTAAAAGAAGACCACAGAAGACCAGAGATTTTATTTATATACCCTACTATAAAAGACAGGAAGACCAGAGATTTTTATATACCTACTAAAACTACAGGAAGACCTACAGACCAGAGACTTTATATACCTACTAAAAGAAGACCAGAGATTTTATATACCAGTACCTACTACAGGAAGACCAGAGATTTTATATAACTACTAAAAGAAGACTAGAGATTTTATATACCTACTAAAAGAGGACCAGAGATTTTATATACCGACCAGAGATTTTATATATACCTACTAAAAGAAGACCAGAGATTTTATATACCTACTAAAAGAAGACCAGAGATTTTATATACCTACTAAAGGAAGACCAGAGATTTTATATACCTACTACAGGAAGACCAGAGATTTTATATACCTACTACAGGAAGACCAGAGATTTTATATACCTACTAAAAGAAGACCAGAGATTTTATATACCTACTACAGGAAGACCAGAGATTTTATATAACTACTAAAAGAAGACTAGAGATTTTATATACCTACTAAAAGAGGACCAGAGATTTTATATACCTACTAAAAGAAGACCATAGACTTTATATACCTACTACAGGAAGACCAGAGATTTTATATACCTACTAAAAGAAGACCATAGACTTTATATACCTACTACAGGAAGACCAGAGATTTTATATACCTACTAAAAGAGGACCAGAGATTTTATATACCTACTAAAAGAAGACCATAGACTTTATATACCTACTAAAAGAAGACCATAGACTTTATATACCTACTAAAAGAAGACCAGAGATTTTATATACCTACTAAAAGAAGACCAGAGATTTTATATACCTACTAAAAGAAGACCAGAGATATTTTATACAGCCAGATTGCTGTTATCTATAATAAAAGAAGACCAGAGATTTTATATACCTACTATTCACGTAGCTGTTACAGGGAGTAAAATTGGCTGCACGATCCAGGGGCCAGTCAGGCCCCTAGAACAAAATATCTAGGGGTCCAGGTTGAAATTCAGGGGCTCAGCTATTTCTTCGGATGCTTTCGTACAAATTTTTTTTAAAAAAAATAACCAAATTCCTCAATATATTTCTATCTCAATTTCTCTTTCTGTATAGCTTTAATTGTGTTGAATGCAATCATGAATATGTCTCTTACATGTACCAACTATTGATAATTTCCCGTCCATTTTGTCGAGGAGTGGTTCTTTTTAATTGTATTGATACACTTTGGAGTATTCTATGGCTGGTTTCTTGCTGGGGTTTTCAGCAATGTAACACCACATGACAAAGACTTACGAGTCCAAGAAATGGTTACAAGTCAAATCCCACCCCCACTTTGGAAACATGTAAATCAGCACTTAATGGAGTTAAATAGGCACCTGGAAATATTTTTTTCAACACTTGGAAATATCTATCAAGGGAACAAAATGGTATTAAAAAATGTTTATATAAGAAGAGAAGAGTCATTTTAAAAAATAATTTATGTGTATAATTACTTCAACAATGTTAGAGGTTTAAAGGGCGAGATACTTTTGACTGACTAGCACTTCGGCACATCTGAAGTAAGGCGAGCTCTAATATTATTAGAGTAGTGTATAATATGCTTTTTTGATAATTGTCACAAATTCACATCACTGTTGACCCTAAAAATAACATACATCTCCAAATTATCGGTTTTAAGTTTGCAGTCATTCGAAAGGTACAAAGGATTCAAAGAAGGGCTAATGGTTACATAATTAAGGCGATATGTATGAGATCCTACCAGATAATGTTGAACAGGTGAAAGTTGAAATTACATGTATCAATAATACTGAATTAACGTTTGTGAGTGCTGATATCAGACCAAAATTTACAAACATAATTTTTGCAAGCAGTTATAAAAGAAACAAGTGCTAAAATCATTAGGTGTGCGATGTGAAATTCTGCATGAAAACATATAAAGTGCAGAGTTCAAAATTACATGTGTCTAACCTAATCAGGATTCAAAGAAATCACGAAATCGTTTCCCGAAAGTTGACCACCTTGTCAACATGTACACACCGTGGTATTATTTGTGTATAAGTAATACGCTTGAACATAACGTTGTGACACGTAAAGCATTTAAACATCTCACAGACCAAAATTTACATAAAAAAATTTGTGGACTAGATGGCACCATTAAATCAAAAATCCCACGGGATAAGGTTTAGAAAATCGATTAATTCAGTCTCATGGTCTTTGAAGTTTACAATCAAGTTAAATTTCTCTGGTATCAACCATTTGACTTTAAAGCCAAAATCAATAGCAGACTTGAAATTCTGCATGAAACAGCGCATATAAACGTTGCAGATGTATTAAAATAATTAAATAATGATCCAAAATTACATATACGGTCATATTTATAGTCTGTCCCCTATTATTTCATGAATTTCAAAATGAATTTGCAAAGCAACTGTCATCATGCTAATGATCTCAAAATAAAAATATTTAACTGATATGCCAAGTATTAAAAAAGAAAAAGTGGACAAAGTTTATCCTATATCTTTTTCTACACACCTTTTTCTTTGTTTGGTTGCTTCAATTTTTGTAAATACTCTTCCTATGGGAATCTCTGTTATCTCGTTGTGATGTCAAATAATTGGGTCATGTGAAATCATCTTCATTATTTTCTGATCCCCCTCTCCTGGCAAGAGTTATATGAAGGATTCTGAATAACAAAACCCCAATATATATCAAGAAATTATTGTCATTAGGAATACTGACTGGTGAATTGTGTATTTCAAAAACAGTAATCAGTGAGTTTCCTGCCAGGCCCTAAATCAGTATGACCTAAATAAACGTTCACAAATAAATTCTTTTTACTTTCCGCTCTGAAACTTCGAAATATGACAAATCCACCATTACATATATGAAAAAAATCCCATACACAGTAACAGCATAATTTTTTGCCACTGCCCTGAACATCTAGAATTTTCTGAACACCACTAAAAAACGGATTAATTTTTATTTGCTTTCATGGACATGGATAATTTTGAAAAAGTATGTATATGGATACCGCTACGATTAAATTTAAATGGTAGGTATCAACCATTTTACTTTAATCAGCCAAAATCAATAGACAAAAATCACTTGGGACAGACTTTAGGCATACCTGTCAAGTCTACCGATTTTTCTATTCATATACCGCTTGTCTACCGCCGAGAAAAAATCTACCGATTTCTACCTTTGCTTCAGTTTTTCTAATTTTCAACCGGCCTTATCCCTATATTTCTACCCGCTTCTTGTCCATTTTTCTTTGTAATTCACAAAGCGATCGGAGAGACCTTTTTTGTCAAGATTAAATGTTCTAAATCGTAATTTTCAGTCTATTAATTGGCGACCCAAAAAATAGCTTGAAATTTTTCTGGCGCCTCCATATCACTTTTAAGTATTAATTACATCTGTTCTAGGTTATATAAGTCCCCTATATCTTCCAAATAGTCATGAAGAACAAGGACTAATTTAACCCAAGGAAAACCCTGTTTATTTATTAATTGCTATTAGACAATACAGATTTTCGGTGTCATTATGAAAAAACGAACATGTGCCGACGGTAATTACACTTCATGACAACTGTAACTGTGGACAGGTACCTAATATACAGATTGATTACCTGTATATCTTAAATACTAAACATCCACACCTATAACTATCACTATCCATATGTTCTGTCCTATTTACAATTATCAAAGATTTAACATCATTGAGCCGTTTCCTGAAAGTTATTTATTAATCTTTCATGCAGCTTCTGCATCAATCCTCAATGATATTACTTTAAAAAATATAGCTGAGAATATATCGAAGCGAGATCGTGGTGTCTTCTATGACTCGTCCGCACTGCACACATACTATACAGTGTACCGATTTTTTCTATTTTACTATATGTATCTTAAATTTGTGATGAATGTTCTAAAATACAAAAAAACGATGTTTTATTTTTCATTTACATAATATTTTATACAAAGATAATAATATCTTCTTGTAACACATTGAATTGAATGTAATAAAATGTCAGTAATGACAGTAAAAACATTTATATCCACACCTCAATAATCTTTTTTTGTCTATTTTTAAAAGCAGATTTGATTTTTCTTTTATCAAATCTCATATTTTTTTAGTGAACATATTCAGTTTATCATTTGTTGTTTTATCTTATCATAAATTTTAATGAAAAAGGTAACAATTATGAAGATAAAAACAGTTTCAGATAAATATTTGGGTATGCAAAATCTTTTTTTTGGTAATAGCAAATGTTCAATCTCATTTTTTTAGTGAACTATTCAATAAATAAATAAAGGTAAATAAATCAAACTTTCAGGCTTTGGTATGCAAATATTTTATCATACTTTCAAGTCAATTTAAATAAATCAAATGAGATTATATTTCTTTCCAGGTCAAAAGTCCTAGTTATTTATTTTCTGCATTCCAAATCCAACTGTTATATTAGAATATTCAGAATTTAGTATATTTTTAAATTTGTTATAACAAATTAAGAAAAACTAAATTTTAAACATTCTAATATAACACAATGACCATAACATCATTTTGAGTCTCCCAAGTTGTGTGTGTACATGTATATATTGCATGTATTAAAACTTCAAAATAAAGCCTATATCTATTCCTTATAAATTTCAAAGTCGACTAGAAAATTAAAAAAGAAATGTGATATACATATCATCAATATTATTGACAATAATTCCGTTTTAGATTCATAAAATGGCAGAGTTTGAAGTTTGACATTACAATTGTTATTTCTTGTTATTTCCAAAGGGGGACACCCCCTCCCGTACCCTCCACCTTTCACTTATTTCAACACAACTGGTGCACTCGTATATATCAGAATGACAACGCATTTGTAAAAAGTTCGACCATTGTACGCATTTTCTACCCCAGACAAATTTCCTTATGTTGACAGGTATGCTTTAGGGCATATTATGTGTCTTTGACCCCTTTTGGGTCTCTGGTCTTCCTTAAGTACCACCCGTTTGTCAGACGATCAGGTGTTTGATTCCAGATTTTAACTTAGATAAAATTTCCAGCTTATGTGCACACACACACACTCACATTATTTTTGAAAATGAATGATCTCTGCAGATATAATCAATTATAAACTACCTTTGCGATACCTTGATAAATACCAAGAAGTGCTTAAACGAATATTTCACTTGTACGTGTCAATATGGCAGTGTCATAATTTACTTATTAGATACAATTAACAAATAATGTAAACGTGGCAGGCAGATACATGCATTCCTCTGTGAGTTTTTAACACAAAATTGGCTATGTAGTATGTATGAAGTACATCGAAAGTGAACTACACTATCACAGAAAGTGGACATGCCACTTCTTTTCAATTTCACTCAGATCTTCATATAAATTATATCGATAACTATTTTGAAATAATAAAGAACGCTTTCGTGTTATTACTTTGAGGTTAGTTAACAAATGACTCTGTGGGGATTTCAGCAAACACACTATCGTGTCTACTGAAACTTCTCCAGCCAGCAAAGCATCCAATATCGTTTCCATTCCTGGATTTCATGTTCCCGCCATTGACCTCAGTCGATTATTCAAAATAATGATTTCTCCCCGGTCCATTTCTCCCTTATGTCGTTGGTGTATATAAGTATTCCGATCCCAGATGTTTTGTGGGATGTATCTCGGGTAGTTATTATTATTAGTCTGAGCCTATTGATTTTATCTATATGGCTAGATTTTTGAATTAATAATAATAATAATAATAATCATAATAATAATAGATAGATAGATAGATAGATAGATAGATGGATGGATGGACAGACAGACAGACAGACAGACAGACAGATAGATAGATAGATAGATAGATAGATAGATAGATAGATAGATAGATAAACAAATAAATAAATAAATAAATAAACGGATGAAACAAAACAAAGATAAACAATCAAATAAATGAAGAAGAAATAATTTTAGAAAGCAACAACAACAAATCTGAAGGTATGACAATCCTATAGATGACAAAAAAGAAAAAAAATTAACATTGACCAACGTTATTCTAAAGTTCTGCGACGGCTAAAGGGTTCGTGAGTATGCTCCCCAGATACCTATGCCATATTGTAAATCTTTTATTTACCTGAAAGGTGTAAATACAAAATTTACAACATGACAATTTTGTATTTACACCTACCCAGTAAATTCAAAATTTACAACATGGCACTTATATGAACTATCCAATTCGGAAGCCCAATGAGGCATTTTCTAGCTCCACTACACTAAATCACGGTTTTCCCCATGATTCAGGGTATGTTTCCCAGAAATAAATGTTCAGTTTTAAATGTCCAGAGTGTAACTATCACGTTGGGACTAGTTTTTATATCAGATCCTCGGTGTTAAATTGACAGACTAATACTGAATAAATCTGTTTTTTACCCACGATGGATTGAGTTTCAGCAAACATTTTAAAAACTTTCTATACTGCATATAACTGAGAAAATCCTGAGTTTGGCATAAAACACTACAGTGGGGATTATTATTATTTTTAGATAAAAACGCTATTGTAAAACTGCCAGAGGTAGAATGGGGATGTAATCTATGCCGAGTGGAATGAGGTGCGAAAAGATTAGGAAATTTCTGTTTAGTTTCCGACTTTTTAGAGTGAAATTAAAGGTTTTTCACTTATTTTATCTACTTTAAGGGGCACACTCTCGCTGCATTCCTACTGGATCCCTCCCTGTTCACTGCACATGTATAAACTGTGAGACAATATTTCGTTAGGGGATGGGGTTATACGCATCTTTCAGACATTTTTGTTTGGAAGCCCGTAGACGCATTGTTCTGCCCTGATCCAGACGCAAAAATACGCATGGTAACACGTTAATAAATCACACTGATTATCTTTTGCAAAAGAAGTTTGATTCATCAAAAAAGTAAGTTAAAATCGGGGCAGAATTCCGGCCGTGTCGCCTCCAGGCACTGAATTAATGTTTCGTTATCCTTAAAAAATATTTCATAAATCAAATTTACCTGAAATCGAAGTGAAAATTAGTGACGGCCAGGGGTGACTATACTCCCGAGATACATTTTGAAATCAAGTTATCAATGCTCAATGAGGTATTTTCTAGCTTCCAAACGCGTTTGTTTGGCGTTATTACGCGCTAGTTTCGCGTTATTATGCGCTAGTTTCGTATTTTATCATCTGCCAAATGAGCTCAAAAATTAGCTCTGACAATCTTTTTTTCTTCTGGATTCCAGACGCTAAAACAATCCTTTCTAAAGCACATTACTGATTGAATTCCATGTTAAAAGAAACTTATATACGGCTTAATTGCCAAATCCAAAGGGGGAGGGGGTTGTTGCAGCCCCATAAACCCTCTAGATCTGCCAATGCACTATTAAAAATTCAAATACAAGAACAAAATGCATGAGTGGCCCAGAATTTTTTTTAATTTTAAAGGCTTTATGAGAACTTTTCCACCTTCTCTAAAGCACATTTACTGATTTATTTCCATGTTACTGGTCTTGAAAAGAAACTTCAAGTGTGTTTCCGTTGTCGTCTTTGTCACCATCATCGTCGTCATCATCATCATCACCATCATCGTCGTCATCGGCACCAAAACATCGGGTACGAGATTTTCATTTTCACAAAATTTGGTGATAGTTATCGTTCCTGAATTGACTCTTTTATAGAATAGGAAATTTTAAATCACAAGAAACTCCCACTGACTTTTGTTTTGATTTGATCAGCTGTCCCTGAGGATAAATATGACCAGTAACGCGTCAATGTCCGGTACTGTACAATGACATAAGAACAAAATGGATACAAAGAGGGTGTCGGAAATATTTTGTATTCCGCGTGGTTTTATAAAACAGTTTTCAAAATCAAGAGCCGTAGCACTAGTAAGTTTTAGTATTTATCACGACTTATCATCAATTTGACGGCCTGCCTAATTGGTGTCAAGTAATTTCGGCACCCAGTAACTTCGGCACTCGTAAGCAAGTATTTTCGGCACTTCCAAAAACATGCATTGAAACTTTATTTTTAGGAATTAAAATTCAGCATGAGATATTAATTAATTAATTTTAATCAATATTAGCTGCTGATATTTCCTGTTTGGCTGTTCATGTGCCGATAATACTTGCATGCCAAAAAGTTAAGTGCCGAAGTTACTTGTACAAGTGTCAAAATTACTCGGTGTCGAAAATACTTGGTGCCGAACTTACTAGAATTCGGTAAATCTAAAGACTAAAAAATCAACTTTAAATACACAATTTTACTGAATTTGTGTCATATTTATTATATTAATAGCATAGTTTTACATTTATAACATTTTATTAACTATATATATATAGACGGTATTTCTCTAGGTCTGTTAGTCTTCCGTTGGTCTTCAATTACCCGTTGGTCTTCAATCAGGCATGCCCTGAATTTGATGTGACCGAGTGGTTCTACCTAATACACTGGAACCACCAATACAAATAAAACAAATACAATTTCGGTACAACACAAATACTATTTTTAAATGAGTTTTAAAATCAAATTAATACATATATGTATTTGTGGATTATACCATGTGAACAGCCAGAATTAATGCTATGGTTCAATAAGTTCAATAAACAAAGCTTAAATAATTTAGCCATTCTTCATCTCATTCACCCCTAGAGACACATTAAGACTGGTCTAAGTAATTGATTTACAGAAGAGTCCATTGTTTTTCAAGGGTTGATGAGTTAAATATACATGTATTTTATAAGTAATAAAACAAATGCAAGTAGAGAAAATACATGTCGCACAGTCACATACACATAGATAATGATAAGTACACATGCTCACAAACACATACATATGCACACAGGCATACATGCGAACACATGTACATACACAAACATACATACATATGTACACACATATACTTGCATACATACACACTTACATACTTAAGATAAATGATAATTAGAAAAATAAACAAATAGATCTTATCTACCTTTAGCTAGATAGAATCTAATACATGTAGATATGAACAAAATAGATAAATAAAACTTAAAGGAAATGAATGGACGACCATTAACATGATTTTGGGAGATTTTGACCTTGGAGTCCCATGGACTTTCCCAAATTTTTGCTTTACTGAGTGTGGAAAATCCCTGCACATATACATATCAACATACACATACACACTCACATACACACAATATACACATTTATTATATACCCTACTTTCGTTTTCCATTTACTTAAAATTAGATGAAATGGTGCAATAACCTACTATAAAATACCGAGACCTTGATGTTCCGGGACTTCTTTTATGTTATAACGATGACACTTTACGCAGATATTTGATGTTATTCTTATGTCCCGGGACTTCTTTTATGTTATAAAGATGACACTTTACGCAGATATTTGATGTTATTGTGATGTTCCTGGACGTCTTTTATGTTATAAAGATGACGCTTTACGCAGATATTTGATGTTATTCTGATGTTCCTGGACGTCTTTTATGTTATAACGATGACACTTAACGCAGATATTTGATGTTATTCTGATGTCCCGGGACTTCTTTTATGTTATAACAATGACACTTTACGCAGATATTTGATGTTATTCTGATGTCCCGGGACTTCTTTTATGTTATAACAATGACACTTTACGCAGATATTTGATGTTATTCTGATTCTTTGTGAATTAAATAAAATATTTAGATAATGACCATTGTATCATTGATAATGATATATTATAAAAGTCTTATTGAATGTATATTGTATATTTTGAAATATTTACGCCCTCCTTCTTGGCATGCCAACATATACATTCAATAAAATATACACACACACACACATACTCACACACACACACTCACACACATATATATATATACTCGGATAAGACAGTAAAAACCGAGGTCTCATGCCACAGTAGGTGTCGGCACGTTAAAGAACCCTCACTGCTCAATGGCCATAAATGCTGAGTGTAGACCAAAATTTGAAGCCCTTCACCGGCATTTGGTGAAGTCTCTATATGAGTGAAATATTCTTGAGTGAGATGTTAAACAACAATCAACAAACAAACAATATATATATAAAATCATTGTTGATTATAACTGTATCATTATACTGGTATCTAAAATTGGCTGGACAATCTTTAAAGATAGTCAGTGATTATATATGAACCATGAAAGATTTAGTAAATATATAACTATAAGATTATATATGCAATTGAAAACTCATAAAACCAGAGTTTTTCCTCCCTCACATTGTATTAAATTTTGACTTTCTCATTCTTCTGCTTCCATTGACTCATTCACCCCTAGACATACATTTGGACTGGTCTAAGTCATGGATTTACAGCAGAATTCATTGTTTTTCAGGGGTTGATGACTTAATAATGCATATCAAAAGTTATATCCAAGTCCCTGTTTGATACATGTATGTGGTTCATTGATTTACAGGTTACAGAGGAATGGATGGAACATTGTTTACAGAACAAGGGAAGCAACTCCAGCACCTCATGGACCAAAATTTTTCAACAACCCCAGGTTGATGAGCTTCTGGCTCCTTCAAACACCAAACTTCCTAAACCATGGATTCGAATATGCATTAAAGAAGTCAAAAAGTCTGGATCTGTGATACCCTGGTACAGTTTTGTTTATATACAGTCAAACTTGCATTAAAGGTCACCTCAGTATAAAGAACACCCAATCTGCCTATAATGATCATTAAAAAATAACCTTTGTTAACATTTTTATAATGAATAAACCTCTATATAAAGGCCTGGCAGCCATCTGTCTAAAATAGCCACTTTTGCCTGTTTTCCCTGAGTGGCCTTTGTAGATAAGCTTGACTGTATTTTGCAGTGGATGTTTGTATGTTGTTTGTTTGGATGGCTTTTCGAAAAGAGCTATTAAGGAATTGTAGCTGATTATAATGTACCTGAAAATGTTCACCATTTTTATTCTATAGGTGAGAGGGCTTTTGTTCTTCACTCTCTATCTAAATCGGGGACATAAATTTTAAAGCAATTCAGTGATTGATGCTATTTTACTGGTATTTATAATTTATGATACAAAAAATAGTTAACAGGATTATACAAAGAGTACGTATTTTAAGAAATTCTATGAAAGGGCGACTTTAAGTGAAAAAACTTTTGACAGGATGTAAAACAGGATTAAACATTAAGACATATGATACCACCAGTAAAAGGACAACAGAAACAAATAAAGTTTTTACTGTAGGTGTTAACCCTTTCAACCATACAGACCATAATAGACTGGTCTAAACAATAGAAAAGAGCGTACCATCTTGATTTTCAGGGGTGAAAGTGTTAATGTTCAAAGTTTCTGAGTTTGTGAAATATTTATTATATTATAATTATCAAACAAAAAATCAATTTTCTTCTTGATAAACATATACATTCTGAAATGTGGTCTCTCAAGACAGGTGCTCTCTCAAAAGAGGCTTTATTTACAGAGACATTTAACTTAGTGGTTTTCAGAATGAGGTCTTTTAAGACAGGTGTTTTTTCATGACAGTGGTCTCTGGAGACAGGTTCTATATATATGGTGGCCAGTTTTCAATGGTGGAGAAGAGAACCCAGTTGCAATTTCATTGTACCCAGGAAGAGACCAACACCCATCTGCAAGTAACTGGCAAAATTTCTCACCAAAAATCAGCTTAGGTGGTAGTAGGGCTGGAACCTGCTTTGACCAGAAGTGACAGAAATGGCCACCATCATTTGACTAAAAATCGTTGAGTGTGACGTAAAAGAAAAATAGAATAATAAGCAAATATCAGGGATATTCCTACCTCCAAAATTCTGGGTCCATGGTCCGGAAAAGTTTGGGAAAAAGACAACATTTTTACTAAAATATACATACTTAATTCGAGATATTTGTTTGAAAATGTCTTATCTTTTATTATGAATTTCAAAATTGGGAATTTTTGCATAATATTGGGAAAATACAAGCCATTTTTGCATTGGGAATCGGTTCTGTAACAGGACCCAAATCAGCCTAGGAAAATCCCTGAATATATTCTAAGGATTTTAGGTGACTTTGTACGTAGAATCTGCAACAGTGATAGATATTTTGCTGTATCAAAAGAATAGAATATATTTGATTTTTTCAAATAATTTTTATTTCAGTTTGCCGGAGGGATACTTGCTGACATCTGATGGGTCGTCATTGCATGGATATCTTGCAGATATCTGTATGAAAAACTACAACAACATGTGGAAAACCTCATACCAGAAACATGGCAAACAATGGAGGAATCCACACCAAAATAACAGGACACAACAAAACCCCACCGAAGCACTGTCAGACCAGAAGGTATATAAATTACAGTGGAACCTGGCCTAAAGACCACCTGGCTTAGGTGACCACCTCAAATTTCAGGCCATACATTATCTGTCTCTTGATAAATATCTAATAAGTACAGAACTTCACTTTAGAAACCACCTAACTTACTAGACCAGTTAGTTAGTGAGTAAGTCAGTTAGGTGGTCTTAATAGCAAGGTTCCACTGTATGTATTCTTTTACAGAAGCTCCGTCTCTCCTTTTTCTTATTTTATTTTTTATTACCGTATCCTAAAATGAACAAATAATTAGTCTTCATGATAATTAAACCATATGAAATTCACTTGTGAACTTCCTTGACCCTGTTCCCAAAATAAGATGTGAGATCCTGGACAGGTTTTGTAGATAGATCAGGAATTTCCCATAGTCCACAGGATTTTCCTTCTTTGTTAACAGGGAATGATTTCCTTGTCAACCCCTGTATGTTGGGTATTGGCAAGCTACATGTATTATGACGTCACAATACAATTTATGACGTAGAATACCTGTGGCTTCAATATAGTTATGTCAGACTTGACATAGCTGTGTGGAGATCTACATAGACGTCATATGTAGATTATGAATAGTTCTATATATGTACTTAGGATGTGGGAGAAAAATAATCAACCCCTACTTGGAGGGTATAGCTAAAGGAATCTCAATCCTCGGGATAAGATTCTTAAATGACAAACCCTCGGCAAGCCTCGGGTTTGTCATTGAAGAAATTTACCCTCGGATTGAGATTCCTCTGTCATACTCTCAAGGAAGGGGTTGATTTTATCAATCTGGTGATTCAGGTCCTTTGGTCTCTTGTAATAGAAGTACTCTTCAGGTAGAAACAACCAATCATTCAAGCAATAGAATATGCAATATCAATTTAACCAATTTATTTTTATTTGCTCACCTTGCCTGAAGGATTTCATAATTGAATAATTATCCAAATTTGCCAGGTTAGTGCCAACAGCCCTAGGGCCAATTGTTTAAAAAAAGTTTTTTTTTTCCAGATTAGTAAAAAAATGAACACTGATTTTTTAATAAAGCATTTTTATGCTTGAATTAATACCATAAATATTTTTTTTACATCATGCCATTTTCTCCTATCTCTTCAGCAGCCCTCCAAAGATAAAATTCTACGCCACCTACAAAGAATACATCCAAAGGCAACAGTCATAGACAAAATGGCTCAGAGCCAAGAGTCTGTTACTTCTAAAAATTGTAAATATTTATCAAATATTATCCCAGTGCTAGCTGTTGTAAACACAGAACAAAGACTGTACGTACTGGAGCCATATTTTCAACACACTGTACACAGTGCATTATCTTACAGTCCAGCCATCGCAACCCAGTCATTTGCAAAACCATTATTTATTTTATACCAAATTCTAAATGCCATGATGGCATTTCATGAAGAAGGAATTCGAGTTGGAGACTTGAGTCTACATAATATTTTAATTGACGATAAACTCTGGGTCTCGATCTCTAGTCTAAATTTTATGGAAGCAGAGTCTTTGTCAGATAATACTCACTTATCATTGGACGCAAGTCATTCTACAGGAAGCGATGTCAGTGATGATTCCAGTAGTAGGTATGGTATGGGGGATTTACCCAGTTGTCAGATAGGGTTTCAGCCTGGGGTAAATGTTGAAAGTGACGCTAATTTCATGATGAAGGATGCTGTTGATTTCCTAAGTTCTTTTCATATGTCCAAATATTGTATAAAAGATCTTCCCACCCTCGTACAATCATGGGTCAACCAGGAACTGAGTAATTTCAAATATCTTATGATACTCAATTATCTTGCTGGCAGACGATTGGGTGATCCAAATCAACACCCAGTGTTGCCATGGGTAATGGATTTTACAGGACCAGATACAGGATTTCGGGATCTTACCATGTCCAAATTCCGCCTCAATAAGGGCGACAGCCAATTGGATCTGACTTACAATACATTTTCTGGTGCAAATATGGAATCCACGATTCCTCATCATGTCCCAGATGTTTTGTCAGACATAACATATTATGTCTATAAAGCCCGAAGGACTCCAAAGTCCATATTATGTACTCATGTAAGATCAAAATGGGTTCCAAATGAGTACCCGAGTAGTATGCAGAGGATGCAGGAATGGACTCCTGATGAATGCATTCCTGAGTTTTTCACAGACTGCAATATCTTCACTTCCATCCATGAAGATTTGCCAGACATAGAGTTACCTCCCTGGAGCAATAATTCTATGGACTTCATCAACAAGCATTTGGCTGTCCTAGAAAGTGAGGCTATATCAGAGAATCTTCATCACTGGATTGATCTGACGTTTGGATATAAGGTTTGTCATTTAATTTTGGGTCAACTTGCTTCTTCTTCAATTATCTATTCTGACATTGGTTCAAAATGAAGTATTAGGATCTCAAAATGTGAAATTTTTTGAGAAAGATACAGTCAACTCCACTTATAATGAGATCATATATAATGAAATACTGGTTATAGGGAGTACATCTCTTCCCCATACATTTTGAATATTATACTATATGAAGCCAAATAACAAAATCCAGTTGTAATGAGGTTTAAATTTGTCTCCATTCCATTTCGTTTTAAGTGGAGTTGACTTTAATTTAACTATAAATATGGATACTGCTTACTTACACATGCATACTGTATGCCTAAACATTTTCACCCTTTTACGACAGAAAACACATTCACCCCGTGTCCCCATCTTAAATTCGCTCTAAATCACCATATTCTGGTGGATGACACCTACATGTACGAAATGTGTTTCAGTTGTTTAGCTTGAAAATTTTGATTTTCATTTTAAAATTGCACTCTCATCCAGGGGCAAAAATTCCTGAAATGAAATGGGAGCGAAAATTTCCAGGTACATTGATACAGTATGCATTTTGTATTTAAACTATATATATTTATTTCATTTATTCAAGATTTCTGCCATAACTTGTGTTGTTATACCACTCTCAAGTGGTTGTATAAATGAAGCTGCAGTTAGTTAAATATACAAATAAACAAAAGGGCTCAATAAATCTCATTTGCCAAGCCCGCAGTATTACTGTAATGAAATGTTTGTACATGAAGTTGCATCAGACCAGTTGTCGGCTGACAAAGATGACAATTAAAGTAATTTGGAGGGAAAGGGGGTCCGTTATTGAAGTCTTCAACATTGTCAATTTTCTTACCTTTGAATATTAATGTAATCTGGTACCGGAGATTGAAGTGACGTACAGGTTTGATGCGATCGTGATAGTCCGAGCCCGATTGTGTCTAGATGTGATGTAGGCTAATAATCCATACTCCCAAAGCATTTATAGTAGAAACAGATTCAACAACTCGTGTAAGTTGATTATGATATTTATCAAACTTTCATTAGTTACGATAATTTTCAAAATTTGAAAAGACATTGGGTAAGCCTTGTGTCTTTTCAGATTTTGAAAATGAACTAACTTGAGTTAGATACACATGATAATTAATACTCATTGTGGAATCTCTATATATACCTATAAGTCATCAGGGTATTTAATTTGAACAAGTGCAATATATTTTTTCATTTCAGCTCACAGGATCCCCAGCTGTGAAAGCTAAAAATGTCAACTTGAAACTGGTAGACAAACACACCTCTGTATCCAACCATGGGGTTATACAACTCTTCACCGAACCTCATCCCCACAGGATGTCTACTCTCCAAAAAGCCAAAGATGCTCCACCTAGGGTGCCCAAAAACATGTTGTTTCCTCAGGTAAGTTTCGCTGACTGCTCTTTTTTGTCTAATAATGAAACAATCCTCCCTTAAGCAGAATATCCAGAGTTATGATTCCTGGGCCCGAAGTCACCAAAATTACTCAGTACACAAGCTCAACTAACTTTTTATGATATTGTAAGTAAAACACACCAGATTTATTCTGCAACATTTGTGCATTGATGCCATACAGTTGTAAATAATGATGAAAAATTCAGAAATATTATAAAATTGTTTGAATGCATACTTTGAGCTTGAATAATTAGTAAATGTCGTGAAATCGGGCCCTGATACCAAGAAAATACCTTTAAAATGATAAGATTTTAATAAGCAGAAAAAAAAACAAACAATAAAGCAAGTGAATGATATTGAAATTTTAAGCTACCTGAATCACATTTCATGGTGACAAAGTCATCACCCCTCCTTTGTTGTCACCCTATGACATCATTTCAAGGTGATCTATTGACAATGTCATCACCCCTCATTTGTTGTCACCCTATGACATCATTTCATGGTGATCTATTTACAAAGTCATCACCCCCTCCTTTGTTGTCACCCTATGGCATCATTTCATGGTGATCTATTGACAAAGTCATCACCCCTCCTTTGTTGTCACCCTATGACATCATATCATGATGATCTATTGACAATGTCATCACCCCTCCTTTGTTGTCACCCTATGACATCATTTCATGGTGATCTATTTACAAAGTCATCACCCCTCCTTTGTTGTCACCCTATGGCATCATTTCATGGTGATCTATTGACAAAGTCATCACCCCTCCTTTGTTGTCACCCTATGACATCATATCATGATGATCTATTGGCAATGTCATCACCCTCCTATGTTGTCACCCTATGACATCATTTCATGGTGATCTATTGACAAAGTCATCACCCCTCCTTTGTTGTCACCCTAAGACATCATTTCATGATGATCTATTGACAATGTCATTACCTCTCCTTTGTTGTCACCCAATGACATCATTTGTTATTTTTTCCTATGAATTACTTCATTTGAAATAGAATTAGGCACATTGCGCTGTATTTGGTTGTTTAAAGGGGCATAAGCTGTGTTTGGCCAAAAAAAATTTATTTGTTTTTTACAACTTTGATTGATGTACAATAGACATACATAGGCATAAAAATTCCTGTATTGCTATACGTTTGTGTATTTTGTGAAAATAAGGTCAGGTCCATTGTGGTAAGCATGTACCGACAGTACAGTCCAATTAATCATTTACAAACAGATAATTGTAATACTGGGTTTCTCAACCATTTTTTTACAAAAAATATGGGAATTTAAGAATTTTTATGTCTGTGCTTATCTCTTTTTTGGGTTTCTCAACCATTTTTTTACAAAAAATATGGAAATTTAAGAATTTTTATGTCTGTGCTTATCTCTTTTTTGTTATTGTACATTAATCTAAGCAGTGAAAAAACAAAAGAAAATATTTTGAAAAAAAAACACATGTACAGCTAATGCCTCTTTAAAACATACATGTACATGTTATTGTATTTTAATTAATAAAACAAACGTTTCTAGGCTTCATTTCTGTCAATACATGTATTTGGTTTTATTGTGTTTATTCCGCTAACATTTCAGATTTCCAGTGATGGAACAGAAGAGAGCACTGCAATTAATGATCGGAGGTATATCAGTTTTCATTTTAATCACTGTAACTGTATGAAGGTGGAATGTAGGGAAGTTAAAAGATTGCTTCCCAAAAGTAAAACAAATATTTTCCCAGTAAATGTATGTGTTTTGAAATGTTCTTGTTTTAGAAGGCTGAGGATTTTCTGAATATGGACAACAAAAATCACTGTTTTATATTTTGATAATAGAACAAAACTATCAGATTGTTATAAAACCACTGTTTTGTTTATTTATTATTAGTATAAACTATTTGTGTGGGGGGTATGGAATTGTTTTCGAGGGTAGGTAAATGTGAGTTATAAACTCTTTTTTCAAAGTTTTTAGATTTGTGCATATGTGCGTCACATTGTGTGTTTAGTATTTGACATAAATTCTCTGTATAACTGGAAATTATCGCTCCCATCTAATTTTCGCCATTTTCACCCTTAGATGAGAAGTTGAATTTAAAATGAAAGCGAAAATTTCAAGTTAAATGATTTAGAAATGGACATACATGCCGTACATGAGACTATAGTGATTTAGGGCGAATTTAAGATGGGGTGAATATATTCTGTGATGTAAAAGGGCGAAAATGACGAGGATAAAAATTTTCAGTATGTATCTACACATGTGTGTGTATAAACACGTATGTGTGGAAAATAGCATAACGGTACATGAAAATTGCTAGATTTTTTTGCAGTGCAGTCAAAATACGTTAAAAAATTATGCTTATTTTTGGCCAGATTGATAAAACAATTTCTCAGTAGTATCAGTAAGACCATGACATATCTTCTACTTTTGAATTTTTGCTCTTAATGTTTTAATTAGTAAATTTTTATGAAAATCAGAAGATATTCTTTTTAGAATTTCATATTTGCTGTAAGATTTAAATTTCCTGTTTCTTTAACATGCTAATGAAGCTACCATTTACTGCTGTATAGGTCTGCACCAGAAAATGCTACTGTGAAGTTACCAAAGTTGTATGACCCCTTGGCTGATCTGAATCACTTAGAAGCTTTGTACTCATTCAGCAGTCAAGTCATGAAATGTTTGCCAGAGTCAGGAAGGGTACAGGTCAGTTGTTTTTTAAAACAAAGTTCAGACTTACCAATTTGATAAATTCAAATTATTCTTTTTCATATTTTCTCTCCTCCACCATTAAAAAACTAGCACTCGTCATATAGCTGAAAAATTGTTGAGTGTGGCATAAAAACACTATTCAAATTAAAATCTTCAGTTTTGTATGAAGTTAGTCAAATAGCATACAGATAGCTGGGTTTTTATCACTGGTTACACTGCCATCATGATTTCTATGGCAACTTTAAAACTGGTGTATAGCTGAAATATTGTGTGCACTATATAATGTAAAACGCCATATAAAAATGGAAAATCATATGAAATCTTGTTGGATTTGAGAAGATCTCTATGCTTGTGTTCTTAACTTGTTATATACATGCAGACATTTTCGCAATAACTGCAGACCAATTTCACGGGTGCACAAACATTTCCAGATGGCATCAAGAAGTTTCGTACCAAAAACAAATACCCAATGAAAGACAAATCATACACAGGCTACGATTTGTCTGTCAGTGGGTAGGCTTAGTTTTGGGTATGAAACGTTTTTGGCATGAATCTCCTTGATGCTGTCCAGAAGTGTTTGTGTGCTTGTGAAATTAGTAGTTATTGTGAAAAGGTCTATTCTAAATATAAAGTATTCATACTGCAGTAAGTCATAAAATTTTTTTTATACAATCATTCACTGACTTTTTATAATTTTTTGGGTTTTCAGTACTAGGCCAAGTACAGTAGGACTTGCGAATTTACTTAAGTCAAAGAATACATGTATTCTCAAATTGGTCTGCTCAGCCAATCAGATATCAGGATAAGAGAAGATTTGAGTAAAACTTTTAGACTTGAGTATTTCTAATGTTTTATGGTGCCAGGGCCTGGTTTTGAAACTTGACTTTCAGTATACTGGTAATCTAGTATTTGAGTTGACTACTCTTTAATGGCGGGTGATAAAACTGCACCTTGGTAAGAGTATATCCACATTGACACTTACACTTATCACAATTGAACGTTTAATTTTTTTACAGTCAAGGACTGATAACTGCGATGTTGCCAGAGATATGGTGTCAAGGGACATGCAAGCTTTTGGATGTGTCGCTTGTGAAATATTCATGACATCTGAGATTCAAATGCAGGAACGATGTGCCACATTAGATAGGAGGTACCAGATGATATACCAGCACTATCAGGCAAACAGAACTTGTTTACCTAGGTAACGGAATGTTGTCATGTAAATAACAAAGCAATTACTGTTTGTGTTTGTTTCAGTATTGATTTATATCTGGTTCGAAAATTCCTCACTGGCGTGTGGCAAGGGCTTTGAGTAGTCATATCGCCAGATATAGCAGTAGGCCCTAGTACAGTACAGCCCTCAGGGGGCACAACTTGTGAAAATGTGTAAGAAAAATCACTGTATAAGTGAAGTGTCACACATATACATGTATGTGTATGTGTGTGTGTATATACATGTATATATATATATATAAAGATGTATATATAATTCTATATTAGTCTAAATCACAATGAGCATGTCTAGTCTAAATCACAATGAGCATGTCTAGTCTAAATCACAATGAGCATGTCTAGTCTAAATCACAATGAGCATGTCTAGTCTAAATCACAATGAGCATGTCTAGTCATTTTGGTCGATTAAAATAAAATGGGTGATACTTACCTGTTAATTTTAACTAAATGGTATTCTAGATATTCTTAGTAATTTTTCTCCCATTGTTCATAGATTTTTCCTTGGGTTTTTCATTCAAGACTCTTACCCTCAGATTGAGATTCATTTGTCAAACCCTTAAGGTGGGGGTAAATTCTATTAATCCATGCCCATGACAAATAAAATTACTCATTTCTGTTTGAGATATTTACAATCATAATACCCCTATGATAATTTAGTGTTGGTCATGGCTGTGATTTGCTGATATAGAAATCCATAGTGAAAGAATAGTGAGCAATTACTTTATCAGACTGAATGTAGGATAAAATAATCCCATTATAACTAAATGCCATTGAGAGTTATCCCCCTTCATTCGCTCTTTTCTTGGAAGAAAATAATTACTTCTCACATGACCCAATTTATTGACATAGCATGGCTGACAGATTCTCATACGAAAAATGTTTTCCTGGATTGAAACGATTAAACAGGGAAAAGAGTCTGCAGAAAAGATACAGGATATAATTTGTTTTATTTCCACTGGTATCAGCACATTTTTTCAAATTCAGACAATAAATTTCTTTATTTTCTCCCCTAAGTCCAAAAATAAATATTATCTTTTCTAATCATAAATAACAAAAACACAAATATAGGTTGTGTAGCTCGTTATATTTTCGCAAATACATATGCCAAATATTGATATACATCTACTGTTATATAACAATCGTATTGAACACATCAAAACAATACACACAACTACTATGTCATAACATAATTTTTACCCATAATCTCCTTCATCGACAATGTTAGCCGCCCAGGAAAAACCAATTAAATTTTTAATCATTGGAAACCTGTGTTCAATGGCAGTGCAGACCATTATCTCAGGACTATAGATGATCGACCCTCATCTAGACCTGGGGATTTACATGAAATATATATAACATTATATATATATATATATACATGTATAGTCATGTGTTATGTAAGTGTAGATAAATAAGATATTGTAGGGAGGGAGGGTGGGAAAATATAATCTATCTAAAATACATATATCCTTTTCCTTCCGATAACGAGCTCGCAATGAGAAAAAACTGCTCAGATACCTGAATAACACACATTACACTGAAAAATCTTGTATTTCACGTAAAAATTCTATCGTACAGGTAAATAGTGAAGGGAGATAATTCAAATCATAATCAGAAAACCGGTATTTATATAATGAAAAGAAATTAATTTATAAATCAACTTATAAATTTTCTATCTAATGTGACTTGGGATTATAATAACTTGTTAACTGTTTCTTAAATTCATGATTTTATCAACACCATGAATATAGCCAATATTAACACAGAAAATTATTTTTCCCCCTGTACAGTATAAGTTTCCAAATATCTTAAATATATTTTAATTGGAATCTTCTGTCACTACTTACTCATGCAATGGCCACACAGAAAAGATATTAATTTGATTTTTTTTCATATAACAAAATATAATGTTAGGTTCAATAGTATTCCTTATAATCAAGTTTTAGTGTATACAGGCAAACTTGCATCAGAGGTCACCTCTGTTAAAGGGCACCTGCCTATAAAGGCCATTCAAGCATAACCTTTGTTTGCTTTTATAATGAATAATCCTCTTTGTAAAGGCCACCTGTCTATAATGGCTATGTTTGCCTATTCTCTTGAATGGCCCTTATAGACAAGTTTGACTGTACATGTATTTAATATTGTGTGAATTAGTATTTTATTATAGAAATATATGTATACTCTGAGTGTTTTTTTTTTTTCATGTTTCAATGGCAGATTGTTGCAGTTTGCAGCTAGTATACTCCTTCAGCTAGATAAATCAGAGACGTCAAATGACAAACCGAGTGTCGACTGTAAACACCAGAAATCTTTATTTCGTTACCCAATCATTAACTCCTCCGGGTTACCTCCACCAACTCCGCAGCAACTCCTTCATCCCATGATTAAAATCATACAGTTCCCCTCCTACTTTCCCAAACTTTATGAGTGTCTTGCTAGTCTTCTGCAAAAAGATAATGAGATTCAAAATGTCCACTGGAAAAGCCAAAGGCCACTTGGTGAGAAGGAAAAAATAATCAAAGTCATTGCAAGGCAGAAAGTGACTATTGTTCAGAAATTTTTCGAAAGATTTCAAGGAAAAATGAGTGCAGAAGGAATTGAAATACTTCTCCCATATTGTGTGGAACTCTTCAGTAACGAAGATACAAATGTTCAGGCAGCTTGGTCTCTCTTTAATATGATTGGTCAAGAAATTGGCCAATCAGAAACAGTCAAACATTTCTTGCAGCATCTAACTAAAATGTTCAATGGAGAAAACTCAACACCAAAACACATGAAAATATACCACAGATCTTTTTTGATTCAGTTACTCATGCGTCTGGGGTTAAGAGTATTTTTGTCAAACTTTTCAACCTTACTTGTCGAGGCAGTGGCTGGTTACAAGGATTACATATTTGAAGATTTGTATAATGAAAGCCAGGAGGAGGAGGTGTCAAAAATAAGTCAGGACAAAGGGTTACCTCCCTTGAGTGAGGAGAACTTCAGTGAGGATGAAAGTTGTAGCAATGACCTTCAAATTTACGGTAGTGAAGACGGTTGCGATTCTGAAGTAACCAAAGAAATGACTGACCCAACAGAGTCAACCTTAGATGAAGCAGAGGATATCGATGATGAGGTTGCAGATGATATGCCTTCAAATGAGGAATGCATATATGATACTGAAGCAGACACACAGTCAATAGGTTCTTTTAACCCAAATGAAGTTGAAACGTCATCCAGTAGTGACCGCAGTGAGTTAATGGGGTCCACACACGGCACATATGATAACAGGAGTATAGACTCCGCCTCTATACACAGTATACCGAGGACAATGGAGGAGAACTCTGTCAGTGTCAGTGATTTGGAAGATAATGCATGGACAGGAGGGGATGAGGATGCCAGTTCAGAATGTCTACAGTTTCAGGTATAGATTTACTCTTTAGTGGAAAAACATTTTTTTTTTCGGGTAGCCTGTTGTAATATGTTGCTGTCTAGGTTTGTTTCGGTGTGTGTTAAGAATTAATGTTGGAACATTAGCCAAAAGTTATTCAGGACATTCATTTATTTCATTTTCCGTCTTTTGGTACACCATTGCCCCTACCAGGAAATACATTTATTTCAGGGACTATCAGGATAATACCCATTTAGTATCATATGGAGAATTGCTCCACAGATAACCTTGCCAAATGCAATAAACAGTAGAATGATATAGGATAAGTTACAATGATATGTATTAAAAGCAACAATTTCAAACTTATTTCAGTACTAAGCAGGGTAGAGTGCCAGTCCAAGCGGGCTAGTCAAGGTTGCCTCAGGAAGTATGGTTGACTAGTAGAAAATCTGTACAAACATTGCAGTATAAAGATGACCAATCTTCAATGGAACTGCTGTACACTGAACACCAGAATTAATTAATCAGCTCTTGAATTTTTTTCTGAACTGAAAACTAGAATAATCATGGTTGCTATGACTCTAAAAATACAAAAATAGATAACTTACTAAAACTATCGATTTGGTAATTCTTGTACCGATTTGGTAAATACGTGTCAATTTGGTAAAACATCATACCACTTTGTGACTAGTGAATATTTGTCATATGACTTGTAAAATTTGTTTCCAACAGGCAACTACATGTAGTCCAACTGACTAATGAGACAGAATTGCTGAATTTGACCCCAGTGCACTAGTCCACTACATCATAGGTTTTTTTTTTTTTACTGACCAATTTCACTAAGAGACTGACTTTAGTCCTCAACCCTCCAACTCTTAACACCCCTGTAGAATTCTTGCAATCTTAATTGACCAACATTTGAGTGAGTATTATGTAATTACTATAATATCATCATGTTGCATCTGTTGTCGTAGTTACATTTCTAAAAAATTCTCCAAAACTACACATTTTATCCTTTAATTTAACAAACTTCAAAATTGAAAAGATTTTTTATTGTCATTCAAGGGTGATGAAGAAGTTGAAGAGACCAGAAGACCTGTTAAACCAGATTTTAGCCAATCAGAGCCATTCAAACTGGCATCACCCACAGCAACCAAAGGCATGGTTCGTAGTGAAACTGATGAGTTTGCTACCACTATGTCAGATAGAACAGCTGAGGAAGTCATTAATATTTGTGATGTTACCGCAGAAAGTATAAAGTGGTTGTCAAGGAGACTAGGACCTCTTCTGACGGCAAAATTTCTTTCCAGAAACTTGATCCGAATGTTGGCGTTATGTTACCTCGGAGATGAACAGCTTATTTCAATAGGAGATACAAGTAAAGTATTTGATTGGTGTTTCCATCACCAAGTATTGAAATTTAATTTTGTAACTATCGCCATTTTCCCATTATAGTTTTCTCTATTAAATCAACATTTTTCAAATACCTGCCACAAAGTAATGCTTGCATTAATTCTTATAAAAATTCACATATTCATAAAAAAATCTATTCATCATCATCTGATATTAATTTTAAACTCCTCCTTAAAACTTTATTTCTGAGAAGCAATATTTTTCTTTGCATTAAGTATTTTGTTGATCCCACTTAATTTGAACAAAGAAATAAATGATGCTGTAAATTTCACTTGTCACTTACAAATACTAGCAGTTTTCATGAAAAGAAACTGACACATTCCAAACCAAGTTAGAAAGGTAGTCCATAGTTTACAAGAATTCATAGAGTTCCTAAGTCAGGACAAATATATCTAAAAAGTTGATTTAGCATAAAAAGCTATGTGAAAATGATGTTAGTTGACTCACTTTTGGTACGGTGCTGTAGTACTGTATTTGAGTAATTATGTAGCAGAGAGAGAGAGAGAGAGAGAGAAGATTGCGAGCTTATTATTTTTAATCTGTCCGTTTGTCAATTTATCCATCTGACTGCTTGCAACATATTGGTTTCTGTTGAATAGATTGGGTTCCTTTCCTCATTTTTTAACCAGATTTGGCATGTTGATCTTTGATGTTGGCAAAGAATCTGTTCTTGTCAGATATCTGTCATGGATGAATTCAAAATTGGCATGACAATCAAGGGTAGAATAGATGTTCAATGTATTGTTGAGTTATAAAATAGAGAATTACATAATGAGGTCATAATTATCCCTGGGAATTACATAATGTAGATTATGATCCCTATGAATTACATTATGAGGTCATAATGATCCCTATGAATTACATAATGTAGGTCATTATGATCCCTATGAATTGCATAATGTAGGTCATCATGATCCCTGTGAATTACATAATGTAGGTCATGATGATCCCTATGAATTACATAATGTAGGTCATCATGATCCCTGTGAATTACATAATGTAGGTCATAATGATCCCTATGAATTACATAATGTAGGTCATTATGATCCCTATGAATTGCATAATGTAGGTCATCATGATCCCTGTGAATTACATAATGTAGGTCATGATGATCCCTATGAATTACATAATGTAGGTCATGATGATCCCTGTGAATTACATAATGTAAGTCATGATGATCCCTGTGAATTACATAATGAGGTCTTAATGATCCCTGTGAATTACATGATGAAGGTCATGATGATCCCTGTGAATTACATAATTTAGGTTATAATGATCCCTGTGAATTACATAATGTAGGTCTTGATAACCCCTGTGGATTACTGGTACATAATGTAGGTCATGATGATTCCTGTAATGTAGGTTATGATGATCCCTGTGAATTACATAATGTAGGTCGTGATGATCCCTGTGAATAACATAATGAAGGTCATGATGATCCCTGTGAATTACATAATGAAGATCATGATGATCCCTGTGGATTACTGATACATATTGTATGTAATGATGATTCCTGTGAAATACACAATATATGCCATGATTATAAAAATATTTACCAGAGTTATGGGACTTTAAAATCTATTTAGATAGCTTAGTTTTTGAGGGCATAGTGTTTCTCAATATAATTTTGTTTGTCAGGTATGTCTGTCACAGTTACGATAAGAGTTAGATCAAATAAAGACTTAACATATATAATTTTTGCTACTATATTTAAAAATTTATCTTGCTGTATAGTATTTTGGTAATTTTTGTTACTGGTACTAGTTTGATAAAAAAAAACCTGCTATAGTACAATGAGTACGTTTTCTTGGTATTGTAGATAAAAAGCTTTTGAAGACATCAAGACTGGTATGTGGTGATCGTAATTGTCAAAAGGTACTGGAATGCTTGTCCCATATAGCCCAGCTGTATGGTCAACAAGTTGTCTTGTTACAGTATATACCATGTGCCCTAGATATGGTAAGTACAAAGTACAAATATCATTTCTATTTCCTGTATAGTGGGATAATCTTAAACTGGCACATCCACTTTGTTAGTTTGTTTGTTTGTTTGTTTGCAGTTTGGTTGCTGCCATGTAACCTGAGTTTTTTTTTTCAAATTTAACCAAATATGGTATATTGCTTTATATCAATGAGATCTTAGGCTGACATCGGGCAATATTTGCCAGAGTTATGGGACTTTGAAATATTCCTATTGGACTAAATGTCCTGGGCATAGTGTATGTCAAACACGTCTTGTTTGCAGATCAACAAAGTTTTGCTTTCATTTTAAATTTGCCCTGTCATCCAAGGACGAAAAAGCTAAATATCACACAGGGACGGGGAGGCGAAAATTTCCAGGTGTACAGTACGTAACTTGAGTTTCTCTCCTCAGATTTAACAAATATGGCGTATTACTTCATATCAATGAGATCTTAGCTGACATTTTGGCAATATTTGCTAGAGTTATGGGACTTCAATATATTCCTGTTGGACTTAATGTCTTGGGCATAGTCTTCCTCAAACATGTCTTGTTTGCAGGTCAACATGGCAAAGAAAAGAATGACCCAGAAATCGGAGGCTGGTGTGATAAGTGCACTTATTCTTCTTAGGCATATACTTCCTCTTCTGTCTGATTCTACGCTAATGGATATCTTACAGGTAAGTATAACACCGGTACATTCAAAGTTTATTTTTTCTACTTATAATCTAATATCATATTTGTCATTATTAATGCAAATTTACTCATGACTTCCACTAGTCACTAGGAGCTAAGAGTCAGGGATCATTGAGCCCTCAGGAAGTGAAATATTTTGGGGGTTAAAACTCAAAATTCAAGAGTCATAACAAGTCAAGCGTGGAAATCACAAGTTTTATTGCACTTCTTGTTAATGTAGATGTAAGAGCCAGCTGCTGAGCATAAGGCCCTTACAATATAAATGAAATGCAAGAAAACAAGGAACTTTGTCTGACAGAATATTTCTAATTTTGTAGATTTTTTGACGCTGGAAACAAAAATAGTTGCTTCTTGACTGTGCTCATTCTCATATTATATTTTTGAAATCCACATACATGTATGTTCAAGTTTCTGAAAACATAAGAATAACAATTTTCCCCCAAACTGCCCTATAAAGGACACTTTTCTCAGCTGCTAGCTCATCTTACCCTTTGATGAATTTTGTTTGTGTAAAATATCACATGTGAAGTTTGGAATTTGAAAGTTTTCAAATTTGATACCCATAGTAACATTGACAGCATGTACTGTACTCATTAAAAATTCATATTTATCAAACAGATTCTTATGAATAAATTCCTTTCTTATAACAAGTCATTTGACAGTATGTTTTCCATTTTTCTAGGAAACTTTGATTGCAGAAACTATAATCCCAGTGATTAAACTTGTGTCATCTGTAGTCCATAACTTTCCAGGTGGCAGCACTGTCCGTACAGTTATCTGTCATAAACTTATTGACCTTATCTACGTTATTGGGTTACGTATTGGATTTGAAATGACACGGAATAACATGACAAATGTTTTGAACGAATTCTTCATCTGCTTTAATCAAATCCATGGCAACCAGCTGATACACAAGTCAGATTCGTCACAGAGATTGCAGGAGTCAGAAAAGTCATTGAAGAGTCAAGGTGAGACAACTCTTTATGATCTAATAAGACTTAAGTCTTTTTGTGAATTTGGACTACCTTTATGGGTTTTCTTGTAATAATCAATGGATACTAAAACCTAAAAATTATTCGTCCTTGAAATAAAACCATCTGATATTTAGATAAGAAAATTATAATAGTTCATCCCTTCTGTGCCTTGTATTGTAAAAGTCATAGGTGTGATGAAAAGAATGAGTTCAATAAATATGTTTCCCCCCAACATTAGGATTCTACGTGTTAGGGATTTTCCACCCTTTCAAATATTGCTGAAATAAGGCCCCATTCCAGTTGCCAAAAAATGCATTTCTTTTGCAATTTGAAGTTGAAATTTCCCAATTGAAGGCAATGGTTTTATGTATTACAGTGGAAAATCATATTTCAAAAATTCACAGGACAGCCCCTTTTATTTTGATATCTCCAGAATTTGAGATAACTGAAATTTTAATTAACATATTTTTTCTATCTACAAAAATATGGACTTGCTGTAAAACTTTGACATAACTGGAATTTTGATTAATCAAGTTTTAACTTGACAAGATTCAACTGTGTATGATTTTCCAGTTTCATTTATGTTCACATTCTTTTGATACCTAACCAAAAGTACTCTTTCTAATCATAACTCCTTTTAACAACAATATTGTTTCCAAATTTGAACTTTGACCCTTTTCAATTGATCTAAAAATAGGATCCAGTGATGACCAGTACTGCAACATAAAAATTGACTCTCGGACACAAGAATACACTATTGGAACACCAATCAGTTTGGGGAGTTTCCAGTCTACCTCATCACAAAGTCCTAGTCAGTGGAATCCACGGAAATCATACAGTTTAACATCCATGTCAACAACAGAGGAAAGAGGTAGGTGTATCCTCCTTATCTGATGTATCAGACAGGTTGGTACACAGAGGTCATATAGTTGATCATCCATGTCAACAACAGAGGAAAGAGGTAGGTGTATCCTCTATATCTGATATATAAGACAGGTTGGTACACAGAGGTCCTATAGTTTAACATCCAAGTCAACAACAGAGGAAAGAGGTAGGTGTATCTGCTATATCTGATATATAAGACGTGGGTATACAGAGGTCATATAGTTAATCATCTGTTTAAACTACAGAGGAAAGAGGTAGGTGTATCCTCTATATCTGATATATAAGACAGGTTGGTACACAGAGGTCATATAGTTGATCATCTATTTAAACTACAGAGGAAAGAGGTAGGTGTATGCTCTATATCTGATCTATCAGACAGACCGTAGTTATGTACATTTCTCTGCAAAGTCCTTGTGTTGGGTAAAATTATTGGAATAACAACATATGTAACAAGGTTGTCTGATTGTACATGACTGTTCGAGATAATTAAAATTTATTTGACATATGAAATAGGAATAGATCATTCTACTATGGTATATCTGGAATTTCATCCCATCTGATTTTGACACAACAAGAATACTGAGGTATATATATTTTGTTTTTTCAATTTCTCTTTCATACTTATCTTTATTTTTGCTTTGTTTTACAGAAGAATCTTCCCAAGAAGTGAGTAACAATGATCAAGACAAAATTCTTCAGGAGCTTAGTCAAGTTTTCACACCTGAACTAGCCATGGCTTCATACATACCTTTTTGTCGAATATTTGGCAGGTAAAACACGGATCTCAAAATGTATATTTATTTATTTACTCTCATTTTAACCAAATGAAAACACCTTTATGGGCAAATAATTGTTTACATAGTGTTTCTGATATTACATGTGACTTCAATGAAAAGGATTTGTTTTGTTTCATGTTTTATTAAAATACTTCAAATACAGTGGAACCTCGTCTAGGAGACCATCTCACATTTAGGACCATAAGTTTTTGGTCTCTTGATAATATCTAATAAGTACAGAGCCTCAGGTAAGAGACCAACCTTTGTGGTGAGTCTAAATGTGGTTACAGGGCTTGATTAGTTAAACTTTGGTCATTACCTGATTTGTTGAATCTAATTATAAAGACTTACAACAATATCAAAACAACCATAGAAAATCTTTTTGTTATTTACTGTAGAATCAGAAAATTTCGTGGGGTTAAAATTTCATTGTTTTAAATATAAAACAAATTCATTGACATTCAATTTCGTTGAAATAAATACACCTGTTTGTAACAGAACCTATCATTATTTCTAAGTATGATATATGTAAAATTTCAAATTTAAATTTTGGAGATACATGTAAATGAAAACAACGAAATTAAAACCACAACAGAATTTTGTGACTCTACAGTATCTGAATGGGTTTATATAGTTTAAATAAAGAAATGACAAAGTGTCTTCTAGCCTTTTTTCAGCCAATTTTGGGAAAATGTAGTTGGCGACACAACTGGGATTTTCAATGAGAATTTGTGTCAAATTAGGAATATTAAATTTTAATGTAATTACCCCCTGCAATTATTCATTTTTCATAATGGTTGTGGGGTGTACACCAATTTAGAATTTTTTTCATCAAATTAAAAAACCCAAATGTATTATTTATTGGGAATAAGGCCAAATATTGACCCTCTGTAAATGTTAGAAAAAGACCTGGGGCTGGTTTTACAAAATGTTTTAAGTCCTAAATGCTAAGTCTTAGTCCTAATTGTCTTGGGACTGACCAATCAGTGATGCATTGCCATAGTAGTTAGGACTAAAAGTTAGGATTTAGGACTTAAGACCTTTTGTAAAATAGGCTCCTAGTCATAGACTGTATAGCCATGTACAGTAAAACCTGCTTTAGCGACCACCTGTGTTAAAGTTTTTTTAAATGTTTTTTTGCTGTTCCGAATAGTACCATTTGTGTACAAATCGACCCCTATATAAAGACCACCTCTCTATACAGACTGGTTTTGTTGTGTCCATAAGAGGGTCTTTATATACAAGTTTCACTGGATATACAAGTTTCACTGTATAATCCGAGCCGGCCTGGCTCAGTTGGTAGCGCGCTCGACTCTGGATTGTGAGATCATGAGTTCGAGTCCTGTCGGCGGCAGGTTGGTTTCCTGTCTTTCGGATGAGACAGTAAAAACTGGAGGTCCTGTGTCACAGTAGGTGTCGGCACGTTAAAGAACCCTCACTGCTCAATGGCAGTAAGTGCTGAGCATGGCCAAAATTTGAAGCCCTTCACTGGCATTTGGTGACGTCTCCATATGAGTGAAAGATTCTTGAGTGGGACGTTAAATAACAATAAACAAACATAAACTGTATAATCCAAATGCATTTTATTCAAGGATACAATTTTTAAAGCAGATAATAAAGTCATTTTGTGACGGAAAAATGATACAGAATTACAATTTTTCAAAATTTAAATTTAAATGAAAGTCACCTTTAAAACACATGAAGCAATGTTTAAAATTATACCATTATGTTGCAGCATACATATTGAGCAGTGTTTGCCAAATGAAACCCTGATTAGATCACTGTGTTCCAAGTATGATGTGAATATGGATAGAAATTCTTCAGATAGTGGATCTGAACCACAATCACCTTGTCAAGGTCAGTCAAAATTTTGTTCCTTCGGGTTAAGTGAAATGAGCATTTGATCAGTGTTTGTTTTTGCATGTAACAATTTTATTTTGGTTTGATCCCATATTTTTGTAAAATGCTTAACCCATTCACCCCTACTGACACATTTGGACTGGTTTAAGTCATTGATTTACAGAAGAGTCCATTGTTTTTCAGGGGATGATAAGTCAAGTGATTGATTACTTTTGATAAGTACTGGATAATTATGTAACTGTCGGTCTTGTTTGTCATAACTCATTGATTTTTTTATGGCAATTCTTTTAGTGCGCATATTACAAAGAGATAATCTTTTTTTCAAGATTTTCAACCTCAAAAACAGGGTGCGCACATAACATGGGTGTGCAGATTACATGGGTTTTTATGGTATTTGATATTAATAGAAATACCATGAGTTGGGATATTTTGGCATGGTGAAAAATTAGCCAATTTGGTCATAAAATGAAGGGTTATTTTTTTATCAGTTCAGTGTTGGCCATTTACGTTTATACATGTATCATATTTAAAGGAGCATTAGCTGTATTTTTCTAAAAATATTTTTTTCCTGTTTTACTTCTTAAATTGATGTACAATAACAAAAAAGAGATATACACAGGCATGACAATTTCTTAAATTCCTAAATATTTTGTGAAAATTGCTTGAGAAACCCAGCTTTGCCACTTTTTCACGTGCAATTGATTAACTCAACCTCACTACACTGTATTTGTTTATGTGTACCACTTGGACCAGACCTTATTTTCACAAAATATGTAGGAATATAAACATTTGTATGCCTGTGTATTGCTCTTATTTGTTATTGTAAATCAAGTAAAAGTAGAAAAAAATGGAAATAATTTTTTGGTAAATACAGCTATTGCCCCTTTAAATTTGGTCTACCATCAAATAGAAAATTGTACTCTTGGCATGGATAGACGTAAACACATGATACAAAAACACAAACATCTTTAGGCCTACTTGTATGTGTATTTACTCACGTTCTGGATAAATATAGATATATGTACCATAGTATTGTTCTCTCTATGAAAGTTAACATTAGAAACGTTTCCGGGTTAATATTAGAAATGGATTTGGATTTTCTACCCATGGAAGGTGTACATATTTTGAAGGGTTAAATGTTGGCCATTTTGTTTAAAATTAAACAATGGCCAAATCATCCTAGTTTACATTAGTTAATTCCCTTTGTTTAACAGATGTCAGCAATGCCTCAGAGAGTCTAGGCAGCAATATTGAACTTTCTGGAAATAAGATTCATCTCAATCAAGACATTGATTCTGGTTTGGACATTATCAGATTTGGACCCATACATCGCAGTTCCAGGATACTTAAACTGGATCCGGATGAAATTAAATGGTAAAGTGTTAATTTGCAACACACAGTAATATGGAAATATTAACTTAGAAAGAAAATGAAAGATGTATCTGAAATATAAATAGAGATGTACAAAATGTATGTAAGTGAAAAGTATGTGTGTGTGTGTATGTGTGTGTCATAGTGTATGTGTGTGTAGGGATGTAAACATGCATGTGTGTATGGATGTATGTGTGTAGAGATGTATGCATGTGTGTGTAGAGATGTATGCATTTATGTGTAGGGGTGTATGTGTAAGTGTAGGGATGTATGCATGTGTGTAGGAGTATGTGTGGGTGTGTGCATGTGTGTAGTGATGTATGTGTGTGTGTGCATGTGTGCCTTTGTGTGTTGTTCTCTCAACACTTATTATTTGAAGCTCTAATATATTAGATTTTTAAGTGTTGCTTCATTTTTATTCATCAAGTATGCCATTTATCTATCAATGTATTAAATTAAGATCTCAATTTTGTCTCGCCTCACTGATATAAAATGTTTTAATCCAGGAGATAGATGAGAATACCAGCATCTCATTATCATTACAATCTTCTAATTACAGTGAAATGAAGGACAAATATAAACCAAGGCACTTGAAGGGGAACTGGCTGGCTTACTGGGAACATGAACTTGGTATGACAAGCGTCCGTAAACAGTTTAAAACCGTTCTGTAGTACAGAGGGAGCTGCATGATATAATATCCTATCTGACAATTGTTTCAATGTCTGACCTTATTTGATAATTGTTTTGTCTCCTATCTAACATTAACTGTTTCTTGTTCTATTTGATATCTGACATAACTTTATATTTACTACAGAATACAGGCTTTTTTGCCTCTGATACAGGAGGTATCACATACCCTGTCTCAGCCTGCCCTTTTTCACACTCCTATAACCCTATATCACTTCCCCATGGGGAACTCTTCTTGTGTATTCATTCAGAATACCTTGATTGTTTTCTGCTTCAGGCAAAAATAAAGATTTAGCCTAAATGCTAGGCCTAGGCTATGCACATTCTGTGACATATCAGGTCTAATTTGAATAATTGTAAGGATTGTTGAATGATTAAGGCACACATTTCAATTTGCATGTCGAGACCCAAGGAAGGTAATTGTTCCAAAAGGACGTTATTTTTTTGGCCATAATACTGTGTAGTTGTTTTTATTCGCGGGGGATTTATTTTTGCTATATTCACAGTCAATGAATGAATTTTACTGCAATAGGAGTTTAAATACCGTTGTGAATATAACATCCTTATATTATCGTGTTATGATTATGTATCGGATAGGCAATATACTGTTTTAACCTTACAACCAAAATTTAAAAATTAAGTCATTTCCTATCTAAAAACTGGATTTATAGTTAACCAGTGACATGTATATAACGTATCAAACAGTGGGGTGCCGATCCTTACTTCAACTCCTATTGAATCACTTCTGATTTTGGAAACATTATTTTGGTTTTTCGCGAAATTTATTTACCCTATTAAGTGTAAATACAAATAAGATTCTGAATTACAGTTTAAAAAAACACAAAATATTTTTTTTTGCTCGATGCGGAAATTAAACAACTATATAGTACTAAATGGCCGAGCGATATTGCTTAAAGTTCCTTTAGTTGTTGATAAATGATTTTATCAAAATATAGGCAAGAAGGTGATGGTTGTGTGTAACCTTTAACCTGTTCATTCCTTATGATAAGGAAATCAAATTTCATTTCAAGACTCATTAAGCCATTTTTCTAAGCATGTATAAGGTAAAGATTACAAAAAATTAGATTTCATGTCCATGGGTCCAAGGTTTGGTATGGCAGGGACTCAGGTTGCAGAGAAGCCTGTCATTTGATTGGGCAGGATGTGACACAAGTCGAGTGATATGACATATTAGCTAAGTCGTAAGTCAAAATACTTGTCATATGTTTCAGGTCTGAGTGAAAGAGACATACTGTTCAATTTCAAGCAGATCAAATTACAGACTTTCGAGGGGCACACGAGCAGCATAAGATCTATAACAGTTCTGGATAATGAAAACTCGTTCATTAGTGCAAGTAAAGACAAAACTGTTAAACTGTGGTCCATTGATTCATTCGGAGATGGCAGTGGAAGGTGAGTTTTGAGATTTTATATTTGAAGTGGAGAAGTTGATGATCAGTTCATATCTCGGGACATCTGTGGCCTGGTGGTTAGAGCATCACACTTTAAACCATGAAGTCTCCGACCTCTTGTCCATACAAGTCCCAGCCCTGCTGGAACCTAAGCTGATTTTGTGAGAAAGTTTGCCAGTTTACTTGCAGAAGGCCAATATGGTCTTTTCCCAGGTACATTGTAAATGGATTTCCCTCCACCGTTAAAAACTGGTCACCACCATATTACTGAAAAATTGTTTATAATGGCGCAAAACACTACATAAATAGACAAAACCAATCATATCATTTGAGAGTTTATTTGTAATACCATTACTGAAGTGTGACACAAAAATGACAATTATACAGTGGAACTGTGTTTTGAAAGTCTACTACATCTACTGCTGAAATAAAGCTGTGACAATATATAAGTGATTTACAATTAATGATACTGTAAAAGTAAAACCAATGATGGTTTTCATTTTCATTTTGAAAAAAAAAATTGTTTCCCTTCTGAAATAGGTAATTTTTAAGTATTTTCAGTACACTAGCAGCTGCCTTGAGCACCACTCTTTCTGCCACTGAAATATGGTCTCTCAAGACTAGTGGTCTCCCATAAGAAGTTTTATGTACAGAATTATTTAACTGAATGGTTTTCAGAATGTGGTCTTAAAAGACAGGTGGTCTTTCAAGACAGGTTCCACTGTACTTTTCTATCATGAAACCTTTTCTAAAAATAAATCCCTCAAGGGCAAAAGATTTTTGACCCTTTCTGCCATTTTGAATGTAATATGATCCATGGGTGTCTATAACAGTAACAAAAAATCATAAACCATGATAACAGTAAAAAAAATAAACCAGGCTCTCCTGTTGCCTAAAAGTGGGACTGCAAAGATTGGTTTGACCCTTTCTGCCAAGTGTTTTATAATTAATAAGTGCAAACATTGTTAATGTACTAATTTCATTTGATATTTTTCAACTACAGAAGTCGGTGTCTATACTCCTACAATCAACATAAGAAATCAGTATTCTCGGCTGTGTATTTGGAGTCTGTGAGACTGGTGGCGTCATGTGATAGTTCTGTTCATGTAAGTACTTTAAAACATAGCTAATCACCTGTATGTAGTGTCCACCTTTCAGTTATGACCTAACTTTGTAGATACAAAATAAAAATAACCACCCTCATTTAAGGCTTAATAACGGTTCCTGGGGTTAGACAACTGAATACCCGGAAAGCAAATACCAGTGGAATATATTAAGATTACACTGGCAATAGTAATTGTTCCTATTTTTTATCATACTCCACCCCCGCCAAAGTATGTGAAGCGGACAATATTATGGTGTTTCTCTGATTACAGGTGTGGGACCCTTTCACCTGTGAGGTTCTGCGGCAGTTGGAATCACAGAAGTATTCGCCAGTCACAGCTCTGACCTGTCTGCCAGCACCAAGTCCAATGGTCATCACGGCAACCAATGAGGCCACACTAAGGTATTTTGTTTTTTTGTTTCCACGGAACTGAAATGAAAGGCTTTTTTAGATATGCTCTTTGACTGATTGTTGTGTGTGTAAAGTCAGAATTTTAAATAATATGTAAACATTCATTTTACGGTAATTTTTTAGTAACTGGAATGTAACAATAGTGATAAAAAAAGAAATATAGATACATTGTTTTATTGTTATTTTCCTTATATGGAGATGTCACCAGGTTTAGGTGATGTGTCACAAATTTAGACTTGTGTTATGGACTGATGTCAATGTAGAAAGGGTTCTTTCACATGTCATGTCTACTAGAGACCTCAGTTTTAAGTCTTATACAAACCTACCGTGACTTTCACTTTGTATGTGTATTGCTTTGGGAAGGAACAGTCATCTTCATTTTTTAGCCTTTGGTATGGCTTGGTATCTTTTATTATCTATTGTATATGGCAGTCCCAGCGGGAGAGATTCACCAGGCAAAGAAGCCTGCACAAAGGTAATATATTCATAATGGTCAGTTTCTTTAATTTCTATGACTTATAACTGTATATGTGCAATTTCTGTTAATCAGTATCTCAAAAATCTAGAAATGATTTTTATATTTTTTCTCAGATACTTGGACCTTAGGGTAGCCGGCTATGCACATGAGTTCAAAACCGCAGCTGTATCCACAGGTGAGTTACATAATTAGGACTCAAGAGCAAGAAGATATCATTACAATCTATATTTCGACATTTTGATTAGTCTAGAGTTTTGTGATGTGACTGAATGAGCCATTACAGTCTTTTTCAGTCTCTTGTCATCCCTCATTTGTTTGTGAGTTATACCTAAACTTTTGAACATGTTTTTTGTATAGCCAAAGGTTCTGACTCCTAGATGAAAAATTCTGACTCCTAGGTCAGAGGTTTTGACTACTAGGTCAATGATTCTGACTCCTAGGTCAAAGGTTTTGACTCCAATATCAATCATTCTCGCTCCTAGGTCAAAGGTTCTGACTCCTCGGTCAAAGGTTCTGCAGATAGGGTGAGGAATAAATAATATTACCTGTAAGGCACTTTTGGATGTAGAGTTTGTGATATTTTTTTTATTGCATTTCTAGGTCTGATTCGTAGTGTGACAGTCAGCCCAGATGGTCAGTGGATAGCAATAGGATTTTCCACGGGATACATGTCATTGCTTGACCAGAGGACAGGATCACTGATAGCCACTTGGAAGGGACATGATGGAGAGATATTACAGGTTAAAAAAAATCATTAAATATGTTTTGTGAAGGTATTGTAGTCTTGATGGAAAAAATATGAAGAACTGAAAATATTTGCAATATCTATTTGACTTGACCCTATGACAAAAGTGTGGTTGTACTTCTAACAAGTCACATTTCAGAATCTGCTGCTGATAGTAAATGTTTTAAATGAGTTTGATAATTAAGATTCAGAATTATTGCGTTAGTGGTATCTGAAAGATTTTCTTTTAATGAGGTTTAATGCCAACGAAAAAGTTTCCAGTTCTATGGTGGTGGCCAGGTTTTTTAATGGTGGAGGCAAAAACCCAGGAAAATACTACCAGCCTTCCAGAGGCAAACTGTCAAACTTCCTCATACATTTGGCTTAATGGGGTAAATCCAACAGGCCTCAAACCCTATATTTTATGCCCTTAAGATTGGCATGCATATTGCTTTTTTAACTGTTTATATGTTTGCAGCATTCCATTAAATAACTTGAGTTTGTATCTCAAATTTTAGTCAGATTTGGTAAGCTTTTTATCAATGAAACTTACATTTGTTGTTGGTTTTGGTTGCATTGCTGCTTAATATCCCACTCAGAATCTTTCACTCATATGGAGGAGTCACCAAATGCCTGTAAAGGGCTTCAAATTTTGGCCTATGCTCGGCACTTATGGCCATTGAGCAGTGAGGGTTCTTTAATGTGCCGATACCTACTGTGACACAGGACCTCAGTTTTTACTGTCTCATCCGAAAGACAGGAAACCAACCTGCCGCCAGCTGAACTCGAACTCTCAACCTCACGGTCAAGAGTCGAGTGCGCTACCGATTGAGCCAGGCCAGCTCAACTTACAGTAGTAGGATGAGTTGGATTATGGCCAACATTCACCACTATTTGCCAGAGTTACGGGACTTAAGTTTAAGTCCTCATGAATAATTCAACTGTCAGGGGCATAATGTTACTTTAATACATCTTGTTTAAATATATCCTATAATATATTATTAATACATATTATATGTAATGATTGCTTGCCAATATTCCTACATCCATGTTTTGTATTTCAGCTGAAAGCATATAACCAGAAAACATTTATATCTACCTCTTTCGATAGTACAATGAGAGTGTGGAATATAGATGACTTAAAGGAGTCATGTTTACTCAAAGGTAAATCTTTTTTATGGATTTGTTTGGAGGGCAATCCTGTTAGCAGTAAAGAGGCTGTATTTCAGTTCATACATTTGCACTAGAAAATATAGTCTAACTCAAGAATTCAACTTTTACAGAAAGTCAAATATTTTGGTGTAAATAAAATTAAATCTAGTTTGAATAATCAGTAAATTAAATGTCACATAATTCTACTTACTCCTGCCTTTGGAAATTATACTATACTTTTTGTATTAGTTTCAAGACAACATAATTAATCTATAAATACATACAGAAATCCCTCTAAATACTGTAAATCCGAAAATTTTCGCAGGACTTTATTTTCATGATACAAAAGTTTTAAATTTATTCGCGAGATAATATTTTTGCAATTTCGAATGTCCATTGCATCATAATATTTTCATACTTCATTACACGCGATATAATTTTATTTTCATGAGTGAGAGCTCTTGCGAAATTACGCGTAAATAAAATTCTCACAAATAAAACTGGATGTACATTATAGATTCTATTGACCTTGAGTTTATAATAGAGAAACCGAATAAACTGTATTCCTTTGTCATTCATCATATTGACATCGGCAACTACATAAATATAGCGATGTAAATAGAAATCATTACATATCTCTGATATTGTGAACCTTTGTTTGTTTATCTCTTGGGAATTTACAGATGTATATTGTGATTTGTAAGATTTATATAGAATCAAACCTATACAAAGTTGACACATTTATGTGAATTCCATGATGCATTGGTCACTACAATAACCTCGATAGGGATAGAATGTTTTTTAATTCATGTATGGCTTTTAATTATGCCTCTGAGATTGAAGGTTAAAGTTGTTTTCCGATCTGTCTGTTTACGACGTTCCATAAAATAACCATATTTGGTATGATGATTTATATAATTGGACATTCAGTAATATTTGCCAGAGTTATGGGACTTTTAAGTCTTTATGAATTGCTTGGCTTTTGAAGGCATATTAATTCTTAAACAAACTTCATTTCCCTACCCATTTTTAACTCTCCAGAAAAAATTTCCAGAGAGCTGATATCATAACCCTGCCTTTGGCATCCAAGGACAAAAACTTTAATCTGGGATATATCTTTTGAAATATAAGAAGTAAAAATTAAATATTTAACATGTGTAGTCCTTCTGATCAGCTTCAGAGCATTTGGGGGGAAAAAAACCAAAATATTCAATTAGCAATCAGAAAGTGATATATTTATTCTTTCAGGTCATACCGAGCCAGCGCATTGTTTTGTTTACTACAAAGGGCAGATAATTAGTGCAACAACAAATAACAAAATAACAGTTCACTCATCAGCAGATACCCAGGTAAATCAATATCTACAACAAATAACAAAATAACAGTTCACTCATCAGCAGATACCCAGGTAAATCAATATCTACAACAAATAACAAAATAACAGTTCACTCATCAGCAGATACCCAGGTAAATCATTATCTACAACAAATAACAAAATAACAGTTCACTAATCAGCAGATACCCAGGTAAATCAATATCTACAACAAATAACAGTTCACTCATCAGCAGATACCCAGGTAAATCAATATTTACAACAAATAACAAAATAACAGTTCACTCATCAGCAGATACCCAGGTAAATCAATATCTACAACAAATAACAAAATAACAGTTCACTCATCAGCAGATACCCAGGTAAATCATTATCTACAACAAATAACAAAATAACAGTTCACTAATCAGCAGATACCCAGGTAAATCAATATCTACAACAAATAACAGTTCACTCATCAGCAGATACCCAGGTAAATCAATATTTACAACAAATAACAAAATAACAGTTCACTCATCAGCAGATACCCAGGTAAATCAATATCTACAACAAATAACAAAATAACAGTTCACTCATCAGCAGATACCCAGGTAAATCAATATCTACAACAAATAACAAAATAACAGTTCACTCATCAGCAGATACCTAGGTAAATCAATTCACCTGTAACTTAGACCGGAAGCGTCGTGTATCAGTTGCTGAATACACCACAGCTGTACTCAGTCAGTGACATGTTTATTGTCCGACATCTTATAGCAACTTACATATTTGTTAAATATTCTTAGGCAAATTGGCGGTGCCCATATTGTATTTGATTTACGATATAAATAACTTCAGTGGCAATAATAGGTTTCAGGATAAACAGAATAGATGGTCGGTGTCTTAAAGTACAGGTTGTATTTGAACTCGGTTCAGAAAACGATGCAAGCCAGTGACGTTTTTCTTAACCCTCGTCCAAATACATCCCGTGCTTTAAGACAGTAACCATCTATTTTCTATATCTACAATGAATAATCAACTAATAATGCATTCTCTGCCAGATTAATCAAGTATTTCAATGTCTACAATTCATTAAAAAAAAGAAATTCACTCTTTTTCAGATATCAGATATTTAGATTTATCAATAATTGTAGTAAAAAAAAACAATTTCAACTTCACTAGATTCAGGTACTTAGGTTTCTGATTATTTGCAATAAATAACAAAATGATAATCCACTCTTCAACAGGTATGTAGGTAAATCAATATCTGCAATAGATAACAAATTGACAGTTCACTGTATATCATGTATGCAGTTAAATTAATATCTGTGATAACAAATTGACAATTCACTATTTCCCAGGTATGCAGGTAAATTAATATCTGTGATATCATATTGACAATTCACTATTTCCCAGGTATGCAGGTAAATTAATATCTGTGATAACAAATTGACAATTCACTATTTCCCAGGTATGCAGGTAAATTAATATCTGTGATAACAAATTGACAATTCACTATTTCCCAGGTATGCAGGTAAATTAATATCGCTAATAAATAACAAATTGACAATTCACTCTGCACCAAGTATGTGGGTAAAGAAATATCTGCAATAAACAATAGTTATAGTAAAATCATGTAATCTGGCAGTGTGTAGTCTTGTGAACCCCTTCCTGACCTGAACAAATTTAAATTTTAGGTACAACATTTAAAATTACACTGGTAAGAGTTATCGTTCCTGCTTGTTATCATACATATGCTTTTCCAGTTGGTAATAAGATGCCTCTCCTGTGAAGTCTGTCATAACCGAAGTAGAATTGACTGAATGATAATCAAAAGGTTACTCCGCCCCACCATCTTATGTGAATAGAACAATAGCAAAATAATGTATTGCAGGGTTTTCCTTAGATTCTTATTGAAGCAACCCACAGCATAAACATTTCTGAGTCCCAAGTTAAATCTGTGAGTCCCAGTGATGGGTAAAACACGGTTCAAAATAAAGTAAATAAAGCTGATCATATAGAATTTACTGTTGAAAGTCACTACATGTGTTTTTGTTTATATTTCTATTTCAGGCAAATTTTACAGCTACCAAACTTAGATCTGACACATTTAAAGGAGTCTTGACAAGTCTCGCAGTGCTGCCAATGAACAAGACACTGTTACTAGGGGCAGATAACGGAAATATAAGACTTTTATGTTAGACATAGTGTGTTTTTATCATTTCAACATCACACTGTCTTACTAGAAATGCAACAGTACCATCTAGTGGCTGTTTACTAGATGCAGATTACGGTAATAGCAACAAAGGGCTGCCGAATTACCAAGTAAGGACTTTCAGTGGACACATATTTAATCAATGTTCTTGACATCATAGTCTCCATTTAAACCTTGTTATGAACTTCCAAGTAGAAATACCATCTGACAGAATTGTTGCTGAAGACTGAACATTTGGACAGTTATTTGTTCTGTTAACTTATCAACCCCTGAAAAAGAATGGACTCTTCTGTAAATCGATGACTTAAGCCAGTCCAAATGTGTCTTTAGGGGTGAGTGAGTTAAAGAACACAAGTGTATAGGTCTTTATTACTGGCAACATTTATGAAGGGTAAAATTTTAATTGGAGTTTGTAGGTAGGTATTTCATTGCTGTACTTGTGCCATCCATACAAATAGATATGTCACAAAGTTTTAGAGTATTTAAATCAAAGAACCATCACTCGAAACATACTTAAAATAATTGCTACTTTTTTCATTTTGCATTTCTGAGTCTGAGTTTTACATTATCATGTTTAAAGCGTTATTTTCATTTATCATATTCAAGTTTTCATTGGTTATTCTTGTATATTAAATGTACTTTTATTGGTAAGGTAATATTAGTCATGTGACAAAAGCAGAGGTTTTCATAGGCCATTACTATATATGTAGGACACCTTTGACAAACCTTTGTTCTGTCATGTGGCAGCAACCATTATTTTTTGTTCACATTTTTTATATTTTCGTACATTCCATTTGATGTTATTGTGATGTTTCATGTTAAATAGCAGCACTGCCATTTTGTTGCCATTGTTATTTTATTGTTATAATATACGTGATGTACTGATGTATAAAGTATTTAAATCAAGACTTAATAATAATAACTTAATTTTATTTAAAAGATACATATTGGGTGACATTCTATATTTTTGTACTAAGAGTCATGTACCAGTGATAATTTATGTCATAACTATGACACTGAGTATGTACTGGATGAGGAACTGAAACAGGGCAGGGCTTGAATTTAACATTTTTTCCCCCAAGTGGGCGACAGGGCCAGTAGCATAAAACACTGTTGGCCTCGTCAAACTTCTACTGGCCCACAAATAACTCCAAAGATATAATTTCATGATATATTTAGATAAAGACTAACTAACTTAAACATATGAGGACAATACAGGGTAATTTCAGTTTGTATTAAAATAGATAGATTATTTTGTAAGATTTACTTTGAAAATTTAAAATTGATTGAAAAGAGCGTCTACACGGTATATTTATTTCTTTTACTGGAAAATGCGGCCAGTACAGCTGAGAAATCTTAACTGGCCCGTCCTAATATTTACTGGCCATGGGCCAGTGGACCAGTGTTAATTCCGTGTCCTGTAAGGCATCCAGATTGCAACCCCTCAAAACAGTCAAGCGCAAAAACAAGAAAACAGTCACAAACAGAAGAAACACCAAGAAACAACACAAAAAAGAAAAAAAGGAAGAAAAAAACGAGCAACAGGGAAAAAAGAAAAAGAAACAGAAGGGCAGGCAATAAAAACGCAACGTACAAAGCACAGGACGAACCCACCGACACCAACAGGATCAAAAAACAACGCGAACCGGGGGAAAAACCCCCCACACCGCAGGACCCGGAAAAAAAGAGACCGAAGCAACGAACAACAACAGAACAAAGCGCTAAACAAAGCAACAAACGCAACAAAAAGACCAGAAAGGCACCAACCCAGCACCGCCGAAGAGAAGCACGCCACATGAAAAACAGCCAAGTTCAAAGAAACACCCACAGCCACCCCAAAAACCGTAACGCGCCGAAAAAAGCGGAACACACCGAAAAACAAGAGGACAGAAAACAGCAACAACAGGAAAAACAGCAGCGGAAACACGACCCCCCACCCACAACACACGCGACAAACCAACAACAAACAGTCACTAAACAGAAAAAAAAAAAAAAACACAAAAACAGCCAAAAAAAGCTAGGGGAACGACAGCCACAGAAAGCAAAGAGAAAAAGCCCATACATGCCCACCCACCCGAGGCAACAAACCAGCAAACACAAGCCGACACAAACCCACGGCAGCCCAAACACACACAACAACCAACCGGCCAGGGACCGGACGAAAACCCCAACGCCAACGAAGAAACACCGAACGAAACCACCAAAAAGGCACAGTAACAGGGACAAAGCGAACACAACACCCAAAAAGCAACTACAGAAACAGGCAGACGCCCACACAAAAGCACCCCCCTCAGACAGCGAGCCAGAAGCCAGACGCCCCACGCTCACCCCCCAACACACACCAACCGTCCGGCCCGACGAGCCCCCCCGCCGTTCCTCCCCGTGCGTGCCGCCCCCCCGTCCCCCCCCCTACCCCCCGCCCCCTTCCCCCCCCCTCCCCCCCCCCCCCTCTCCTCTCCTACTCTTCACCCTTCCCTTCCCCCCCCCCTCCTCCCTCTTCTTCCCCCCTCCCCCTCTCCCCCCTCTCCCCCCCCCTCTCCCCCCTCCCCCTTCCCCCTCCCCCCTCCCCCTCTCCCCCCCCCCCCTTCCTCTCCTCTCCTCCTACTCCTCCCTCCCCCCCCTCTTTCCCCCCCTCCCCCCCCCCCCCTCCTTCCCTCCTTTTCCCCCTACACCTACCTCCCCCCCCCCCGTTAAGAATTCCTACTGTCATCGTACTCATGTGTAAACCTCTGCGCGATTACCTCAGCGATGCTCTTGTCTCCGCTCCGCTAGAACTGTCGCACAACATATCAATTACGTGTGCTCCTGTAGTGCCGTCACTCTCTTCCTCACCCCTTCACTACACTCATAAATACGCCTCTCTGTCCGCCAAACCCACCCCCTTCCCCCACCTCCAAGTCCAACCCCGCACACCACGCCCCCACACCTACTCCGTTCCACCTCATACTCACTCACCGCCAGCCCTCCCCGTGCTACCCTACCCTGCCTCCCCCGCCACACCCGTGCGACCCCTCACCCCCCTCCCCTACCTCACCCAACCAGCCAGCGCACTCACCCCCCCCCGCACGACTCCAGTCCAGATCCCAACCTGCTGTCTACCCCATGCCTACATGCTCGCGTGCACCCCGAGTCTATTGGCGTCCGACCCTGCGGCCCGGCGTCGCCCCCCCCCCAGCCCCTCCAGTCCTCCTCTCTCTCTCTCCCTACTCTACCCTCCTTCTCCCCTCTCCTCCCCTCTCCCTCCTTTCTCCCCTCCTCTCTCCCCTATTTTCTATTAATACCTTCTCTAACTCTCTCTCTTCTTTACCCCCCTCCCTTTCTACTTCTCTCCCCCTTCCCTACCTCTCTTCTCCTCCCTACCTTTTACCTCCCCCCTAACCTTTCTTCTCTCCCCCTCCCCCCCTCTTCTTCCCTTCCTCCTTTTCTTTAGTTTCCTTTCTTAATCTCCCCTCTTCCCTTGACTCTCCTTCTCTCCTCCTCTTCCCCCTCCCTATCTCTCTCTCCTCTCCTCTCCCCCCCCCTCCCTCTCTACCCTTATCTTCCTTCTCCCCTCCCCCTCCCCCTTCCCCTCTCTCCTTTCCTCTCCCTCTCCCCCTTCTACTTAACTTCCTACTCCTCCTCTGCTCTCCTCTCTCTCCTCCTCTCATCTCTCTCTCCCCTTACTCCCTACCTCTCCCCACTCCCCCCCCCTCTCCCCTCTCTCTCTTGTCCCCCCTCTCCTAATTACTTTCGCCTCTCCCTTCTCTCCTCCTTACCCTACCTCTCTCTTCCTCCCTAATCCCCCTCTATCCCCCCCCTCTCCGCTTTCCCCCCTCTCTTCCCTCCTCCCTCTAATATTTACTGGCCATGGGCCAGTGGACCAGTGTTAATTCCGTGTCCTGTAAGGCATCCAGATTGCAACCCCTCAACCCTAATGAGCAAACAGAACATTAGAATACAGAGGTTTTCCAAGAGCCATTTTGGGGTTTGGTTATAGGACCAATGTCAAATGTAAGATACAGTAAGATGGACCATATTTCTCTGCTAAAAATCACCAATTTTCTAACCCAAATTCCTAAAAAAAATTTCCTTTCAAATTTTATCTTGTATGCTTGAAATAATTTGAGATATTTTCAGGGACCAAAAGTAGTGACCTGGTTGTTAATCAGTTAAAGGTGTAAGAATATATGATTTCTTTTTTATGAAATTATCATTAACTGTATAATGATTCTGTTCTTTTGATTTTTTATTTTTTTCCCCAATTTACACATGAGAACACCCACTATTATGACCTTGATCTCACTTCAAAATAAGGCCTGTTTTTTATACCGGTACTCAAATTTGTTTTAATGTTATAAAGTCAACCTGAAACAAATTTTAGCCACAAACCATAAACCATGTTGAAGGGAGAGAAAATATGCAATGCTTGAAAACAGTGTTTGTGTTTTAATATGCTGAAGAATACACCTTAAACTATCTTAAACGTGCTTCTGATTGCTGTTGAAATTTTCATTAACCATTTTACCGTATGGTTTAAATCTTTTTTTCCCAAACTGCATTTGAAATTTCCCAATTGAAGTTGAATGACAATAAATTTGAAGAGAGATTCTTGTATTTTCAAACAGTTTTGTATACTTTAAAATACAATGTTGCGAAAATTCCCAGTTCAAAAGACCCAGGCCCAATTCCCAAACTACACTATAGATTATGACATTACAGCATTAGTATATGACATTGTGTAATAGGCTTTAATGTATGACCCAGTATAACATAAATTAGAAGTCATAGAACTTACCATACCAAAGATAAAACTTGTAATTTGTCATAGTGACAATGCTGAAAAGCAACAAAGAAAGATTGAAAATACACAATTGCAAGGCATTATAAATTTCAACATTTTAAATTATGCCCAGGTTGAAATTAGTTATTGGCCAGTGATTTTCCAAAGTTTAATAAGTTTTGTGAAAAGAAAATACGATGAGCAACAGCGCAAATGGTAAAAACTGATGAAGTATTTAACATGAGTAACTTGCTAGAATATTTTTGATGAAATCCTTAACAAATGAATTTTGAACTACAGGATATAGTTATACAATATGTGTTTAAGAAGTACTCGGCATCCAAGAACTAAACCATTCATAAAGATTTTAAAGTACCATAACTCTGGCAAATATTTCCAAATGCTGGTAATAATTAGTCTCATTCTATGTTTTGTTGATACAAGACATTGTACTAAGTTTTGTTGTAAGTTGAGGAAAGAAAATTCAGTTTTTTTTAACACCCCTCCCCCCCACATCTTTGACCTTGGGATATAAACAGAGGGCATGTCAAATCACAGATTTCAAGTCATACCTAATACTTAACTTGTCAAAGTCCGTAGCCACATTTGGACTCACCCATTTTAAAGAATGAAGTCCATTGTTATGATTTAAGAGTATATGATTCAGAATACAAACTTCACAATAATTTTACAGGAAATATGAACTTGTTCACTCCTGAATTATGAGAGTAGACCATACTATTTATTGATTTGGGTGAGTCTTGATGTGTTTATGTATTTATGCATCAGTGAGGTCACACATATCATAAACACTGAAACAATGATGCAATTTACTTAACTATGCAGTATTTGTTTGAGAAAATGAGTGGAAAATTACCTGACAAAATTATCACATGATAAAAGATGTAAATTTGCAGTACAATGTTTATGTAAATATTGCTGTTATGTCATGTTTTATCTCATTTTCACATTGATTAGTCGAACAAGAAAGCACATGGTACTGATTTATCTGGGAACAGAAAATATTGCTTTAGAGTAATTACAAAGATGCAATTCCACCATGTTTGGATGTACATATGTTAGTAGTGTAAATGTATTTATATTTCAGCAACTTTTGTGCTGTCTGAAGGGTACTGATTTTTAAAATTTATTATTGGCAATATATTTAACCCTTTCATCCCTGAATGGTATGCTTTTTCCATTGTTAAAGACCAGTCTATCATGGTCTGTAGGGTTGAAAGGGTTAAGGTACTCATTTTACATCATATACAACAATTTATGAGTTTTTAGGATGGCAGCCAGGTTTAAGAGTCGATAGCTCTTAATTGATGAAGATGAATGATTAACAAAAAGAAAATCGAATTTTGACATAAGCATGATTAGAATCCGGCTGTCTGTGTAACTAAGGGTACATTTATTTGTAATAATTCAAGGGTAATTGGCAATTAACAGTAGAGCTGTTATCATGATTGAGATTAGCATCATGATATCATGATATTCCACAGAAAAACAAATTCAGTAGTATTCTCGCTAACTATGCCAATTAAGCAGTTTGTTTGTTGTTTATTTAATGCATAACATCTCCTCAGTAAGACAGACACATAATCAATGTAAAACAAAAATATTTTTCAGGAGCTTCACAACAAGTGTATGTACATAATGAATATAAAGACTTTCTTTTTTTTTCGAGTCAGCGATATCGCGATGCTTGAATATTTTCACGATATCGTGGTCAGGTTTTCAGTATTGTGATTTATCGCCATGACGACGATATATGATAACAGCTCTACTTTACAGTGCTTTGTCATAATTACATCAGATATTGTATACCTGGAAATTTTCGATTCCTTTTAATATTCACCATTTTCGCTTTTAGGTGAGAGAGCAAATTTAAAATGAAGGCCAAATTTTCAATCGAAATAATTGTTGGTTAGTTGTATTGTTGTTTAATGTCCCACTCAAGAATCTTTCACTCATATGGAGATGTCACCAAATGCCAGTGAAGGGCTTCAAATTTTGGCCTATGCTCGGCACTTGCGGCCATTGAGCAGTGAGGGTTCTTTAATGTGCCGACACCTACTGTGACACAGGACCTCGGTTTTTACTGTCTGATCTGAAGGACAGGAATCCGACCTGTTGCTGACTGGACTCGAACTCGCAATCACAATCCAGCGCACTACCGACTGAGCCAAGCTGGCTCTCGAAATAATTGAAACAGGGACATACATTACATACTTAATAGACTGTGGTGATTTGGGGTGAATTTAAGACTGGGTGAATATGTTTTCTGTCATAAAAATGGCAAAAATAACCTGTGGCAAAAATTTCTAGGTATAGAGTTCTCTACCATATGTTGTTATCTACTAAATCTTTAATACTCAGATAATAGATTTTAAATTTTTGAGCAAAATTGTACATGTATGTCTGGTCTCATATTTTACCTCATTATTTCACCAGTTATGTCTCCTGATTGCCAGTATCATACTTGTATTTTTATGTAACTAAAAAAATGTAGCAAACTCATTTTTATTTTATTAATTTTTATACCATGTCCAGAAATATTTCTGTAGAAAAGAGCTTGTCATTTTTCTCTTTTGCATAATGTTCGATCTGAGGTCTAAATGAAATATGTAAATACAGACATGGGACAAAAGTAATGGAACGCTGTCATTTTTTCCTATTTATTACAAATAAAACCACATTTTCCAATGAATATTGTGAAGCCATTTTATATTACAATTCAGTAGAATTTTCACCATTAGACAGAGAATGTTTCCAAGTCTCTGTGATTATTCAGGTCTAATTCTCTAATTTGTAATTTCAAACATTTGACAGTTCAGCCAGAAAGTAAAAAATTACACATCACAGTTATACTTACACTTAAAGGGAGTTTTCATCACAAAACTTCAACTTTCAACTGTTTGAGTGGCTAAATCTTTAAATTTCTAGTTTAAAAATTAAAAATCAAAATATATAATGAAACTGGATTTAATTCTTTGTTTAACAATGAAAATTATAGTAAACTGCTATCGGAAATAGCTTTGCAATATTTTTTTGAAAAATTCTGGTTTTATATGAAATATAGTAAAAATGATAGCGTTCCATTACTTTTGTCCCATTTCTGTACAGTCAAACTTGTCTAAAAAGGACAGTCAAGGGAACAGGCAAAAATAGCCATTATAGACTGGTGGCCTCTATAAAGAGGTTTATTCATTATAATAAAAGTTAACAAAAGTTATATTTGAATGGCCTTTATAGGCAGGTGCCCTTTAGACAGAGGTGACCTTTAATATAAGTTTGACTGTATGTAAATATGATTGCCAGACTCAAATGAACCATTACCTCAATATACAGGGAACTGTGTTAATTTCTTACTACAGCCTTAAAGTACTGATGTAAACAAGTAAATACAGTTGATTCTTAACATGTGAATACAACTGATGATTAATTGACTCTACCAAAAATCAAAGACATAGCCTAGGCCAAATGTGTCCTGAGGGGTGAGTGGGTTAACATATAAATACAGCTGACCTAGTTCCAATACTTTTAATATGTAAATACAGCTGGTATGGTTGCTATAAAGTGGAATCTGTAGTTATAGCTGGGCTGGTTCACATAAACTCTAAATTGTAAATACACCTGGGAGGATGACCATTAACCTAAACCTGTAAGTACAGTTGGCCTAGTTCACCAACAAGTAAACCTCTAAATACAGCTGGTTTGGTTGCCATGTTCAGTTTAGTTCAGGTTGGAATTTCCTCCTTTGTTTGAGGAGCACCCCTGAGATTATATCCTGAAAATGTAGCTTGCAAGTTTCAAATAAAACATGAACAGTAATTCTGCAGACTTTAGCCTAGAGTTGGCCAGAATCAATTGAATCATAAGCTGTAAATGTAGTTGGGCCGTTTCACATAAAACCTAAATCATTACTACAGCTGATCTGGTTCACATAAACCTTAACCTGTAAATGGAGTTTGGCTGTTTCACATAAAACCTAAATCGTTACTACAGCTGGCCTGGTTCACATACATGTAAATCTTAACCTGTACATGGAGTTGGGCTTTTTCACATAAAACCCAAATCATTTCTACAGCTAGCCTGGTTTACCTTTGCTTGTAATTTCTGTGAGTCTGGTTCACTGTTAACCTTGTATTATTTAGTGCTATCTGTATTTTTTGGTGTATATTAAACTAGTTAATGGTAGATAAAATTATGTAAATAGTTAAAGTGCAGCATTTGTTTTAAAGCTGAAAATAAACAGGTGAATATATGCATGAAAGAAACACAACAGAAAAGGTATGTGAAAAGTATGCACTTCTACCTCAATAAAGAAATATACATGGTTTAAAGTATGATGCTCTGTCAAATACATGTACAGTAAAACCTGCCAAAACAGACACTTTATGAATGTTATTCTGTACATAATACAAATATTCTGTCACTGAATTAAAGTTATAACACAACTACAGTCATTAATAGTACAACACCATTTTATTATTTTACAATCTGCTGTTGTGCATAATTTTTTAAACATCTTCAATATCGCATCAATAACAACTAGGTCAATCCTATTCAAATTTTGTATGTACCGGGTGTAGGTTAATGGTAACAAAAAGTGTTGCTTCAATTACCTCTGAAGGTTTTTTAAAATTTTGTAGATAGTTAGGGAACCAAGGGGACAGATAAGATCCCTCAGGCCTTAAGATCTTCTTTGTTGTTGTCATCTACAGTGAGAAATTAAAATTAATTGGATTCTCTCAGAGATGGCCAGTAAAACGTCATTTCTTTGTACATTAGCCCTTTTATCCCTACCAGTTGAATTCTATTTTCTATATTCTTGGACCTTATCATAATAACTGTGGGCTTGCAACTTTGAATGGCAAAATGATACAGATTCCCACAAAATGACGTCAAGAAAGAATCAGTTACTGTGACAACGTATATGCTTGTGTGGGAATCTGTATCATTTTCCTGTTCAAATATACAGGATTGCAGTTATTTTGAAAAAGTCTATGAAAACAATTCAGTGGTTTTTACTTCAAACTCATCATCCCTGGGGTTACTTTAGGACTCGTTCACATCAATCGGAGTCATTTGCATGGTCTACTGTCATAATTCAGAAGTGAGCAAATTACATGTAATATTGCATGTGAAATGTTTGCAGTATTTAGATTCAAAATCACACACTCCCAAATTCTGACAATGGACTTTACCATTCTTTGAAACGGTTGAGTTCAACTGAGGATACAGGGGTGTTAATGAGATAAAGGTGCGATCACAGATTATCAGATAGTGAGATCAATTTTTTTTTTCAAGCAAAATTAAGTCAATACTAAAACAGTAATCATCTGATTACATTACCTATAAACAATAAAAATATCTAAAAAAAAATCTTTAATTAGATATTTTCTGGTATGATGTCAGAGTCACTTGCATAAAATTAAATTATTTTTTTTCTAAATGTACAGTAAAACTTCTTTATAATGCCCCTCATTTGATTTGTCACCTTGCTTTACACCACAATTTTTTGAAAGTCCACTTTTCCATATAGTGAAACTTGAATATTAAGACCCCCTTAGGTACACAACAAAACCAGAGGTTGGTTTGTACATAAATGGTACTATTGGGGACAGCAAAATACACAGGTGGTTGTTAAAGCAGGTTTTACTGTAGTGTTTCTCTCAACCCATCGCCAAACCCCTTTATAATGCCAAATTTGGGCTGAATAAATGATGGCATTATAGCGAGGTTTAACTGTATACTAAACTTTTCTTCATTCATTTACTGCATTGTGAATTTAACTCATTGGCCCCTGTAGTTGCATTTGAACTCGCCCATTTCAAAGAATGGTAAAATCCACTGATTTATGACAGTAGACCATACTTTTTATTGCTATGGGTCAGTCTAAATGTGACTATAGGAGTCAATAAGTTAAGTTACTGCACTGTTTTCTCTACAGTCTGAAATGTTTTATGTTGTAAAATGAGCATTGAATAATGGATAATAATATCTACTGTGCAATATTTTATAGTATGGACTTGTAATATATTTACATCACTATATACTTACCAGTGTTGGTGTATTTCATTATCTTTAAGTACTATATTCCATCTTGGGGGGAAATATACTTTATTTTGCCTAAGGTAAGGTATATTTTTTTATATTTTGTCTTTTAATTTATTGTACATGTAGTTTTATCTTCCTATCCACTAGGGCTTCTTGTCGATGAAATAGAAACCTTCCACCAGAATCCAGTGTAGAAATAGATCCGTTTCTCCCCCTGGGCTCTGTGTAGAAAAATTTAATCGTCTCCTTCATGTAAAATTTTGATTATCTTGATTTCCAGACATCTCAAATTCCGGATGAAATCTTGAAGTAATAAGGGTAGTCTCGTGAGTTCCTAGATAACAAGATTTTACTGTATATACTTCTGAAGATACATGTTGAACACCGAGTCCCTTTAACATTTATTTTGCTTGGTCAGTTGAAAATATGCATGCATATTTTGTAATGTGCTGAGTGGTGAGCACATCACATCAGATTGTCACCTATTCAGATGTTGATCACCCTCGCTGTTGCTTAACTTCAGTACATGAATATAAACACTAACCCTCCAGCCACAAAAGCTAGATGATGGACTATACAGTTAATCTGACTATACCCATGACTGTTACAGCTGCTGCAATGTTGCAGAGATGATATTAAAATACAATCTGGGAGTAGTTGTATTTTTAGGGAATGAAATACACCAACCAACACCTGCATGTTCAAAACTTTAAAATAAATGACTTGTTAGGAACAAAAAAATACAGGTATGATATCTAAAATAAGAATATTAGAATGATCAAAATATTGGTCTTTATTTTGAAAGTTTGTGTCACAATTCAAATGATCATGTTGGAAAATTATTATTCAAATTTTAACCTGTTTGTGATACTAATGCAATGCACATACAAGGATGTATTGCATTGTAATTTACAATTAAACATAGAAAAACAAAGCTTTGAACATCGCAGGTTACTACGAGTAAATTATTTGTTGATGTCATGTAATGGCGAGATAGTTGTTATTGATATACATGTATGTATTTTGCCGTTAACACAAGTAGTTGTTATGAAGGCAGACATTTGTGTAATAAACTATGTAATAAAGAGGAATAATCATGATTTTTACTGTCGCAGAAGATCTACTTTTTTCTGAAATTAGATTGCTCTTGGTGCGTCATTCCATTAAAGCATGTACATGTACTTTGCAAGAAGATGGTCCAGGATTCAATTCCTGGTGGGAATCATACCTAAGACAGGTGGTGACTGTTGTTCTTCCCACAAGCTGGGAAAAGCAAGTGTTAAAAATGGGTCCGTCACTTTAAGCATGGTATTGCGGAACCTGACTTTAGGAACCACTCCATCTGCCATTACAATATGGTCTCTCAAGAGAGATCATAATGGAATACTTTTTAACCAGTTGATTTTATGAATGTGGTCTCAGAAAACAGGTGGTCTTTCATGACAGTGGTTTTTCAAGACAGGTGGTATTTTCACTGTAGGCTTCACTATAAATTCTTATTGCATTGGAATAAGGTCACAGCACAAGTCAAAATTTATGGCACTTCACTGATTGCTTGTGATTATTGTACAGGCTGTTCATGTACATGGAAAATTCTTAGTGGGAGGTAAAAACAATGATAAAAGAAGACACTTGTTTTGAAGTTTCAAACCAAGATTACCAATCTCCTTCATTGTGTTACAGACTCATTACCATTTTGTATGTGACTGTCTTCGTTGAACTTTGAAGGTTGATATTTAATCCAGTTATAATGAATAATTCTGTATAGGGTTAACTAAAGTAAAGTACAGGGTTCCACTTTGGGTGAAATCTAGTGTGATACGAGTGATTAAGTTGTGTACTTGTACTTGCGATTATCTGTTTGTGTTGTTCTTTCTTTCTTTTTTTCTTTTTTTTTTTTTTTTGGGGGGGGGGGCTATTTCAGGCCAGTCCCATGAATCAGTGGGGTCTCTTTGTTTGTTTCCATTTTTCTTTGGGGTATTTTATTAAATTGTATAAATTCACTTGACTTTTTTTTAAACTGATTTAAGTTATTTTCTATCTTTTTTTTTATTATTTTGGTTTACTTTTTTCGGTTTGCTTGTTTTTATACTTTTCACTGCTGGCCATTGAGTACTAAGAAATAAGAGTGACACAATTTGAATGTGAAATTCTTCAGAAAAGATAAACTAAAATGCATTTCTCTATCAAGAGGGTTTGGTCAACCTACCCCTCTCTTGTAAAGCCTCATTTGATGACCATATAGGGTCATGTGAGTCTGGGTGTATGGTATTGGACGCATTCATTTATTACATGTATTGGTTTTTTTTGGGTTTTTTTTTTTGTCAAAGTTGGGATAATAATAAAATACATTTACAAAAACAACAATAATGAAAATGAAATAACAGCAATAGACAAACTTGCCTGGAAAAAAAAGTTTCTCAATTAGGAACATGGTCAATATTTTCTCATAATATTCATTAAGCATATGTGTGGTGGGGAAAAATTCAAAAGTCGTTATGACGTTCTGATGTAGCCAGGGATTCTAGACATTCCAATTGCTGTTACAGGGATGTTCAAAGATGCGGTACACTTAGTTAAGTGATATAAGTCAGAAATATTTCCATTTTGTAGTTAGGCTGTCGCGTAGTATATATATTTGGTGATTTTGTGGGCGGTTTTAAGTAAATATGCGATCTTGAGATAAGTCTTGTGTTGATGTTATCTGCCACAGTTTATCCCTAGTTTAATCAACCCAATTATCCTTGTACATACCTAGAATAATTATCGAGGTCATTTTGACGGAAGGAAATAAAATAAAAATCGAGGTCGGTTGTTTGCTGCTAAAAGTCATTTCGAGTGTAGAAAATGTGACACAACACATAGAATTAATAGAATCCTTCACCACTTCGTTGGTAAGGACATAGGCACTTGTTTTTATCACTTGAAGGGCGGGTATATAGGCCCTATCATGATATCTTATAGGCCTACGACATAATCGACCCCCACAGATAGAAATAAATGTCTGTGTGTGATAACCTACAGAAACATCCTATCCCAAGGACTAGATTCCTTAAAGTCCAACCTGTCCAGCCTCCGACATTGATGGATTTTATCCCATGGATTGACATTTTTCTGACTTTTCCGCCAAAAGATGGAAGGGTTAGTTTTTTCCCATTTGGTATTGATGCATTCGTGTATTCCCATTGATTCTGTAGAAACGTCGAGGTCAGCATAGAAATTACCCATTGATATATGAGTATATGAATGGCTAGGCCGAAATTCTACCTGATTTGATTTTATCCCCCAAAATAGAATTGCAACCTAATGATAAATAGCGTAATCATTTTACTTCCGTTTTAGCGTCTGCAGCTTGTCTCGACACCCTAGGGAGTGGACAGATAAATCCCGATCTTACACAGCGGTGGATACGTCTGTCCAGTGTGGAAGAAAGTATAGTCCCATTGGTAAAGACACCATAGAATGTTGAAACACTTTCGGATTACTATACATTTTGTATATAGTTTATATCAGCGATATATAAAGCTAATAGGGATTGGTGACTCGCGCTCTTCCAGTTATGAGCGGATGTATCCTTTTGATATGCAAATGAGTGACCCAGTTTAAATCGACACTCACCGCGCAGGCGCAAACCAGATAGTAACACGCAAACAGTGAGAAGGGACGTAATCGAGACAAATCTCTTATACAGAGTTGTCGGTCGTGTAATTGTTGAGAAGCTGCTGGCACCAGCAAAGACCGACAACTAGATTGATCGTTCGTATGTGTATCGTGAAAATGTTACTCGGTAATTTGAGAGCAAGGAAAGGTTTACTACTTTAAAACATTAAATGTTTCACAAAATCACGAGTTTGAAAAAAAATAACCGAATAAGGTACCATTTTAACAACTCAAAATAAATGAATAATGTAGAAAAATATTAGAAATTACATCAGAAATGTGTCAGCAAATTTTTAATTTTTAGATTCTTGATCTACTAAAGTAAATACTAGTCTAGAATAAAAATCTTTTTGATAATTACGTAATCCCCTCTCAATTTTATTAGATTAACAAATAAAAAGAATTTTCAAACCGAACATTTAAAAGATGTAATGTGAGAACATATCCGGAGATGTAAATCGGCAAAATATCTTGTTTTTACGTTTGTGTGTATAATTTCAGTTTTATCAGGAACATGTCGTAATCCTACAGCACTAAGGTGTGAAAATACATGGCACCTATATCTATTTAAACATCAAGGGGATTAGCTTTATCTGTTCTGATAAAAGCGATGGTATATGGTATTTTGCAGTAAACACTGATAAAGGACACTCGTTTTGGGTGTTGAACTCCCGCAGAGGAATAATACTGCAGATCACTTCCTGAGTTAAGCATGTAGCCTTGTAGGTGTAATAAACAATCTTTCGAATATTTTGCTCTCTCCACCCCTTTGAAACCACAACCCAGATACTTATAAAAATCATAATAATATGTTTTTTATTTATTATTTCTAAAAACTCAAATTTACACATTTCTTACACATGATTAAAAAATAAACATTTGAGTGGGGTGTAAAAGAAGGTATTTCTGAAATATGTTAATTTAGCACATGATATAAATAACTACATGTATATACTTCTATGCAAACAATAAAAATTCCCACTTTACAATAAGTCTACACAGGTAAGTATTTTTGGTAAATAATTTCCAAACATGCAGGAAGAATAGAAAATTGAGTATTTAAATAGATCTATTAGACAATTAGAGGTTAATCAATTTCTTTTAAATTTGGGGGAAATAAGTTGATATTGGAAATATTTAAACAATTCAGACAGTTGAAAAAAATGAAAAATACTTAAGCTTATATCTGAAATGAAATCATTGTAACTTTGATATGATGTTAATATTATTTATACACATTTCTACACTATTTAAACAACAATTATTGTCATTTAGACAGAATAACAAAATATTTGATTATCCTGGGTTCTTAATTTTAAAATATGAAGAAGTATGGACATTATTGTACAAGTGAAGACCCTGATAGGTTTTTCCAAGTATAAATCTGTGTATGTTTGTTGAATTTGATTCATTACTATAAAATTAATTTGTATTATATTTGTGGATTAAGTGCATAATACTGAATAGTAAGGATTATTCTTGCATCACCATGTCAGATTTTTTTTTTGCTGTTTGCAAATGATGAATATGTATAGTATTTGGACATAAATTAGTTCGCAAAAATGAATTTCACAATATAAATCATAGTAATCCTGCAATCCTGTGATTTGTCCTCCAAATTTGGTAGATACCCAAAATTAATGAAAATCAATAAATGACACATACATGTATAACCCATGAAGTGTGGGCCTAATTTTTGATATTTCTGTTAGTTTACATCCATGAATTACTTAAAAAACACATTATTTATCCATTAATAAACTTCAAAATGAAGTCACTAGAATTTTACTCACATGAAAATTAGTGTATTCCATCCTAAAATAAAACACAGATTGTAATGGGATTTCTAACACATAAGAACCAAACCCTCACCTTCATGTGAATCAATTTACTTTATTAAAATTGAAAAAAACAATGAATTCTAGAGGAAAAAAACATGAATTTACTAAGAATATATAGTGAAAATAAATTTTTGCAAACTTATTTATGATGTCACTCCAAGCGGATTAAATTTTTTTTTATTCTGCAAATAAAGGTATAATTATGTGCAGAGCTAGGAAGAAAGAAACATGTTTGCATACTGAAATCCTGTTGAGTAATACTGCACTTTAAAAAGTGACCTCATGGAAGAACACACACATGAAAGAAAAGACAATTTATCAATTTCTTGGATTTTATTTCATTTAAGATACATGAATTTCTGCAATGTGAATTGCATACATGTAGTTCCACAATATTGTTACATAGTCACTGTAACTCAACAATTCATCACTGCCATCCAGTTATCCTTTTTATTATAACTTTTTCCCCCATGTCTGAAAAATAAAACACACAACAAATACACCCAGTGTACATGTATTTCAATGACAAATTTTAAATAAAGAGAATTTATTGAATTTACATGTCAGGTTTCTATTCATTTTTTTTAACTTAATGTATCATCACATTTATTCCCTAATCTCATAAAACTGTTTTTCTCGATTATAACTAAACATTAAAGTAAATAGTTTTTTAGGCCAACCTTTTTACAACTATATAAAAATATAACATTGGAGCCAACTCTGCCATTTTCAGTCTTTATTTATTTTTTTGTTAATCCCTTTTAAGGCTTAAACCCTGTAAACTTCAATTAAAATATGAACATGCCTATATACTAACTAACTAAGTCAGCGTTTCATTGCACTCTAAAAAATGTATATAATTTTATTCTTCAGAGTAATTTGAGAAAAATCATAATCAAACAATTTTTGTCTCTTTCAGTGCCTTCCACACTGATTGGATAATAAAATTACTTGATTTGAAAATAAAAAAAAATAATAAAACAAATTAAATTCAAATAGAAATGTAATGCAAAATTTTGATATTTTAACTTCATGAATTAAAAAAAAAACATTTAGGCCAACAATTTACAACTATATAAAAATACACACATTACAGCAAACTCTGCCATCCCGATTTTTTCACAATACTATTTTCAATAATTCAAAATCCTGTAAACTGTAATCAAATATGAATATTCCTATGTACTTAGTTAGTGTTCCAATAATCAATTACATTTTGCACTTAGAATTGTAAATAATTTTATTTTTTCAGAGTAATTGAGAAAATCAGAAGTGTCAGTATTTGGTCTCAAAATCATTTAAATGGACGGTAAAATACTTTAACTTTAAAATATAAAAAATAATGGATAAAAATATTGATTAAAAAATTAACTGAGTACTTAAAAATTTTAATATATCAAATTCACGACTGACAATCAATAATTTTATTTTATGCAGAAACAAAATAGTTTTAAGACCTACATTTTTACAGCAAATCTGCCATTCAGACATTGCCAGTCCTATTTCAATTTCTGTTAATTCCTTAAAGTTTAAACCTTGTAAACTGCAATTAAATATGAATATGCCTATTTACAAAGTTAATGTCACAATAATCAAGCAAATTTTTCACTTAAAATTGTAAGAAATTCATTTTTCAGGGTAATTGAGAAAATCAGAGGTGATAATATTCAAAATGGACGTTAAAATCCCTAAATTTTAAAATATATAAGAGAAAAAATAGAAATATTAATAAAAAAATAAACGCGTACTTCAAAATATTAGTATTTCAACTTCACAAATGACAAGCAATAGGTTTATTTTATTCAAAAACAAAAAAGTTTTTTTAAACATCCATGTTACAACTGATATCAATAAAAACTCATGCGGATAATTCCGCCATTTCGTCTTCGTCGTAGCTCTAAAATAAATGTTCGATTAATCACTTAAAAATCGGTACATCGTAGTAAATTTCAAATCAATAAACAGAAAAAGCATATGTACTTCACAATTACTGAGTACTTTGATAAGATCAAGTGTGAAATAAGTGAACTTTGCATTTGATTTTTCCACATTTTTGACAATATTTTTAAAAGTAGCGTACCATATGAGGCTTATAATATGGGTGATTTTCTATCCAGGTTTTTAAAAAAAAAAATCATCGAACTTTATGCTTTAGAATAGCTCACTTCATAATAGTTATATTATCGCAATTAAATAATTAGCATCTCATCCGAAGTGATTCAATAATTTCAATGCTTTTAGCTCTTCAATATGGTATGGTTCTCGGCGATTAATGTAATTCGCTTCAAAACAAGCTCCTATTGCTTCAGTTTAAACTGCCTTGATTATGTAAATATTTAATTACTTCAAATCGCTAAATCGGTGTATTTGGTTACCTAGACATATAAACTTTATCACAATAACAACTGCTCACCTGTTCTGATTGTTGTATGGCTAATTTGTCCTATGATTTCTGAAGTGATGCTACTCCAAGCGTAAATTGAAAATGGCGCATTTTCCCGATAAGTTGACACAGTAAGCAGGATCTCCGAGACGCTTAGTGACATCGCCTATATGCGCGTTGCTCTATATAAAACCGCCGAGTCACCAATCCCTATTAGCTTTATATATCGCTGGTTTATATATAATACCGTGTTCGAAAATTATATGAATCCCCTTATTAGACGCACGTGACTGTTGAAAACACGTCTATATATACCATCTGCTCATGACAAATGGTTGCCTTGGGTTTATTTAATACTTTAGAATCGTTAAACTAACTGTTATCCATTTAGGCTACGTATTTCTTTATTTATTCATTCATGTATTTCTGTATGTGATTGTTCGTTTATGCTGCTAGAAACTTAAACCAGATTTTATAATTAGAGATGCGATCCTACGCCTAACACACGAGGTCACATACAAACTGGCAACACAAGTTTCTGTGACATTCCATAAATCTTCTTAGTTAAGTAAAATTGTCTTGTTTGAGGTTGTATTCAAATGTAGAACTGTCGGAACAATCTAGATGTACGTACGTAAATTAAATGTGTCATTTCTTATTATTCTTGGAAATAGGTCAAATATTTAAAAACATCTCTTTATGCACCGGTTTGTGCTGTAAAATTTAGGAGTAGATACTGCTATTCTAAGATCTAGGTTCACCAAACAAGCACAGACTTTTAGTCGAAACTTTAGTCGATAAAAATATCTACTTGGGATCTTTTAAACTCGGATTTTGAAGTTAGAATATTCAGTGGATATACACTAGTGAAATTTCTAACATTCGAGTAATTGACATCAAGAAGGTGATAATACAGCTGCTGTTAAATCACATATTAGACATGTTTACAAATTTTGTCAACCTCGAAGATTCCTTTGTGATCCTGGGGCCCAAACTACTGCAATGGAGGGTTTCACGTGTTATTTACGGGGATCAAACACTGAGAACTGATCTGTGGGTTCACTTAATATCAGCTCTCGGAATCTTTATACGAACTGAAACACAACTGATTGTATTAATACATTCTTGGTAGTAAAATACATGTATAAGGATTTATCAATTAAATAAATTTGTTATCTTTAATTATTAATTTTCACTGTGTGAAAAATAGCAGTCCATGCAAAATCAATGTAAAGTGTGTTATTTTTCACTCGGTCAATCAGTAGTTTAGATCTAACGGCATTACTCCTTATGGCCTCATGTTTTTACACCTAATAAATTTTGTATTAATGTGTATAAAAATTGCATTATTTATTGAACCTCACTTGCCCCAGGATCCACCACTGTCATTTTGTGACGAAGATTTCAGAAAAAGTCGTGTTTTAAACAAAAAATGTGGAATTTCACAGACGAAAGTCGATATATAAACTTGTATTGTTCGTATATTTCATCAGTGCGACTAAATTTTAACCTGTAACATGGACTTTTGTCAGTACATTTGGGGTTCTTGAACGTGCTACTCCTATCGGTGCACGGGACCTCGCTTGTGCCCCTTTATTGACTGTGTAATATCCCATAGTCGACTGCATGTCGAGTTTATATTTTAATATGCCAGGGCGTGTTCAGCATATGAACATTTCATACACAAAGGCATACTACGTACTGATAATTTTTTGTCAGGGATTTCGAGGATCGTGTTTGATGTCAACGTTCCGCAAATTTTACGGTCGGCCTTGTTTGCAATTACTTTATTCCACTAGATGAAATGTTGAGCTACCTGTTCGATAGCGGTTGTTGAGTCGTCTGTACCAATTGTGACGAAGATTTATTCCGCACTTATTTCATTTAAATTTGAATTAGGACTCACAGCGGGTGTGACCGGTCAACAGGGGACGCTTACTCATCTATGGTACCTAATCCCACCTCTGGATTTCCAGAGATCCATATTTGTCCAATATTCACCAGATTTGTATATTGTATCCTGGGCATCCTAAAGATTTATACTTTGGTATCAGTTATTTTCATATTTGAATTCTTATTTGGAAGACCCGTTGCTTATCTTCCTATGCCAAGCACCTGTCAGTGCATCAGTCACTAAAGAAATCGGACATTATCCTAACCTGAAATCGAACCCTGGACCGGTCATTTGAAAGGCGAACGTCCTAACCCCTTGAAGATATCCATAATAATAGCACGTGTAGTGATTAAAGAAGTCTACGAGATTACATTGATTCTATGATAATACATGAAATAACTTGCGTCCATATTATTACATTATGAAATATGTCGCTGTAAAATTGCGGTTATAGGCCTTTATATCAGAACCAAATGACCATATGTTTGTCATTTATTGTGCCCGTAACCTACATAGAATATATATGCTCCGTCTCTCTATTCAGAGCAGTGACAACAACTGGGTGATTCTTTCCACCTGGGCACCTACATACTATCACTATACGTCTAAACTTGTTTTTTTGATTTTTGATTTGTTGTTTTACGCCACACTCAACAATTTTTCAGTCATATGATGGCGTCCAGTTTTTTTTTATTGGTGGAGGAGAAACCCCGGTTACCCGGGTAAAGACCACCGACCTTCTGCAAGAAAACTGGCAAACTTTCCCACTTAATTCGAAATGACCCTTGCGGGATTCGAACCAGAGGTGAGAGGCATTGTGATTTAAAGCGCAATGCTCTAACCACTCGGCCACGGAAGTTCCTTTATATATGAACTTAGGCGTAGGAACCTGGGCCAGGGAAAGGGTACTTTTTCACATACAAGCAAAATTCTTATATTATCAATACGTAAGCAAATTGTTTCAAATATATTTACCATTTGTTGGCACTGACACTATATAACTAGTATACCAAAAAATGCTGTTCATCATCTCATAACTGCCAACAGCTGTTCCAGGAATTGTGCGTACAAGAACGGTTGCACATTATTTATTGGAATTTGAATTCCAAATTTAAGAAATGTAAACAGAAAAGTCGAAAAACATAAGAAATAAGTAAATACATGTATAAGCATTGAACTGTTTTCAGTTGGCATTAATGGCTTTGTGAATGCGACAAAGGCAAATTCACCATGCTTCATGGAATTTGTCTTTGTCCAGTGTGAGAACAAAAGAGTGATAACGTTTTTGCACGATACTTTATTCGTGCATTGTGCGATAGCGTGCGTATTAGTGAGATGGTGTGTTAGCACGAAAGCACGTTTGCACGGACGTGTGTTTACTAGCGCGATAGTATGGTGGCCCGATAGCTCCGTGTGTAAAAGTGCGACGGCGTGTTTGTTAAACACTTTAAAACGCGCTATCGCGCAAACACGCATTCACGCTAATGTGCCATTGCAAATTTGTAACATTTAAACAAGGGCTCCGCAGAGCAAGGCATCCCCTTGCAATGTTGGCTAAAGTTGACCTTGACCTTTGACCCCGTGACTCAAAATCAAAAGGATTCCTCCTCTCATTATGAACAAAGTGCATGTGAAATTTGAAAGTGATCGGGCAAAAACTGTAGTCTGTATCGTGCCCACAAGAAGTCGTGTCGCGGACGCCCTCATGCACCCACTCACCCAACCACACACGAACGGTTGCATTACTATATCCCTTCCAACGCTGTTGCGAGGGGATAAACAGGGTAAGTGAGCAATAGCGTGTTAGCGCGACCTCAACGGTGTTTTACAAACGCCCCGTTGGGCTGTTACAGATGGTCCATGGGGACACCGTATAAAAGTGCGTTCTTGAGAGTGTTTTCACAAAGACTCCGCGCTGTCGCACATGACCCTAACGTTGCACCATAACAGCTTAGTCACTCTTCAGGAATTGAACATTATGTGCACTTTTTCGGAGTAACGGGTTTTCGGAGTATCGGGCCTTCGGGCTACCGGGCTGTAACCGAATTACACGTATACATCATAAAATTGTTCACAAAGATAGCTAGTTTCATCGATTAGTGTACATAGCATTATCCTGCTGTACATTTTGTTTTCCGTGTTGAAAAGAATCTTTGATAATATAGACAAATGTCTTTGATCATATTATAACTCTGGGGATTAATTAAATCAGAAACATTTTAAAGATGCATTGAAACAAGATAGATATTTCAATCTAATACAATCATACTCAGAACATTTAAGTAGAAAAATTTGGACAATTACTCGGGGTAACAAAATCTATTTCCTCTTGGAATAATAGGCTTACGGTATCTTCCAGTTTCAATACATAATTGGTGGGCACTAATACATAACTTTGTTCAATAAGATCTAAGCACTTTTGAAACAGTAATAGTCAGATAGGGCTGCATTTCAACATTTTCAAGTGTTACTAATATGCTACAGAATTATAATTTTCATGTATGATTTTCTTGCATGTTTTTCATCTGCAAACTTGATTCCTCTATAAAAATATTTTTAAATGCTTATGAAAATGAAAACTGGATGTACTAATTATTGTTTTGAGGGTTTATAAACGGAAACGTATTAGGACCGCATCATTACCGTGTGTATTTTTTTTGGTTTAATATAATTAATTTTTTTTTTAATTTTCGATTTACTGTCATGTCAACGAGTTTTCGATAAAACAGTTGTGTGCATTTTATCGCTTGAAGTGAAAAAAAAATCCATTTAGTTCTTGATTCCCTACGTGTCCAACCAAATTCGAGACAGGACCCCTTCTCTTGTGAGGCGAACCCTCTCAAAATGATTCAGTATCAGCTAATATGTAGTTATCTGACGGAACTTAATTTATGTAGTGGTGTTTTATGCCATTTTGTGGTGTATTACGCCAAACTCGACAATTTTTCAGTTGATTGGGGCTAATGAGAAACTTGCTGTTGCCAATGCTACAGACAGAAAATTAAGCTGTCCCGAGGATATCTCCTGATAATAGACTCTAAATGACCCGGACAACGGGGCACTTTACTACAGGTATGATTCAGTTTTCTACATGTGCCCGGGTATGAGTTCTACGTAGAATATTGACCCCGGGTAGTTTTCTATGGGGTCACTTTTCTACATTATACTGATACCGAATGCCGTCGCGTGAGTAGGTGCCTACGTGAGTGTGGGTGGAACAATGTATTATATCATGAAAACAAACATTTACCTTTATATATAAGAACTCAGTTATACCTTTACCTATCATTACATACAAATAAATGTCAATAAGTGACGGGAAGGTGGGATTTATTTACGTGTCACCAAACTTTCTATTAAGTGACTCCGCGTGGTGTAGACATTAGCCGTGTAAGTAACAATCCGTCCGTTAAATTGTTAGGCGTAATAAGCATTGATGTTTCTTTTACGAGTGTTTGGACAAACTTTTCATTAGACAGGCTTGATCCCAAAGACACATACAAGAAGCGAAAACACTGTCTCGTTACTTAGTGTTTCTTATCTACGTGCCACACTCTCATTTCACATAATCGAAAAAAAGGACAAACAAGTAAAAACAAACAAAATGACAGTTAAACTTGCATTTAAGGCCACCTCTGTATAAAGGGCACCTGCCTATAAAGGCCATTCAAACATAAACTTTGTTACCATTTTTAAAATGAATAAACCTCTTGATAAAGGCCACCTGACAGCTACTTTTGCCCGTTCCCTTGAGTATCCTTTATAGACAAGTTTGACTGTAAATGACAATTGTATAATCATGAATAGTCACAACTAATATGTATTCCTACAATCGCATTGGCGGATTCAAAAGGGGGTGCATTCCCCTTCGAAAAATTCCTCGCCTCTTAAGACATGTACCTTCAGCGCTCATATTTCGTAATGATAAGAGTTCACAATCTCTTTTTTATAAAAATACTGTATCATTGTGTGTTATTTGAAAACATATTGGATGTGGCAGTTTGGGTAGGGTATACACAGGCGTCCGTGGCACCTGATTCCATTTTTATATTTTAAGAGATCCATTTTAACTGTTTTTAACATTTTTGTATGATAAAGGTGTTCTTTAATAGAATCTCATTATCATTTTTGTTTTATCACAGAATTTTTCTTATAACTAAAAATAATATCTTTTCAAAATTACATCCCCGATTAAAATGCAGTGGTTAAAAAAAGAAATATGCCGTCCGGTAATAAGGCGCTTTACGAGTTCCATATATAAAAATATTAAACCCATATATGTCCAATTATCGGCCTCTTTGGCTATAAATCATATTGTTTTAGGTTAGTTTCAACTCATCACTTAATCACCAAAATAATTAAATAGATAAAATTTTAACCGTACACACGACGAAAGTGTACATTTAATTGCCTTTCTCTATCGGCTATTGTGAACACTTTTGCAATACATAGACATGTATATTCTTTATACAAACAATAAAGTTATAGTTTTGTTTATGATTTTATTTATTTTATGTATTACTCGGCGCTTTAACTTATGCAGTCTCAGAAATGTGAAATTGGGCGTCGTTTAAATCTTGAAAAAAAAAAACAAACAAAAAAACGATATTACGATGAGAAAATCAAGTTCCATAGAACGTGTTCGATGTTCATTGGTTCATTTTAAACTCTCGTCCCCTAATTTTCCGCGTGAAAATATGAGATAAGTCAATGACTAGCTCGCATGGGTTGCTGGAATCAGTCTTTATTCATTGCCCTCTGTGCAGTGAAGAATCTTAACAGGGAAATATTTCTATATTGAAATAGTGTCATCTAAAATTTAAATTAAAGACAAGTTATGAATGAGTACAAAAAGGGTTTTAACCCATGTGGTCGTCCAAACATTTACATCAGTGCATTGGAAAATTGACCGATAACATCATTTGCATGACTTACTCATAAACAATTACCTTGATACACACGCACCAGAACAGAAAGTATAGACTCCTAAAAATAATCCAGAATAAGGTACGCCTCATTGACTGTCTGGTTTGCCCAATGGCCAACAAAGGAACGACAGCAAAGATACTGTTATTAACAAAAAGAGATCTTGACAATAAAAAAATATGTATGCATGGCGAGGTCTAATTTTTGTGACTTTTATGAAATTTTGTTCCAGTTTGATGGACACCGAATAATAATTTCAGATACTTTTTTGTACATTGGCTGATGGTTTATGATAGCCGCCTCGTGCAATGAAGCACGCGCCATGCTTTGGTCGACCATTGCTGTACTGACGCCCATTGTCCAATCAGCAGAGGTTTTGTTGCAGATGTTATTTGTCTGCCTGTAAGTCTTAGAGTTCACAATTGAAAAATAGTACTAGACTAATTCTAGTTTCTCATTCTAATTCTTACAGAATAATCTAGTCTAATAACGTGCGCTTGTGAATTCTAGTGAAATTCTCTATGGGGTCTATATCTGAATATTTTTCAAACGTCGATGCAACGCCCATTATGTCATATAAACATGAGTTCCGACGTAGACAGATCAAAGGATCTAGATTTATTTGTCTCGAGACCTTATTCCCAAATATCCTAAGCTAGGGGTCGTAAACTACATAACATTTGTCGCCGCTATCCTAGAGATGTTACATTATAAGCTTATGGAACGTGTAGAACGGTTCATAGATGAATTCAAAGTTTACGTATAACCACACGTTGCCTTACAGTAACGGAACACAATTAGGTCACATTACTAACCAATAAAAGCATTCAGAATGTCGGTCGAAATCGGTGTTTGCCTGGACAATGATATTATTTTTTAACTATGTTGGGAGTTAATTTGATGTTATTTTTAGCTCGAATTACTGAAGAAATTTATAGCGACCAAAACAAGTTGTGGCTCCCCTAATGCTGCGCAACAACTCTATACTCCCGTATATGAAAGTGATCATTTTGGGCCACCGTGGTACGCAATACGTAATAGCAGCACAGTATTTAGTGTATCTCCTTTTATATTATATTTTCCTCGCAAGATATGAATGTAAGCACTTACTAGTTTCCTATATGTGCAGTGAATGATTATTCCTTATACATGCATATATTATGCTACTTAATATGATACTTTTACACCAAGCCTGAGGCCGTATTATCCTTGGTGTCGACTAAGGCAGGTGTTCGTCGGGACATCTTTTTAACACCGTCGTGTGTAACGTTATCCCATGATACATGTACCATTTACTGTACGACTTACGTGTGTAACATTACCCCATGATACGATTTTCTGCACGACTTACTGGTATTTTGAACAGCATCAGCTCTATGCTGTCTTCCCAACACCCACATACACAATTCACGGTGTTTCACAGTGGCTATATAGTATTTTCAATTTGCGAAGTATTGCATGATATGGCATAATCTAGGTATTCAAATGATTCCTGACAGATATGGAAATTGGAAAACTGTGTTTACAAATGTATCATTATGTTCAGTAAATAAATAAATAAATAAATAAATAAATAAATATTAATTGTAACGGGAAATATATCATAAAAACTTACAATAAAATATCTGTAATAATATAAAACTTTTTGGAGATTCTGATACAATTTGAGTCAGTAAGGAGACAAATTATGTAAAGAATGTGTTGTTCATACGATTAAGATGTAAAAATTGCAAATTTATCGTTTTCTCACTTTTTGGTAAAACCCCTGGTAAATAAAAAAAGAGAGAACTGACAGATTTACTGACAGGGCTGTCTATAACCCGGTTGTCTAGTTACATGGGCTGCAAATAATATCTTCTTTGTTTTATTTTATATGAAAATACTTCTAATAAATAATTATGTTATAAAATAATTTTCAAAATTAAGTATTTTAAAATCCATTATAACAGTATAAGATAAAGTCGAAGAAAAAGAGCAAACCCGAATTCAGTTGTTTATCACCTAATTTATTTGTGATAAATAGACAAATACATGTAAATGAATTGTCCAAATATCATACTTGCTAACGTTCTTGGTGTTTACACGCGGACCATTCATAGTTGTCGACTTGTCAAACTGCTACCTAAAAATAACAGATAAAAAAGATGGTGCAATTACATGTAAATACAATTCCAGACCATATCTGATAGTTGAATCTCAATTACAGCGCGCCAAAATGTGTTGAAGTGCCGTATATTTAACACCTGTATACATGCAAAGGTAAAAATGTGATTGTGGAATGCGGTTTATCTACCTTACTTTAACAAATCAATATTTTACGTCGAGAAAAGCTCACGGAATGCCAGATATCTCAATCACAAATTAATATTGACTGTCAAAACAGCGGCTCGGAATAAAATGGGAACTTGCTTCTACTTTCAATTTGACCCTAGGTGACTAGAAAGGGACTGGTCATTCATGACAACAAACAATGAGTACGCCAAGAAAATTGGACGTTCGTGTTCAACCAAGGATGACCACGGACCGCATTCTTGCGATATTTTCGTTGAATGTAATTTAGTTATGTATATGTGGCTATGGGATTATGCTATACATGCTGAAAAGGAGTTTAGAGTTCACCAACACGCAGTTAATGTTGACAGAGTCTTCTCTTTATTGCCGTTTGCACTGGTCGGTATTGACAAACATATATTTTTATTTATATAAATAATCTAACTCAACCTGTGAACATACATTTTAAATACCAAAGGATTTTTAAAGTTCAACTGCGGCGATGAGATTCGTTCCTCCAAACTTTCTTTGAGAAGACATGTAAATAGATACAGAAAGTGCTTGCTCCTGTGTTCGATTGTATCACGTATTTTAATTTTGTCCACCTGGATTTTTATACTTTATGGATCGATTTTATTAGTACAAAATGATGCAGTTTAGGAAATGTGCATTTGTTGCTGTAATTCTACAAGTTCTTCTCGGCTTTGTGACAGCACAGCAGTGTGATAAACCGAATGTAGCAGTTATAGTAGTTGTTAGTGTTTTTGCTACTTTAGCTGTTGTTTTTATAGTTTTAGGAATTATATTTTTTCTCCTATGGAAAAGAAGACAAGGTGAGTCTAAATTAATTATACATTCATGAAACCAGGTGAATAATTCACCTTTCGATATTGGACATTGGTAAACCTGCACCTCTGTGTTATACGAGCACGCCAGGTGCGAACAATAATTATCATATTTTGCCCAAAGAACACAATTATTTCTCCCAAACTTCCTAAAATTGACCCATTATGTGTAAAACATACTTTATAACTATAAACTACATCACTTTCTCCGACGTAGCCGGAGTTTGACTATCCCAGGCCACGACAGGTGGTATTGATATCTGAATACACCTGTTGTCACTGAGATACCTGTATGGATACGTGCTCAATACCTGTACTGATAAAATATCACCATAAGCTACAAAGCCACGAAAACACAACTATTATAAGTAATATACATATGTACAGTCAAATGATTATTTCTTCCTTGATCGGTATCATCAATTTCATGGATGACATATTTAGACGAAAGAAAAAATGTTTATTTTGATGTTAGAAACGCGTGAATGGGTGAATATTCCAAATACACTGTGGAAAGGTAGTCATTTTTTGTTCAAATGACGGGTAGATTAGAAGAGGAAAAGGATTTGGGAGTTTTCAGTACCCCAATGCTCTCTCTCTCTCTCTCTCAGTACATTTTGTAACTTTAGAAAAACAAAGACGGACGTACCCGTCTTATCATGTCCCTGTATAATGCGTTAATTAACAAGACATTCGAGGTTGAGTCCCCAGATGCATGAAAAAAAGGAAAAGTGATTAAGGAATATTGGATTAAAAGGATTTGACAAACAAGCACTCACATGTTGCTATCCATTGGGGATATAGTATAACTAACCCCCACTGATCGAAACAATTGTCTTTGATTTGACACCACGTTAATCCCAACCAAGACAACTACGGAAATATATAATTTTCCTTATAAGTTTGATTTCCGTATTTGTCTACTTTAGCCTGTGTATATTTTTGTTGTAGCCATAATATGTTCTTCTAATCCTCATTTTATAAGACATTAAGGAAATTCTTAGGTTATAACATTTGATTAAAATGACATAATGAACCTATCCGCCGTGAGAATTATTATCTGAGTACTCTAGAGTATTGTAAAGTCCACGTTAGTGTTCGCCTACTAATAAATAAATAATAATAAGGGTACACTGGTCATTTTAATTTATTCATTTTTTAAATCAATCTCTGCTTAAATACTGTAAACGATTTACGATTTAATTGATTTCAGAATAAAGTGGTCCCAACTATATTTACAAAACGTATCGGGTCAAGTTATTTTTTAACAAAAGTTTTTGTCAAGGGCAATAAATGTTTCGAATATAACCAGAAAAAAAGGTACTTCAAAAACCATTATAAAATACTAAAATATATAACACCATTCCTCTTTTCCTTTCATACCCCTATACAGCTTAGAACCACCCCAGTACGTTTGCTCACATCCTTTTGTATTACCACCGAGTCTGGCAAGTCACAAGTATGGCCAGTTCCCGAAGTCATCAAATTTAATCAGAAATCTTCCTCGCAGTATCTTTTCATGATTTTGCGATGTGAACAGAATTTACGCTGCAACTTGACATTTATGTTAATAAATGGTAAACATGCAAATTTTGACCTACTGCTGAAGAATAAGTAAGAAGTTAAAAATATATATTACAAACTGTGTTAGGTGGCTTACCAAACTAAAGGTTTGTTTTATTATTTTATAGTTTTATTTTTACGTAAAAATCACAAATTTGACCCATTTCTTATGCAAAAGAAGAAAATGAATACTGTAATTTCAGTGACATCTAGAAGACTGACAAACACTGCAAAGTCTAAATAATAAAATAAAAGTTTAGTTTGAATATTGAGTGAATTCAGTGACTTCGGGTCCAGAACTAGCAGACGACATTACCATGAACTACCAGCTTTGCAATTTGTGTAGGTGCTCATCAACTGAAGAATTTCCTCCGGGGTATAGTGACAGGACAATCAAAGGATAGGACACGGATTGCTAACAAACGATTGTGATTTCCTAATCAAGCGTAACGAACACTTAACTAAACCTTTACAATTAAAAGATTGAAAAAATGTGAGAGAAAACAAGAGACAAGTGAGAAAATGTAACGCCATGACTGTTCTTGTGTAAGTAAGGATTAGAAACGGCAGGACTGGACGAAACTGAACGAAGATAAGCCGATTAGATTTTAAAACCGGCTCACTGGAATGACCATAGAAAATGCCACCAGTTTGTTATGATCATCAGATGTTCTATGAACCGTATCAACAAAAATACACAATTCGTTTGTTGCGATAGTTCGTCCTCAGTTTTTTTCGTTCTGGTACATGGCCTTAGCAGACTAACAGATTCATATAAGATCCCCGAACATTATACATTCACTGCAGTGCAGTAGGGATTTCACATTGAAAACAAAATTCAAAACACGTCATATTACATTAATTTCTGGCGACCCTCTTCAAGCAATTATTTTCCCAAAAAATCTGCTTAGGTTCCAGCAGGGCTCGAACCTGCGCTGACTCTTACGGATGGTTTAAATTGTGATGCTCTAACCACTGATACATGGAGTGTGCGAAGAGTCCTCTGACCAGACCATTGAAAGTGGTTAATATTGCCTCAAAATAATTTACAAAACTGTGTTAAGACATTAGAAAGCAAATGACCAAATAGAAAATTGTATATTTTCACCTGATCCCACTCCTCGTCTCTCGCGAAGGGCCATTTTACCGTCCCAAAGTCTAACCCAGCATTTCGATGTGTGTGTGTGTTTTATTTTTGGTTAAAAAAAAGAAAGATTAATATGTTGTCCCCGTACTGTTACAGCCTGAGAAATGAGCCGTTACTACTGACACGCGGAATGCATGTACATATAATTTGTTCCCCTATTGTGAAAAAGGTCTCCCAATAACACGGGTCACTTGAAACTAAAAATAAATGACATTTGACCACCGGTGTAAGAAACGAAGGATCAACAAGATTCATAGATAACCCGATGGTCACTTTGACATCAATAACTCATTTCATATCTAGGTACGTGCTGGTCTTCATGTGAAATTTTTTGTTACTAAACTTGGTGTTTGTTCTTCCTTTTTACCGACCACCGTGTACGCGGTGACACGAGAGAAATTAATATAAAATATGACCACATTCTATTTATATAACTTAAAACTGAGATTACTTAAGGTAAAGTGACACTTCACGTCATGTGGACACACATTACATCACGCATTTTAATACAGCTAATATATTATTTTTCTGGTGACGGTTTACTGCAAGGGACATTTGTTTTCCTTCTTTTATGCGGCGTCGATTGGTAACGATGATTGGCATTCTTCCTTAATTACCCACCAACTGTTAACGGAGATTTAGGGGCGGAGGATTGACCTTCAAGTGGAATAAGCTGGTTTCATATCGGTGGCCGAATGGTTACTTGCTTACTTTAGTTCGATTAAACGAGCGGCGTGACTATTTAATGCCCTTGCCTCTCGTTCCCGTGAGACAGGGCAAGAGACGTTAAGTGTGAGTTTATGCCCTTGCTTGAGTGGTCCGTATTTCCAACGGCTTTTTAAGTGCCACTACACTTTTACAATCTGACGAAGGTAATCAAACTGCACAACCTACACCATTTACCCTATACCTAGACATAGAGTTATACGGACAGGAGATGGCATCTCTCCTCTGAAAATAAGGCACGACCGGGAATCGAAACAGGGATCTTCACGTTGAAGGTCTGGTGCTACTAACTGAGGTACTCTTTCCACTATCCGAGTGGTTAGAGCGGGCTCGAGTCTCGATGGAACCTTAGCTGATTTTGTGAGAAAGTATGCTTGCGGAAGGCCAGTGGTATCTTTTAAGGTGCACTGTAACCGGATCCCTCTATCCACTATTAAAATCCGGCTGCCACCATTTAAGTGAAAAATGTGCTGAGTGTCGCGTTAACATCATTCATATAGATAAAATCAGTAAATAAACAAATGTTATTGAGGTCCGTAAATTAAACTAATTTCAAATAGGTCAAGAAATATAATTATTTTAAATAAGATGTAATCTGAGGGCCGGGGTTTAGTTGGTGATGTTCCATCATGATAAATAAACCGACCACCTCCGTGTTACCGAAAAAATGGTTACCAACCGGACCGCTCCGTGTCCTTACTGAGACAGTTAAAAACCGAGGTCCCGTGTCACAGTGAGGTCGCACGTTAAATGACTGCTCAATGGCCATAGGTGTCGAGCATAGGCCAAAATTTGAAGCCCTTCACCGGCATTGGTGACGTCTCCATATGAGTGAAAGATTCTTGAGTGGGACGCATGTGTGTGAATGATGATAATGATGATGATGATGATGATGTACAAATATCAAATCGGGAGATATGCAGTGTAAAAGGGTTAGACCATTTATAAAAAAATAATACCCCCCCCCCCCAAAAAAAAAAAAAAAACCCAAATAGTTTGCCCTCCATGCATCCTTCTTGTAAATCTTCAATTTGTTTTAATACAAGGTGGTCTTAAACTTGAACTTTTTGTCAGACTACAATGTAAATCTTTGTACCAGAAATAAAAAATAATAAATAATTAAATAAAATCAAAAAGTTAACATTAACATTAGATACATATATTTAAAGGCTGTAAACATTCCGTTGTAAGAATTGATCACACTGCACATTAATGTTGACTGACACGCTTGGGAATAATACAGCGTAGTTAAAAAGTACAATGCTCGAGTCGCAATGTAAGTATTGAAATACAGATAGGCTAAGCGCATTATAAATCTCTTGGTAGATCTCATATAAGCCATCTAATTCCGGACTTTTCAAAAAGGTAAAATGTCTTTAGTGAAAGTTTTAACTGTTTTGTTCCAAATGCTTTGGCAGAGCCCCAATAAGCCGATATAAGAACGAGAGCGTTGGTCCTATCCGATCTCGGCGTCGCTTTTTCAATCTGAATTAAAAGGTCGGTATCCAGCCGTACTATATATTCTACGTTATTTATAATAATAAATCATGTCTTTAATCAAATAAGTTCCGAGTCCGATGCTTTACAGATATTCACCGGTAGTTACATAGCAGATCATTCCCGTAAAGAAATTTGATTTTGAAGAAAAAGAAAAAAAAAGTTCATTTGGATCCCCTCGCCTGATTTAGCATAAAACTCTTTATTATCACAATAAGTTTAATACATTGTAGTATTGTTCAGATGAAAATCCGTTACCTGAAAGTCCCCCTGTAGGAAACAAAACACCCTTCATTTTAGCAATCTGCCAATAGGAAAAAATACTAGCACGTTAAATATCCACCGTTTGCTGCGCAGAGTGTTCGACTCGCAAGCGGAAGGATGTGGGTTCATACCCCATACTTTAGTTTAAATAAAGACGGTGCCAAATGATCGACGTAAGAAATGAAGTCACTTAAGTCACGTGGCATAATAAAGTACCCTCACTACATTGACACGAGTCCATATAATTAGTCTAAATTTGTGGTACTCCATGTATAGCAGCCCGCGGGCGTCTTCAAGTGAGTGAAAATTTCCTGACAAGACGTAAAACAGAGACATTTTTATTCAATCAACCTCGAAATACTGTATAGGTATGCAGGTATATATGATATAACGCCCACCAAGTGACTGTCACACGGTAACCTACATTCACCACGTGGTACTGAAATGTACAAAGTACATCTGCCCCGTAAAAAGAATTTTTCCACTTTAATATGTTAACTGTAAAAAAGAGCAAGATATATGACATTATCAAGTGGTTTGAAGATTTGTTGCTTTTATTTTCAGATATTTTCAGTTCTTTACAAGCAATGTCTACTCAAGATTAGACCTAGAACACATTTGATAGGTGTGATGAAAATAATACGCATATGTATTTTATTTTGTTTAAGACAGATATCTAAATTAAACTTGAATTTTCTACAATGACATTCTGTAAATATTTTGACATTCGGGGACATTATGAATGTTTTGCAAATATTTCCCCTAATTCATGAAATTATATTATGACTTAGGCCTACATGTATACATGTGAAAAAGGAAAAAAATATTGAAGAAGATGCACACAATCTTTGAGAACTTAAAACCTAATATGACTGATATAGACCTTCGTGGTACGACGATGGATGTAGAGTCTAGAGAGCATACAGGTTTTATTTCAGATTATACCCGTCTATAAAACTAAAGACGCTTTTTCTTTTTGTAAATAGTTGAAAAAATAACAACTTTTTGTTTCTTCCATCTAGCCCGCGTAGTCTCAAGGTGACATAGTCTTCAACAAGTTGTTAACATAAGAAGTAGAAGTAAAAAATAATACTTATATATCCAAATCTCCTCATTGAAAATACGCTTTCGGTTTTGAAGACTCAAGTTTCGGTAAAAATTATAAAAGGGAAATTCTGCTGTTCACCCTTAGATTTTGAGGGGATGGATTTGTTATAATCAGGATTGAATTGACTTGATTTCGGAAATATTTTCCTCCGGGTGTTTTGACTTAATAGTAGTTACACCCACGGGAAAAATATGCTTAGGGGCACCGGTAAACTTCACACCGATATCGGCAATTTTATGATTGATATTTAGTTTTACTTTGACCTTGGCTATATCCTTTGTTGTACGAGAGACACACCCTTCATATAAGGAATTCGCTACCGAACAATAAAACAATTCCATTGACCTTTCAACATCAAAATGTCTACCACAGAGGTATAGCAATTTAGTTGCAAAAGTTCACACTTGTGCCGACATCAATCCGACAATGATATGGACTTTGGTGTCGTAAAACGACAAATGTCTGTCACGTTTGATAAACTTCACGTTTCCACTGCCTAGAGATCTACTTTATATATATCGACCCCAGACACTCGTAAAGAAAGATTAGGACGTCGAAAATTCACCGCCGGAAGGTGATTTGTCACCGTGATGTAATAATACGGCAGTGGGACCAAATACATTGAATGTCAACTCGACGTCGTTACACCAGTTAATTATTCACTTGAGTTGTGGCTCTCTATAGGTCGTCAAACCCAACAATTGTGATCTGTAGATACCATACATCTGTATTTATATATTATCCAGTTTATGGGCATAAACTGATACATTTTTGTTGAAATTAATATTTTCATGTTTCTACTTTTTGATTTACCATGAATTATACGAAAAAGTGTAAAAATGGTACCATAGATGTCTTTAAATCAGTATTTTCTTTACCATTGGTCTCCATGTTGACAGATCTAGAATGGTAATTTCTGGTTTTGTTCATAATACTAGATACTATATACATAATTCAGTGTAATACACAAATCGAGAGCCGCGCTGATAGTTTGTATTTTATATGTTTTACATTAATCCTGCTCTCGTAGTTTGCTTATAACAGGTTTAAAATGTCAACATATCATGTTGTAATGTTTTCTTTGAATGAAATTAAACTTGAAATCCGGATCATTGGAAATGTGTTGGTAACGGTATCAATTTTGATAAGAATGTTTCGCGATTATCATCACTGATTTTTAACTAAGATTCGTACTCATTGGTTAGCGGTATATTGATAACTGGAGGGATTTCGAGATTCTCTTAGAGTCGCGATTTGATGTAAGAAAAAAAGTTTGTTCCTATGCAATATATGTATTTTCATAAGAAATTAACACAGTCAAACTTGTATTAAAGTTCACCTATGTATAAAGGACACCTGTATATAAAGGTCATTCAAACAAAACCTTTGTTGTTTATAACGAATAAACGGCCTCTTTATTAAGACCACCCGTATATAACGGCCACTTTTGCCTAATCCTTCGAGCGTCCTTTAAAGATAAGTTTGGCTGCATATGCATACATGTATACAATCTCAGATACCAAAGCACAAATCCACAGGGTGTCCAAGATACATATACAAATCTGGTGACATTGGACAGACACGGACCTCTGGAAAACCAGAGGTGGGATCAGGTGCCATGGAGGAGTAAGCATCCCCTTTTTACCGGTCACACCCGCCGTGAGTCCAAAGTCAAATTCAAATAAAATAGGCTAAGTGAGGAAAAAATCTTCGTCACAACTGGTACAGATGACTCAACAACCGCTATCGCATGTAGGCCTACGTTTACTCCCACTTCTTGTAGAAAATGACGCATGACTCATCAATCCTGTACCTTGATTGATTTGACGCAATTATCGATATCAACAGATAATCATAACATGAAAAGAGATAATTTTTGTAAACCGATAAATACACAGGCTTTTAAACTGGGTGGTGCTTCACACAAAACAAAATAAATCATAATAAAGTATGTACATGTATTCTTGTAGCGTCAACCATCACTCGTGTCCATCAAAGTATTTGATTGCACAGTGTTAATGTAATTTGCACAAAATTATCACCACGCCTAAATTTACACCTATTCTTGAATTTTCTGTTGATATTTTTATGATTTCATAGCATAGAATAATGGTTAGATTAACGACGAAAATAGGACCCCTTTCAGCCTCTCTCTCCCACCCTCTCTCTCTCTCTCTCTCTCTCTCTCTCTCTCTCTCTCTCTCTCTCTCTCTCTCTCTCTCTCTCTCTCTCTCTCTCTCTCTCTCAATATCAATATACACAATGTATAATTTTTCAAGTCAAATTTTGCCGGATATGAGCGAAAATAAAACCGAAACTATGGACATTCATCTGAATGTGTAAAATTTCGCGGATGGGCGAAAAGTGAGTTCATTCGTCTATAAAGTTGTACTCGTGTAAGGTGAGGTTTAAATTACGACTGTGACAATTATATATACCGACAGTAATCAAACGCCATAATAATTGACATAACATTTCGTACTCTAAAATATAATACTTTAACATTGGATCATTCGGTCACACAACGAGTTGATTTATGAAAGTAGTGGCGACATCATGTTCGTGATCATATTGGCGTGTATTGAAATCGAAGAACTGGCAGACGACACAACACATAAAGTGTATATAGTATGCATGAATGGTACCGGCGAGTTTACAATGGAAGTAACCATAAAGTGCAAATAATTCTCTAATTTGGGGTAGAACCGATACGGTCTGCAGACGTTTTAATACCGCGAATACCATGCAAGTTTCTAAATCAAGGAGCGATCCATAGAATTGGTGATATCGAGTGTCATTATAGAGGCCTACATCTATTATATGTTGATCGGAGGCACAGGCACTTGTGTCATGCAATCCCAGATAGTAATAATTCGCATATATCAACTCAAGCCGGTTTTAAGTGATGGAGGAGAGAAATCGGTTACAATGTACCCGGGAGGAGACCACCGGCTTTTCTCTTAAAATCAGCTAAGATTCCAGGGGGACTTGAACCAGCGCTGGCTAGAGATGAGAGTGCGATGCTCCAACTACTCGGCGGGTAGTCCGATAGGCGAATTTCTGTCCGGCGATTTTAAGTTACTCTAAACCGAATTTCTGTCCCGATTGCCCACTTTTTGGGTAAAATTAGGCTTTTACACCCCAAAGTAACTTAAAATCGGATCAGAAATTCGGCGTAAAGGTATTCCAGATTTTACCAAAGTAATAAAAATAATTTTTAAGTGATTCAAAAATAGCAAGAACTGACCAACTGTGAGCTGGACTTGAAGCTATTATCCACAATTTATCTACATAGGGAAGGCATTTTAACACGAGACCATGGGTGCAGATATTGGTAATCTATCTACAGAACCACCTTACAAGGAACCATGAGTTGAAAATGGCATTTGCAATTTTTGTTACCATTTACCCTAAAGATAATGCCTATAATATACACCACTTTTACAGAAAATTTGTCCAGTAGTTTATGCTCAACGGTGCATCCGCGTGACCGATGACAGACGATAATGAATCTCAAAAGGTCATATTTAGCATTTAGAAATGGTCACTTTCACCGTCTCGTGCGTTAAAATGCTCCACGCGAACAAACTTCACATGAAACACATGTAATTTGCAAAGGCGCTCGTAGCATTGACTTTTGTCTAATAAAATTAAAATCAATATAAATGGTATATACATCGAAGATACGTCACATTAGTAAAACTCGTGTAAGTTGAAGAATAGTCAAATTGTTATAGACGATTAATTTAATTTATATTGATTTAGATCTTATAAGACAACATCCAATGCTACAAGCGCCTGTGGTAAATTAGTACATTTATGTCAATGTTTTCAGTGGAGATAATTACTGAAACACACTATTTATGTTTAAATCAAATAAATTATTTGAAAAGTTTGATTTTGGTTCCCAATCAATCTCCCGCACAGAGTTGTCGGTCCTTGCACTCTCGAGCAATGCAAAGGCCGACAACTCTGTATTACAGATTGGTTACAATGTCTGTTTGTTTGTTTATTGTTATTTAACGTCCCACTCAAGAATATTTCACTCATATGGAGACGTCACCAAATGCCGGTGAAGGGCTTCAAATTTTGGCCTATGCTCGGCACTTACGGCCATTGAGCAGTGAGGGTTCTTTAACGTGCCGACACCTACTGTGTCACGGGACCTCCAGTTTTTACTGTCTCATCCGAAAGACTCGAACTCACGACCTCACGATCCAGAATCCGAGCACGCTACCGACTGAGCCAGACAATGTCTGTTAAGGCGAAAATGATTGAAAGAAAGTTTGGTGCGTGTCAAAACGAACTAATGAGGGTACAATTTAAAAATTAGCGTTAATTCAATGAAGAAATAACCCATTAAACGACTTAGATCTAATAGGGAAAGAAGAACGGCATGATGTATTCGATCTTGACAAGTTGAAGACCAACAAGTGGGGAAAAAAGAAGGGATTGGCGTGTTCGATTGGGAGCTGATCGTTCCCGAAAAGGTCGAATACACGCCACGATTCAGTCATATCCCAATTCGACCCATATAGAAAATCCGAAATTTACACGTAACAAGCATTCTTCCAATTAAAATCGTTTACCTAAGTCACCTCGTACTGTAGGGTCAGTCTCTTACACAGAGTTGTCGGTCCTTACACTCCTCGACGTTAATTGAATTGCAGGCCGAATTTCTGCCCCAATTTTAATTTGTTTCTTTTTTTTTTTAGTAAATCCTTATTTTACCAGAAAAAAAACAACAACAAAACAAAACAAAAGCAACAACTTAAAATCGGGGCAGAAATTTGGCCTAGTAGAACTGCTACTTTCAGTTTCACATTTGCTGTTTTGATTGTGAAAAAGTACTGTGTTTTACTACTAAATTCTACTTTTGAATTGAGCAGACATACCAAAACCAATATAGATCTATTTACATAAAATTGTATACATTTGTATTCTTTAGTTCTACTAATTTAGGCCGAAATTCTGTTCCAATTTTAAGTTACTTTTTAGGTCATCTGAGCCAAAGGCTCAAGGTGACCTATTGCAATCATCTTTTGTCTGTTGTCATGGGGTATTAACCTTTACACATTTACAATTTCTTTTCAAGCATCAGAGGACAAAATTTAAACCAAATTTGACACAAAGTATTCCCATGTGAAGCCACATAAAGTGTGCAAATGGAAATGGGGTAGGGCCAATAGGGGATGTACAAGACCAAGACTTGGTACATGTATTTCATAAAAATCTAAAAATTCTTTTTATGAATCTGTAGTAGATGATGAAAAATGTGCGGCCAGACCAGGAATCGGACCCAGGACCTTCCTTAACTAGCAGGACGCTCTTTCCAGCTGTGCTATGCAGGTCGATTTCTTCTGCACCACTACTAATTAATAATCAGATAAATTTTGTTTGCATGATTTTTAAGTCATGAATATCTATAAAGTTTGCAAATTAAAATGAATGTTAAGTTCATAAACAAGCCTGTAGGGTCTGCTTCACCTGATAGTAAACAGAAAATACAGGTTTTTCTTCAGACATTAAATCTTTAAAAGATCTCAAGAACCAATGATTAGCCCATTCTCACCATATGATGTTTTGTTCAGGTCACCATTAAGGCCCATTGGGCCTCTTGTTTTTGGTAGAATTAGGAAAAAATCGGTACAGAATTTCGGCCTATACAATTTGAACTGAAAGTGTGTGAATTTATCAAAATGAAGACACAACAGGCAACATAGAACATATGAAAAAAGTCATTTATCTGTTAAAGCTGGGGTATTTATCGTACATTTTATTTCTAATATCATTATTTTATTTATTTTTCTGAACAGATCTACATTTTCAATCTATAAATTACAGCTATAAGTTGATATTAGTCATGCTTTAAGTTGATACGTCTTTAGATGTTTCTGTAGATATCAGAGTGGACTCCATTTAGATATGTACAAGATATCTATATTTGGGGAAATGTAAATTATAACTAAATACGTTTAAAGCTTAGATTTTTCAATGGAAGTTTGATCTCACTTAGATACAAGTAACAGTAAGGTACCAGACAGGCCCAACATTCAATTTGTTTGTTTGGTTGGTGTAATATACTCCACTTTCAACAGTATTTCAATTACATGTGTACAGTCATGGGACATGGATATTCACCACTTATGTTATTTTCTTCTTTGTTTTATATAAACCCAACAATTTTTAAATGCCCACAGAATCCACTAGCTTAACTTATCAACCCCTGAGAAACAATGAACTCTTCTATAAATCAATGATTTAGGCAAGTCCAAATGTGTACAGTAATATTTCAAATATTTTATTTTTACATGAAGGAAATTGAATTCATGTTTTTAATCTTTTTGAAATTTAGATATACTCTTTGTTTATTTAGAGAAAATAATGATTCTGTGGAGGATAAAACTATATTAGGTAAATTTTGACATATTTCATTAGACTGAAAGAATAATTTCTGTAAATAAACATGATAATAAAAAAATGCATATATTTTAGAAATATGAAATTATACTTCTATAAATTTGTACAAATTTGTCAAATTCTGGTATGATTTGTGGATTTTACCAGCATTTAAGAATTATTGGTTTTATATAAAACAAAGAAGAAAACATAAGTGGCAAATATTTATGTCCCATGACTGTATATATCGTGGTGGCATCTAGCTGATGTAGTTTACATAAATTTTGATCTATGCTAAGGACTTTTATCCTGTGCAGTGAGGGATCTTTAACGTGGCAAGCCTTGACATGGGACCTCGGCTTTTACTGTCTCATCTGAAGGACAGCAATTTGTTTGTAGGAGATAACATTTTAAACTGCTTATGACAGTGAATCAGGTACTGTGAAACTTGTATATAAAGACCTTCTTAGGGACACAACAGAACCAGTCTTTATAGGGAGGAGGTATTTATATATAGGTTGATTTGTACACATATGGTTCTATTGGGGATAGCAAAAACCAGTCTTTATGACCAGGTGGTCTTTATACACAAGTGGTCGCTAAAGCAAGTTTTACTGTATTCATGTTTTGCTTACAATTACCAGATACATGTACAGTATGTCTAATTACTGTGCACATAATTAAGCTTACTGGACATATTTAATTACCAGCACATCAGAGTATATGGGACACAGTGATATTCTTCTTTTAATTTTTGAGTGTCATTTAAATATTAAAAAAAAAAAAAAAAATACACCACCAACAGGAATGAACATTGCATATGACACACGGTTGTTTGTTTGTTTATTGTTGTTTAACGTCCCACTCAAGAATATTTCACTCATATGGAGACGTCACCAAATGCCGGTGAAATGTTTCAAATTTTGGCCTATGCTCGGCACTTACAGCCATTGAGCAGTTAGGGTTCTTTAACGTTCCGACACCTACAGTGACAGGGGACCTCCAGTTTTTACTGTCTCATTATATGACACATGTATGGAGAAAAAAAATGTAAATTTATGAAGCAATTAAAATATGTTATATCATACTTCTGTTACTGACAAAGTTTGCAATGATCTGTGAGAACATTAAGAGCCTCAGAAGTGTAATTATATGGGGACTTCTTACTGCCAACATAATGGTGATACAGCTGAACTGTCATAAACCGAAGTATATAAATTCACAATTAAAGAGTTTGATAGCATTTATAGTTTATTGAAGAAAACATAAAATTCCAATAATACATGTACGGTACTAACTATATTTATAGTTTTATACATTTAATTTTTGTGTTGCGAATATATTATGTAAATATTTGTGTATTTGATGTCACACAGACCTTTTATGGCCTAATTATTCCATTATTAAGAATTACAGACCTCCATATAACAGTTACAAGCAGAGCAATGGTTTTGTAAAACACCGTGGCCTTGATGACAACTATTCAAACTGTCAAGGTCATAGTCAATGTTATAAGAACCAGGTCACTAGGTCAAGGCCATAAGGCAATGGACTTGAATCTGATGTACATACAGACATGTCATATTATGTCAGTTTTTGCCTTTAAAATGTGATGTCAAACTTAGCAAGTGAAAGTGCATTGTCTATGTCAAGGTCATTGTCCATGTCAAGGTCATTTGCAAAAAAATGTACTTGTACATTGAGCCATAGTTTACAGTGTTTAGTAAAATCGAAATGGTATATGGTCAAGACTTAAGAGTGAGCAATAGGCCTACTGATGTACTGTATTAGTAAATGACTATAAAATGCAAAGATGTTCTGGTACATGGCCTTAAGTATACAATGTAGAGTAAAGATGAAACAGTATAGGACCCAGTATTTAGTGTACTGGCATATATGACCCAGATTGTACAGTTTATGGTCAAAAGTACTGGTACATGGCCTTAAGTATACATTGTAGCATTATTTAGTGTTGGAATATGGCCCAAAGTTTACAGTGTATGGTCAAAAGTACTGGTAAATGACCTTGTGTATACAGTGTGAAGTATAACTGTATTTTATATATTGGAATATGACCCAGAGTGTACGGTGCATGGTCAAAAGTACTGGTACATGGCCTTAGTATACAGTGTAGAGTAAAGCTGTAACAGTATATGACCATATATAGTGTACAGTTAAGGTGTACTGGTATAGGGATGCCATTTGTACAGTCACTACAGTGTGTAGTCAAAAGTAGTGGTACATGTATATTGCTTTACGGATATAGTACTTATATAACAGTATATGACCTAGTGTATTATAGTGTATAGTTAAGGTGTACTGGTATAGGACCCAGAGTGTACAGTGTATGGTCAGAAGTTCTGTATATAATCTTGAGTATTATATTTACAGTTAAGATGTGCTGGTACTTATTTTATGGCCATGAGTTTAAATCCAGCCGGCAGCAGGTCGGTTTTCTGTCCTTCGGATTAGACAGTAAAAACAAAGGTCCTATGTCACGGTAGATGTCGGCACACCCTCACTGCGTAATGGCCGTAAGTGCCGAGTGTAGGCCAAAATGTTATGCCATTCACTGGCATTTGGTGACGTCTCCATATGAATGAAAGATTCTTGAGTGTGACGTTAAACAACAATACAACAACAACAAATGATTTTATGGCCTTGAATATACAGTGGAAGGTCAAGTTGTGCCAGCTAGTATACGGTATGGCCCAGTACACACACATATATATATAGTCCGCATTTCTGATTTTTGAGAATATTCTTATCTTGATCTGAGTGGTCAGCCACTGGTCTGAGTGGTCTCAGGATATAAAACTCAAGTTGAGCAGAATTCTCAAACCTGAATGGTTTTATAGTTTATGTCAATGATAGAAAGCAGATAGAATCTGATATATTATACTTACTGAATTAAAAAGGGGGTCAGATTCGCACCACTTGCAAACACGGATGGTAATCATTTTATCATATTTACATTTAAAAACAATTGACCTAGTTTATTGACCTATATAAATATAATACATATATAAACAATTCATTATCACTGAGATTGTTTTTCTTTGGAAATCATGACCTTATTTTATTGAACTAAAGTTATACTAGATACATGTGGAGATATTTCATTCTTGAACAGATCTGTCAGATTGTGATCAACAAAGACTGTAGTAATCTGCTTACAATGAAAAAGCAATTTATCATGCAAATCATTACCCTGATTTGTAGAAAAATCTTTATCCCTTGTAAGGACTGTTTACATACTTTATGTTTGTGATCTCTAAATCTTCTCCAGAAATTCTTCTTTAATCTCACATTTGACAAATGTTAATGGAGCTTGATGTAGATGAACAACAACAGGCTGCATGGCAGACATTTTTTTCTTCACTTTTATATACTGTAAACATGAAAAATAGAATTGTTTTGCTATATGTTCTTAACATATGCAATTCATGTTTAGAAGAACGTTACTTACTTACTTAGTGCTTTTCTTGCCTGGTGGGACAATAGAGCAAGAACTAAGGATCTCCACTCCTCTCTGTTCTTTGCGATGTTCACTAAAGTGCCTCAGCTACAAAAAATTGTATATCCCCTCTCTTTGATTTCACTCACTATTGATCTTCTGCAGGTTGTTTTTGGACAGTCTCTCTTACACTTTCCTTCTGGTGTCCACTTCATTGCATCCTTGGTTATATCATCAGCCTCTCTTGCACTTTCCTTCTGGTGTCCACTTCATCCTTGGTCATGTCATCAGCTGGTGTCCCAATAACATGATGAAGCCATCTCCACCTCTTCCTTGGTAGCATGGTTTCCATATCTGAGATTTTTATGTTGTGTGTATAGTAAAATCCATATAACTTGGCAAGATGGAGTCTTGTGAGCCCTTTTTTTGACTTGGACAAGTTTAAATTTTAGGTATAATAAAGCATAATATCAAAATTACAATGACTAGAGTAATTGTTCCTACTTGTCACCAAAGATTAGAGAATATCCAGTGAGGAATAAAACGTTTTTCCCGTGCAGCTTGTCATAACCGAAAAGTAAGTAGAATCATCTATATGATAATCAAAAGGTTAGTCTGCCCTGTCATCTTATGTGAATCGGACAGTAGATTCTTCTTTTTTGGCCATAATATCCACATGATCTTTCTGAGGCAGGTGTTGTGAACATGAACAAATAATCTGGTTTCTACTAAACCTTAGAACAACATATGAAAACCTTAGAACAACATATGAAATACCAATATTCTTGCTAGCTATGAGTGTCACATGAAAATTATGCTCATGACAATCGTGAGGCCAAAATGACATTCTCATGTTTTTCATTCTCATATTTTTTCTTTGCTTCATTGTTGTTTTACATCCTTAACGAAACATGTTATTTTCACTGATATGAAAAACATCCCCAGCTATAGGTAAGGTGCCACAAATTTTGACCCGTGCTATAGACTGATGCCAATGCAGTGAGGTTCATTAGTGTGACACAGCACAGGTCAAATTTTGGTATTTCATCTATAGCTGGTCATATCATGATCATATAGATGAACAATTCTTGGCGGGATGTTAACTCATTCATCCCTAAAGACATATTTGGACTGGTCTAAGTCATTGATTTACAGAAGAGTCCATTGTCTTTAGGGGCTGATGAGTTCAACAACAAGCAATAAAAAAAGCCCACTAAAATCAGGGATTGACATTACACACAGTCAGTCAACCTGAGACTTAGTATCTTTTCCAATGGACCATAGTCAAGGTCTTGTTCAGCTAGCCTGGTTGACTAGTAGAAAATCTGTTGAGTGATCATAGTATAAACATAAGGAATGATTAACTCATCAACCTTTGAAAAATAATGAACTCTACTGTGAATCAATGACTTGGACCAGTCCAAATGTGTCTTTAGGGGTCAATAAGTTAATGATAGTGTATGTTCATTGATTACCAGAATGACCAAATCTACACCTAAAATTAAAGTATAAAATGTACTTACTAAAACTGCCGATTTGGTAATACTGGTACTAATTTGGTAAATATGTGCAGATTTGGGACAAGTAACTTTGTCATAGGAGTTGTAAAATTTGTTTACAACTAGTCTAACCGACTAGTAGTGAGACAGAAATGTTCAATTCGACCTCTGTAAAGACAATGCTAAGCCTGTCTACATCTATGGTATCCATAACCTCTGCCAGTCAGGGGTCCTCTCCCTTGTGTAAAAGGACAATAGTGTAGAGTATTAATAGGAATGTGAAACTTTTTAACAAGGTTCGGCATCGTTGTTAAACAGTAACCCAATCAGCCATAGATATTCGACACCACAAAATAACAATGGTTTACATGTGACTATCTTGCATGTGACACAAGTTACCAGAGATCGGGGTGATTTTTTTCTCTTTACATTTCAAGTGTTATACCAGCTCAAATATTGATTGTTATCTGACTAGATATATTAAAGCTTTATTGGATCCCCTGTTCTTTTGCAGATTATTCGTGACAAATGCAAGCAACACAATTGTTTTTCTATCAGTTTATTATAATCAGATTATGCGGTTACTCCGTTCATTTGCTGTTAGCAGCGAATCGCGGGGATAAAAGATTCTCCTGATTCAGAATAGCGGTCTTTATGTTGTTTTATCTTTTCTTTGTGTTCTAGTTTATCAGCGAGATCGACTACCTCCAAACCAAGCTGTAGGTACAATAATAGATAAATTTATGGTAAATTGTTAATGGCTTAAAGCACTGTCACATTAATTTCATGTTCGTATACCGGGGTAATTATATTTTGTTACATGCATGTATCTGCAAGTAAAATATATCCGAAGATATGACATGGTCGTGTCATTTTCACACTATTTTAGATAACGTTCCATGTACATTGTATATTGTATTCTGAAGTGTCCCAGCAAATTTTATTTATGGATTAATTTTTTTTGGGGTGGGGGTGTTGGAATTTACTGTCTTTTAAAGGATGTTTCCCTATGTATAAAAAAGAGAGGCTGGGCATACCATTTAGATACTTGAGGGATAAAGGGATATTAAGTTTGGGATTGTCTAGTTTCAGTGCTATATGTTTAATGACTGATTTTACAATTCTAGAGAACATTTGTATGCTCCTGAGATTAAAGATAGGCCCAAGGGAAATATGACTTGCCACAGGTAAACAGATCATCAATGTCTCCCTACAACCAGGGCAATAAATGTATAGTGTTGCATGGGGCATGTCATGATTACATATACTTCATTATGATTATAGGCACAAGATAAGGATAATTTAATTGTAATTGTAAACAATTTAGTTTTTTTTTAACATCCCACCAAGAAATTTCCCTTTTTACCAATAAGGAGATGTTGCTAGCGTAATATACTGGTTAGTCCATAGCACAGGTCAAAATTTGTGTCACTTCACCTTTAGCTATAAATGACTTCTCCATAAAATTGAAAAATTTCTAATGGAACATGAAACATTAACAAACCATTTAACAAAAACAATCCTGAATTATTGTGATTGCATATTGTCTTTCGGAGGTGAATTCAGCGTGCATACATGTACACACACAAGTATTATACATGTATTTGATACCTATATACAGCTGTCCATATTTGCTGCTTTACTTTATTGCCCTTTTGAAAGCAGGGGGAAGGGGATGAAGCCCTTAGCTATAAATGACTTCTCCATAAAAATGAAAAATTTCTAATGGAACGTGAAACATTAACAAACCATTTAACAAAAACAATCCTGAATTATTGTGATTGCATATTGTCTTTCGGAGGTGAATTCAGCGTGCATACATGTACACACACAAGTATTATACATGTATTTGATACCTATATACAGCTGTCCATATTTGCTGCTTTACTTTATTGCCCTTTTGAAAGCAGGGGGAAGGGGATGAAGCCCCCCCCACCCCCCCCCCCCCCCCAAAAAAAAAAAAAAAAATTGACAGTACATGATTCAAATAGTGTCTTGTCATCTGCAACAAGTCGGTAAAATCCTCTTCTTTTCTGTAGCCTTCCCAATATGAATTCCGTACTGACAGACCTGATTCATTTATTAATTATTTGTATACTATGAATGCATAGAAGGTATATAAACACTTAAGATTCACTGGTTTAAAAGATTTTTATTACAGGTGAAACTAGAAATTTAATTACAGGTGAAGTTTTATATAGGTTATGCTATATAATGATGAATATAAACAATACTGTACAAATTAAGCCGTATATGAATGGACAAAATATATTCATTCAGTACAGTAGATAACTGGCCTATTTTTTTTCAATGAACTCTCTTTAAACATGCCACTTCAGAACAGATTATTTGTAAAAACATTCCTCAGAGCTTGGCTACCCATGTGTGTACCCCAGTATATAATGTACGCAGAATATCTACCCGATGGTCCCTTGACCTGAAGTTTGTTTGGCTAATTGGGATCAAAATTCCTGAAGTTGAGCTTGTATATAGTTTCCCGTACATGCGAAGAATTGGGTCTTTATACATAATGTCAACAGCGTAATATTACATTTACGGACCTGGCAACATACATATATACTGCTTTACATTTGTTTGACAATTAATGAGATCTAAAGTTTCCTTACACTTGGTCTCAATGTTATCTCGGGGCTATAAATTTAAAATACATCAAACTAGATCATAAAAATGGAAATTACATACCAGATTGAGAGTATGTGTGTATGTAATTGTATTGTATGCGTTAAATATCGTGTAACACTGCTCCAGAAAGAACTGGTATATCTGCTGTGTGTGTTAAAAAACTGCTCATGGTGGGCAATTAAACTCAATGAACCCAAGCATTTGCACCGCAACTAGAGAAAGTCCTGGCCAGAGATTCACCCGAGTTCATAAATCGGTAATTGGTCAATTTGCCATTACAACCATATGATATAAACTTGACCAATTTATGACATTTTGCAAAATGCATCATAAAATCTAGCTAATCCAGGGCAGGTTGAGATTTCAAATCAGTTTTGGAATTACTGCCAGTCTTGCAATCTATATCCATAATGCCTGGCGGTGTTTTGTCTCGTTAACCCTTTTTTGACCTGGACGAGTTTAAATTTTAGGTAATAAAGCATAACAACATTAAAATTACAAAGGCATGAGTATCTGTTCCTTAATCACCAAGTATCCAGTGAGAAATAAAACATTTTTCTTGTGAAGCTTGGCATAACCAAAAAGTGAGTAGGTTACTCTACCCCGCTAAGTTATGTGAAATAGACAAATTAATGGGCCCTGAATCTGGAAAGAGTCTGAATCTCGGGGGCAGAATCTGTAGGTGAGAGACTGGTCTAAAGTCAGAGACCTGCAAACTTATCTGTTCGTCACCAAGTACTGGGCAATAGAATAACAGTCATGAGTCTCATTTAGGGCTGAACACCCACTTTCTCTTTAACTTTACCTGCCGGTGGGTATCCACATAAAACTAAGATGCGGTAACAAAAATTTGTTCTGTGAATATAGATTTAATGGCTTTATACCCATATTTATCTGAATTAGTGTAATTATGACTATGGTTTTAAGACAAGCTTGTTCATGGAGTCAGTTTTTTTAGCAAGGATTGAGTCATTTTGTTGACTATAAATATCCCCTAGGTTTACTGGTAATAGAAACACATCTGTAGCTGTGTTTCATTTGATATCCGATATCATTAAGTGACATCTGTTTCAAATTGCCACTTGCAATAAGTCAGGCAGGTAGAAGAGATGTTTTCCTATGAATCTACCTGCCTTAAACAAGCTCAGACCTAATAGTGTCAGTTAGACAATGGTGACCCAAGACAGGTTCTACTGTATCACCAAATGCATGTTCATTCTGACTCCGGTTGACCATTGCAATCTGTTTCCAATTAGTTATGTAACATCTTGAGGTAAAAGGGATAACAAATGTTTGTGTTAATTTCATAATTAACCCTGCATGCCAAAGATTCCATAGATAGGGCAGGTATTCTATTGAAATAGTTACCGTATTCTACCCAATAAGCGCCCTTGTCCTTGTAAATGCCTCATAAGTGTGGGAATAATAGGGAACTTTTGAGTTAGCCCAGATTACCGTTATAATCCTGCTTTTATTATTGCCTGTTATGTGATTCTAGAAAAATGTTCATCAATGTTATTTCTGGTTTTGGTAATATTATAATAGAGAGCCCCGATAGTGCAATTGGTAAAAGCGCCCTTCTAGTGTTCAGAAGGTCCTGGGTCTGTCCACACATTTTTCCTCGCCTGCTTCATTTGGCGTTCAACTAAATAATGCACTGTGATATGTTTTAAGAGTCTCTTGGGTTTTTTACACAACATAAAAATAATGCACTAAAAAGTAAGAATATTCCATTTACTTTACATACATTGTGAAAGTAAATATGAAAATCGAAAGAACATATGAGGAACAAAATCGAAAAGGCGCAAATAAAAGTAGGTTCATAATGGTAATCCGGGCTAACTCGAAAGTTCCCTATTGGAGAAGATAATGCAGGTGAAGGAGACAGTAACTTCTTCACACCTGTTTTACCTGTTATGTGTTTTGAATATATAATTACATGTAGTTTACCTTACATACTGGTCTTACTGGTGACATTATGTCAATTTGACTCTTACTTGGTCCCAATAAATGCCCACTCCTTTTTCCCCATTTTTTGCATCCTGGGAACTTACTGGGTCAAATACAGTATGTCAATTCAACCTTTTCTTTCCAAAGATTGTACTGTACAAGGATTTTTTCTTCATTTCTTGCCTGTGGTAAATAATTGATTCTGTAATCATATGATAAAACAGTATATTAAATTCCTTTGGGAAATAAAGGTATGGACTAGGAGACTCTGAGCATATCAGTTTTCTTCATGGAGTTCCGTAAATAAATAATACATTGCCATTATATTTCTGCCATCTGATAAGGTTAAACAATACTTTACTTCACCACCTTGTAGCCTTGTCTTGTATCTCTGGTGAGATTAAAGGGGCATTTACCTGTGCTGTTTCCAAAAAAAACAAACCAAAAAAAACAAAACAAAATCATTATTTTTTTACTACTTAGATTAATGTACAATAACAAAAAAAAAAAAAAAAATAATAATAATAATAATAAAAAATATAAACGCAGGCATTAAAAGTCTTAAATTTTTATATATTTTGTGAAAATTATCTGAGAAACCCAGTTTGACAATTATTTGTTTACAAATGATTAATTTGACCTTTCTACATGTATTCTATGCATAAGACAAAGTACCTGACATTATTTTCACAAAATATTTAGGAATATAAGAATTTTATAGTTGTTTGGTACAATCTTAAGAAGTTTAAATAGAAAAAATTTTTTTTTTGGAAAACATAGCTAATGCTCCCTTAACTTATCAACCCCTGTGGTCACATTTAGACTCACCCAGATCAATTAAAGGTAAGGTCTACTGTCATAATTCAGGAGTGAACAAGTTCATATTGCATATAAAATTATTGTGAAATTTTGTTTCCAAATCATACACCCCTGAATTCTGACAGTGGACATAATGTTCTTTCAAATGGATAGGTCCAGATGTGACTTCAGGGGGATGGTGAGTTAAATGATAGTCACTTCTTATTCATATTGTATCCACTTTTGATTTTTGTTTCAGATATTCAGAGGCCGGCTGGGACACCACTTAACAATAAGTCTAAGAAAGAATCAACACCAACAGCGGATGGCGGCTACACAAATCCGTCATTTAATGGCGATGGAGATATCAGTTATGTTGAAGAAGGTGGGTACAGAAACAAAAAAAATCTTCGGTGCACAGTGAAATAGTCACTTCCATCTCTTTTGTCCTATGTTCATTTTGAATTTGAATTATGCTTGGTATTAAAAGTGATCAACCCCTGAAAAACAATGCACTCTTCTGTAAATCAGTGACTTAGGTCAGTCCAAATGTGTCTTTAGGGGTGAATGAGTTAAGTCATGAGTTATTGAAACAGGACTTAAAGAAAGGTTAAAGGCATTGCAGACCTTTGCATTTTTATCAGACCTTAGTATAAGTCAAAATTTGATGCCCCTCACCTTTAGCTGATGATTCTGTATATATTTGAAATTTAATGATGTTTTATGCCACACTTAACAATTTTTCACTTATATGGTGGCTGCCAGTTTTTAATGTTGGAGGAGAGAACCCGGTTACAAATGAACTTGGGAAGAGACCACCGGCCTTCCACAAGTAAACTGGCAAACCTCGCAAAATTAGCTTAGGTTCCAGCAGGACTCAAGCTATTGTTGACTAGAGGGTAAAGACTTAATGGTTTATAGTGTGATACTGTAACCATTCCCCCAAAGACCAACCACCCCCAGCCACCCACCCCCAGTATATATACCCGGTAACTGAAAAATCTTGGCTGGATGTAAACATCAATAAAAAGACTGCAACAATACACATGTCAACTGGATACACAACAAAACTTCATACAGGTATAAAAAAAAATATTTTCATGGAAAATGTCAAATTTCACAAAATATGTCCTTCCTTGTCAGGCATAACTTTTTTGTTATGACAGGTAAGTGATATATTGAATGAACACTGTTTGTTGTTACTAAATTTTATTTACTAAATTCCATCAATGCCATGATCAAATTTATATATGTGAAACTAAATAATAGTGTCAATAAGGAACGGCTTTAAATACACACCTCACTGTCAGCTTAATAGCTCTTATAATAACGCAAGTGATTTTGGTTTACCTGAAATATTCGGGACTTTGAGATAACAAATATATTCATCTTGTGCGTTTGCGTTAAGTAAAGTAATGAAGTATGTGACAGACAGTTGTGTTATTACTGCGAGGCTTTTCATTACAATCAACTTGACGCAATTTACAAAATGTACATGACTGTAAAACCCAGAAATATATACCATAGTTGTAAAAAAACAAAATAATATTTTGTCATTGTAAAGAGGAGACACAAGATCTGAACTTACCACAAATATTTATGAATACACCTAAAAAGCAAACTTATTAAAAACAAATTTTTAGTATTTGTTATTTAAGTACAACAAAACAGTCAGACACAAATGAATAAAAGTTCTGTCAAAATTGTTGAGAGATGGTATGTTCTAGCCAACAAGGTTATCTTCTTTCTGAACATGCATCTGTGTTTTCAGTATGTATGGTTTTGTAAGAAAAAGTTTTGTTTTAGGATTTTGTAATACATTATCCATTGCATCGGTAGTATTAAGGCTGTGCTAAATCCTTGTTACAGTGGGACTTTTGTCTTGAGAGACCACCCCATCTGCCACTGAAATGTGGTCTCTCAAAAGAGGTTTATTTACAGATTTTCAAATTGTGGTCTCAGAATACAGGTGGTCTTTCAGCACAGTGGTCTCTCAGGACAGGTTCTACTGTACTTTGTTTCATTGTTGGTTATGTCACTAGCTCGGAGACATTGGACCTCCATGGCCGAGATGTCAGGGCATCCAGCTTTGAACCATTAAGTGTCACTTCTGGTCAGCACAAGCTCGAGCCAAACTGGAACCTAAGGTGTTTTTCATGAGAATGTTTGCCAGTTTAATTGCAGAAGGCCGGTGGTCTCTTCTCAGGTAACCAGGTTCTCTCCTGCACCACTAATATCTGGCCCCTCCATGTAGCTGGACTGTCATTAGCATCACACATTTGTAATTTGACGTAGGTCCTTAACTTAGGTCTTTCTTTTTTACACTTCATTGGCATTTCCAACCATCTGCATATAAATGAAAAAAAAAAATTTGAAGGCATGTTAAAACATCAACAACATCAAACAAATGAAAAAAAAAAAATTGAAAGTAATTAGGATTACCAGTAATCTAAAGGAATGCTTTTTTGTTTTGTGGAGACAAATCTGTTGATGTTCATTTGACATTGTATTTGTAATTTGTCATGGTTTTCACGGTGAAACATTTATTTTAGCATCTGTCAAGCGTGAAAATTTTCATATCGTCTCTTTAACACAGAGTGTCAAACATAACCAGTGAAAACATTCCTAGTTGGCTGTCCTTACATTGTATGCCCCCGAGCCTTTTGTTGTTACTGTCTTTAGTCAGTAAGGTTTTTCATTGCTTGTATGTAAATGCCCACAAAATATTATGTTTCCAGTAAGATTCTATCAAGCATGACGATGAGGAACGATCAGTCAATTACACGTTGATGTTTCGTTGTTTTTCAGTACAAAAACACAAGCGTCTCGATTTTGCCCAGATCAGATAATGCCAAGCTTTTTTATTCTTTGACAGATGAATCGGGGAAGTTATGAGATAGCATGGACCATTTCCCTCAAAAACAAACCCGTAGATTGTTGACTTGTTTATTGTTGGCCGAACTGAATGGAATGTTGGACAAAACAATCTGATTCATTATTCTCTAAGTTTTCATCTGACCTGATCACCATTTAACTTATCAACCCCTGAAGTCACAGTGGATTTGTCCATTTCAAAGAATAGTTAAGTCCACCGCCAGAATGTAGGGGTGTATGTCAATTTAGAATCCAGATTTTGTAATAATTTTACAATTGCAATATTAACATGTTTACTCCCAAATTATGACATTAGACCAGGTTCTATTTATTTATTTGGATGAGTCTGAATGTGGCCACAGGGGTTAATGAGTTGATTAACTTGATTAAGGGTATTAATCACAGGTCATAAAATTCTGTGCATTATTTTTATGCCCCCGGGACAAGTCCATCCGTCTGTCCTTTCGTCCATTAGTCCATTTGTCTGTCTGGATATAGATTCATGGTTTGTCCAGATCTCTCCCCCTACAGTTTTGGAGCTACATCATTTATATTTTGTAGGATGTGTATACACATAATAGTGGTGTGCATGTCCATTGGATTTTGATTTTTTTCAAATACCCAAAATGCAAGGTATTTGGACTTAGTCATTTTTTACATTAAAAGTCAGAAAGTGGGAGGGGTAGTTCCCGTAGATATTCACAAAAACCAGAATTTGGAATTGGAAAGTTGAACTTGCATTGATGACTACTAAAACTGGGAAGTTGAACTTTGATGACTGAAAGTTGCATAAAATTCTTGCTATAGTGTTCTTCAGTAGTTCAGTGAGTATGTTTAAGAATAAGTTGTAGCTGACAGTATTCTGGAAAGTTGAAACCTTTTGGCTGGACATTCTAAGTCATGCAAGTGTAGACATATAGAATAAAAGATAAAAGATAAATCATCTTACATAAATCTACAATTTCTTATGGTCAGGTGGGACATCATTTGTGTCTAACAGACAACACAACAATTTCAAGTTTTACTTCAACATCACTGTTTGTCTGATCTAATGAACGTGGAACTATATATACTCATGCAAATGGCAGAAGGGGGAATCGTCCATATCAAGTCTCTACTATAAAATGTTTCCTTCTACTGAAAAATGTAATACATTGCATTCTTGTAAGAACTGTGTAAACTAACCGGAAGATGGAAACGGGTGACATAAAGCTGCTGTGTCCAATCGTATATTTATTATTCTTTGTCAGTTCTGTAGGTGAAAAATTAACTATATGGTGTCTATAATCTATGATTCTTTGTGAGTTCTGCATTTTCGAGGGTGAAAAGTTCTGGGCATGAAGTCAACGACACCAAATTTACTTGGTATGACTACTCAAGCTCAACTTTTTGAGGTAAAATCAGACAAAATTTATGCTGTATCTGGACATGTCTGAATATTGACAGCATACAATTGTAAATAATGATCAAAATTATTTCTCATCTCAAGAAAACTTCAGAAAAATATAAAAAATTGTTTGAGTACATACTCAAATTTTGAGCACATATTCATTCATTTTTACAGGAAATCATAAGTGTAATACAAAAATTTATATGTGTATGATGAATAATAATAATATGTTTCCTAATCACTCAAACCTAAAGGTTTTACATACCATTATATAATTAAAATAATGAAATATATGTTGAGCTTGAGTATTCAGTAAATTTAGTGACTTCGGGTTCTGGTGTTGAAAAGTATCTCTATGATTCTTTGTGAAAAACGCTTTGGTGTCTGTAATCTATGATTATTTTTCAGTTCATAATAAACCCAAGCAGAAAAATGTCAAAATTAAGTTGATCTAAAATAAAAATTTGGCCATAAACAAAGCATGTAATAACTCTGAAAGGAAATCTTTAACTCATCAGTCCCAGAAAAACAATAGGCTCATCTGTAAATCAATGACTTGGACTAGTTTAAATCAGTGTCTTTGGAGGTACACAGGTTAAGTAGACTTAAACTCAAAGTCCCAGTATTAGGGTATTATAAAGTGCAGATTGGTTAATTTCTTTGGCATTGATTAAGTATTAGCCTGAAGATTGATGTGAATTATTTCCGTGACTTTTTCAGACTTGGATTATTTTCATTTTACATTTGCATTGACATTTCTACACATTATCATCATTAGTGCCTCCCTGGGGCTTCGACGGACTGACAATGTGCTAAGCCGTTTTTTCAGGAGATGACTTTGTCTTTTTTTTTACTGAGCCTAACTTACTAATTGTACATTAATTTCGTTTACTTTGTCAAAGTGCTTTTACAATTAAATAAATAATTTCTCCTCATATATATGTACCTGATAATCTTTGACTGAGTCTAATGATTTACTTATGATAGTGGGGAAAGTCACTCAAAGATCAAATATACATGTATGCTCTCTTAATATAATGCTATGAGTTCAAAGAAGTAAGGTGTTTGTGTGGGTGTGGGTGTGTGTGGGTGTGTGGGGCTGGGGGGGGGGTGGTGGTATTGTTTTGGGATCTTGAGTGTATGTCTGGTTGTCCATTTGTCTGTTAATGTATCATTTTGGTTGCCACTAAATAACTTTACTACTGGTATTTCTTATATAGAGCCTAGATCTACAGGATTTTCCTACCTCCAGTCCTAAAATTTGGGCCCAGGTCCAAAAACTTTTGAAAATACATGACATTTTAACTAAAACAGAAAAACTTAATTTGAGACATTTGTTTGAAAAAACTTTACTTCTTTACTCTGGAATTCAAAATTTGGAATTTTTTGTGTACTTATTGGGTAAATACTAGCCATTTTGGATTGGGAATGGTTGCTGTAACTGGACCCAAAAAATGGCATAGGAAAATCCCAGATCTATTGCTAAATTGTATCAGTGAGGTACTGGGTGAGATCAATTATGCCAACATTTGACAGTGTTTGATAGAACATTGGGTATTTAAGATCTTTCTAGCTCTTGTGGGGTGGGGAGCATAGTTTTCCTCATAGACAGTTTGTTTTTCAATTTATTTCCTTTTTAATTTTCAAAATAAGACTCTTATTCTACCAGTAAAATAACAGCTGGACTGGACTGTATGTTTAAATTCCCTATATGTCATCTTTTTATGGATCTCAATGTCTCCAAGCTAATATAGGTCACCTAAGCCTCTAAAAGATGGCTGATATATCTCCCTGTCAACTTAAATAAATGGCAGTGACAGTAACTGTTGTGACATTGAAACTGCATTGTAATTAAATTCTCTTGAAATTTAAGAAAGTATGTCATTAACTTGTAATCAAAAATGTCATTTAAATGAACATAAACATTACGTTTAAATATGCTCAGCTATTATGACCTTGATGTAATGTCATGTCAAAATGCCAATGACCCTGACCTTCAATGTATTGTTCAATATGTATTTTATGATACTTTGTAATCTAGTTGGAGGGTGGGGAAATCTTTGTTATCTAGTTGGAGTGTGGGGAAAGTATAAAAAAAATATTCTATTACTAACCTCCAAAGAAATAATTGTAAACATAATGTAGCTATGAATAGTAATTCCGAAGGCTTAATTCATCTGTTATCTGTTGTCAATCTGTCTGTCTGCTGCTGAAATGTTTTAGTTATTCTCTTTGAACTTACTATGATTTCCTTATGTAATTTGTTGATGATTATGCTGAGTGTAAAGGATAGTGGTGAAAAACTGAAAACAAGGCATAGCATATCCAAATGTCTGTGTTGTTGTAACTGCTGTATATAGCAAGTGAAATTGTGAATTTGACCTTTGAACTATGACCCAATATGACATACCCTAGCTTTGAACCCTGACATTGAAAGGAGTTGAAGTCAAAGAGATATTACTGGTTTATATGATTATTATTTCACTGAAAATATAAATACCAAAATTTGCCTCCCGCTAGCTGGTTTTGAATTATGTGGGAAAGTTTGCCAGTTTACTTGCTGAAGGTCGGTGGTCTTTACCCAGGTAACTGTGGTTTCTCCCCACCAATCAAAACTGGACGCCATCATATGACTGAAAGATTGTTGAGTATGGCATAAAACAAATAAAATCAAATCAAATACAAAAATTGCCAGGATTTTATTTAATTGAAATCCTGTAAAGTATTAGACCTGTATTTGTATGCTTATACACATTTGCCAAATTTAGTTCATTAATTTTGTTTTAAGATATTTGTATCATTCAATTGTAAATATATTGCATGTGTTAAAAAAAAGCATCTCTTCTTATAAAGATGCATAAGGTGAACAGGTGTACATATCTGAAACACTTAAAATATATCTAAGAAACCCATGCAGAAATTGTTTAATTATATAGGCTGCTTAGTGGATTCATCAGATTTGTGTATTTTCTCTTGGACCCCCTAACAATTAATACCTGTGCCAGTATTTTGGTATCTTTGCTTTTCATATTAGAAGATGATTCAAGTAGAAAATAAATTTCTGACCCTATTAACATTTTCTGTGAACCATTAGATGGTCACAGAGTCTCAGATGGATTCCATGAATTTTGCAAATAGATAAAATGTACATTTTATGTAAATATCAAATTATACATGTAAAAAAAAATGATTAAATTGTATTGCTTATATTCTTATTGATTCAAGAATCGGTCTATACGACAATTATTTGATTTTTATTACATTCTTGATCTTTCTCCGCAGGTATTGGAGGTTACGTAAAATGCCATGAACATAGCTCTCCAGAGAAGTCGAAGGTGAGATATTGCTGTATTTTGATATTTAGTAGATTAATAGTTGATATGTACTGTACGCATGTTAATTAAAGATTGGCGTGTGAGAGACTTCTGTATTCTTTATTCTATAGGAACAGGGGCCTCCATGGCTGAGTGGTTAAAGCATCGCCTCTTAAACCATGAAGCCTTTCACTTCTGGTCAGCACAGGTAGGAGCCTTGCTGGAACCTAAGCTGATTTTTGTTTGAAAGTTTGTCAGTTTTCTTGCAGACATACATGGAAATCCACGTATTGACATTTTGGATGCCCCCTTAAATAATTCTTTACTCTTTTGGGGGACCACATGTCTTGTAAGACCATATTTAATGTCAGAAGGGGTGATATTTGAAGACAGATTCTATTGAATACTGTATATCTGCAAACATACACGGGGATCCATGTATTGACAATTTGTTGCCCCTTTAAGTAATCCTTTACTTTTTTGAGGGGCCAAGTATCTTGTAAGACCATATTTAATGTCAGAAGGGGTGATCTTGAAGATTCTACTAAATAATGTATATATGCAGACATACATGGAAATACATGTATTGACAATTTTGATGCCCCAAGTTTGAAAATCAAGTGGAAAAATGATTTTGATCTTTCTATCCATCTGTTTGTTAATATTTCAGAAAAGTTTTTAAATGAGCATAAAAATTGCATTTGTTCTCCAAAAAATGTAATGTATTTTTTTTCTGCAGATTTGTGTTTTTTTTCTGATAGAAAGATAGGTTTTTAATTTGAGAGTGGAGGCTAAGTATAGAAAATTATTGGAATGACCTGAAAGAAAGATCGGTTTTTATGTTTTAAGGTGAATGGTATACAAAAAAAATCTTGGAATGGCCTGATAGAAAGATGGGTTTTTAATTTTAGGGTGGACGCAAAACATGAAAAATCTTGGAATGACCTGATAGAAAGATAAGTTTTTGAATTTAGGGTGTGGACACTAAACAAAAAAAAAAGCCTGGAATGGCCTGATAAGCATGTATCTACTGTGATTCTGTTATTTCATTTTGGACGCTGATGTATATTCTGTCAGGTGTAATTGCTTTATAATCTGGACACATGAGAAGTACCCTATTTGAACAACTGTATTAGCCACAGTCATATTGATAACATTTTAATATAAGGATCTTGGAATTACTTCAGTAAACATTGAAATTGATTAGTTTAAAATGCCCACCTTGATTGCCTTATTTATTATCTGTCATCCCATCAAGATTATCTCGTTTTTCATTCACCTGTAGTTGTATATGTGTATATATATATATCCACTTAGCAATACAAATGTCGATAAATTCTAGGGCAGCCATTCACAAAATGTCATTAAAGCTAAATAAAAAGATAGGTGTGTTTTGGGTTGCCTGACCCACATACTTATATTTGAGATTGTCATTTTGCTAATACCAACTTTTTTAGCTCACCTGAGTCAACTTAAGGCATAAATCAAGGAATTATCTCAGGGCAAAAATTCCATAAAAAAGAAACCCCATGGGAACTACTAGTTGTATAATAATAAGATAAAAATACCAAAGGAAATACTTCAGGTATATTAGTTTCACATGCATCAAAGGAGAGATCTCCAAAATTGTGGAACAGATTTTTAGATTTCTGATCATATATCTGAAATAAATTTCCAAGCTGTCACTTTCGAAGCTGATCACAAGTGCTATGGTATTAGTAATACATCATGCTCACACTTAATCCTTCCTTGTGTAAATGATTTGACTATACTGTATACCTGAAAATTTTCGCTGTCGATTAATTTTGGCCGTTTTCTCTCTTTGGTGTGAGGGCAAATAGGTAATTTTAAATGAAAGCGAAATTTTCAAGCTAAATAATTGAAGCATGGATATGTATGGAGATTCATAAGACTATGGTGATTAATAGCGCTAAATTAAGACCGGATGAATATCTTTTATGCCAGAAAATGGCGAAGATAACCAGGAACAACAAAACAAAAGAAATGCTGTATACCTGGAAATTTTTGCATCTGTTTAATTTTTGGTCATTTTCTACCTTAGATTTAAGGGCAAATTTAAAATGAAGGCGAAATTTTAAAGCTGTATAATTAAAACATGGACATTCAAACCATCAGTGTGACTATGGTAATTACAGGCAAATTTATGAATATGTTTTCTATCGTAAAAGGGCAAAAATAACCCAGGGCGAAAATTTCCAGGTACATGTATGTTATAAATATTAATTGTCTGAGTCAGACTAGTTGATATTTTTCATTATAACTTGAAGCCTGCTATTTATTAATGATCCATTATGTGTTCTTATATATTGAGTACAACTTACACCAGCTGTTAGGGTTTATTAGTAAAAAAAATCATTTAAAATAAATTAATGCGTATCTAAAACAGATTTTGTGCACACGTCATTGAAATATCCAAAAGGCACCATGTTTTTTTTTTTGGAAGAAATACAGTTTTATGTATGTAAATTAGATATGTCAGTAGTTCTACTATCTAGAGTCCTGTAATACCTTGTGAAATCTTTGTGCTGTTTTATCTGCTTGTCTAAATGGTTGTTTAAATATGTATGTGTACTATTAACAAGGTCCATCTGTTGTAGTATGTATATGGGTATTAAGTCAGGTACTCAATACATAATTGGTTAATAAAAACCTGTACACTGTAAAATTTTGTAATGCTTGCTGTGTCAACATAATCAAGAATAACGTGAAATTCTTTCAAATTGCTCATTCATATAAAATTATTCAGTGTAGTTCACAGTAAATAAAATGCAGGAGCCATTTTACTTGCGTCATCTAGTTAATTGGCACATTTCAGTCACAAACAGATTTCGGAGTTGAATCCAATTTGTAACTATATAAATTTTATTGAAATTTGGAAATTTAAATACACAAAACTGTTTGAAAATACAAGAACCTTTTCAAATTCATTGTCATTTGACTTCAGTTGAGAAATTTTGACTGCAAATTGGGGAAAAAGTAACATTTTTTTTGCATTGGGAATGGGGCCTCATTTCGGGCCCTATGAGAGAATTAAAAATCCCTGCAAATCCCAAACTTTACACCTAAGGATGGCAACAACTAATTGATTAAATTTAAAAATTATAGCAAATTTAAACCAAATACTATAATAGTATACATCATAATAGACATTTAAGCTAAGATCATGTGAGGTTAACTTTTCCAGTTAAGCTAAGAATCATGTCAGGAACCTGTCCAGTTTAGCTTAAATCATGTGAGGTACTTTTCCATATAAAATCATGTGAGGAACATTTCCATATAAAATCATGTGAGGAACATTTCCATATAAAATCATGTGAGGAACTTTTCCTTATAAGATCATGTGATTAACTTTTCCAGTTAAGCTAAGGTCACATGAGGAACTTTTCCAGTTAAGCTAAGGTCACATGAGGAACTTTTCCAGTTAAGCTAAGGTCACATGAGGAACTTTTCCAGTTAAGCTAAGGTCACACGAGGAACTTTTCCAGTTAAGATAAGATTGTGTCAGGAACTTCTTCCGTTAAGCTTGAACCATGTCAGGAACTTTTTCAGTTAAGCTAGGATCATGTCAGGAACTTTACAGTTAACTTGCGGAGAGTGCATAAAGAATGATAGTAGCTTGATGCATCACGTGTAAACATTTCATGAATGATTCAAGTGTGAATTTATTAACCTGTATTTAGAAGTACATGTAGCCATGCAGTCAGTGTATGCTAACACTAAGATTTTACAGGCCTTTTGATTATGTGTGTGTATATATATATATATATATATATATATATATATATATATATATATATATATATATACACACATACATACATACATACACTGCTGATGTTTGACGCAATGTCAAGTGTCAACAGTTATATCATATGCTTATCACATATATATGTAGATCAATTTAGCTGATATAATGTTTACTACAGGTAGAAGAAGTTTTACCTGGCGAAAAAAAAGGAAAATAAAGAGGCTTATATCTGACATTAATTGAGTGTCAGATCTTTTAAATGATTGAATAAGTCTTCGTCTTAAGATCAAAAGGATTTTATATAAGTGGAGCTAGGTATTGCTTTCATCGTTGAAATAAATTCAATGAATTCTTTATGAAATATGTCAGTTGTCATAACTTCGTATCTCAAACTGAGGCATAATTAGTGAATTTTTGAAGTTTTTTTTTAAAATTTGTAAGTATTTTACACTGTTTTAGCTAAGGTAGTATCAAATTACTTTTAACCCAGCAACCCCTAAAAACATTGGACTCTTCTGTGAATCAATGACTCAGACCAGTACAAATGTGTCTGTAGGGGTAAATGGTTAAATATTTCTTGTTGTCTCTTCTGTTTGTTATTTTGTTTACTTACTTAATTGATTTGATGAGGTAATATGTATAGGGTATCTAAAAATTAACTTACATTTTTAGTGACAGTAAATGTAGTGTTTATTGACAGAATCAAGTTGAATACTTCAAATCTACAAATACATGGTCTAAAGATGCACTGATTCTTTAAAAATGACAGTAAATGCACTAGATTATCAAATAAGAAACAAGATTAATACAGTGAAACCTGTCTGGAGAGACCACTGTCATTAAAGACCACCTGCCTCTTGAGACCACAACTTGAAATCCACTCGGTTAAATACATGTAATCCTGTAATACATAAAACCTGTTTTGAGAGACCATCTGCCTTGGGAGACCACATTTCAGTGGCAGATGGGGTGGTCTCTCAAGACAGGTTCCTTCAGTTTTTCAAGTAGATGGTTAAAAAATCCACTGACTTTTTAAATAACCATAAATACATTACAGTAAAACCTGCTTGTAAAACTTGATTTAGTGACCACCTGTGTATAAAAACCACATGCTGTTCCCAATAGTACCATTTATGTACAAATCAACCTCTGTATAAAGACCACCTCCCTATAAAGACTGGTCTTGTTGTTCCTAAGGGGGTCTTTATATACAAGTTTCACCATATATTTATTATTGATAAGATTGATGATTAAATGCAAATTATACAAGCATTTTCCACTCTTTTGGGAATGGGGCCTGGGCCTTTTGAATTGGGAATTTTAGCAACATTTTATTGAAATTGGGACATCTAGAAATACACAAAACTATGTGAAAATACAAGAATCTCTTCAAATTTATTGTCATTTGACTTCAATTGGGAAATTTCAACTGCAAAATGGGAAAAAAGGGCTGTATTTCAGCCCTGTATGATAGGGTGGAAAATCCCTGTTATAAATAAAATTAAGTGAGTTATTGGGAGTGCAAATGTGTTTGACACTTTTTGAGGATACACTGTATTAACTGTATTGCTTTGGAATGTAGGAACAAATGTGTATTATGTTGAAGGTGGGAGATTCTTACTTACTCTATACAAGATATTGTAATAAAATATAATCTTTATTTATGGTTGAGCACACATATTTTAAACATATCATTATATATGAATGAATGAAATTCTATTCTCCATTGACATATTTCAAGGAGTGTTGCACGCTACCACAAAATTAGTACTTGAAAGTTTGTTTGACGCAAGCAGATGCCAGTTTTAGGCTTGTTTCATACGAATACTTATGATTAGAATTCTTGGCAAATCTCTCATTTTGTTATTTGTTGATATTCTAACGATATCTTTTTATGTGAACCAAAACTCACCATACTTGGTAAAAAAGATATTTATCTGTCTAACCAACCTATATAATAATATAAGCTCGATTCTGTTGAATGTGGAGTAGGTCGTATCTCATTCAATAGCAGATTTAAAATCGGGGTAGTGCACCGACGCTAATGGTTATTTAATTCGGGAGGGTTTTGTGTTTTTATGTGTTACACTTTTTATCATCCAGCATTTTTACAAAGGTCTCGGGTTTGCAGACTTGTCATCATGACATACGAACAAAGAGCTATACTCTCGGAATTAATGAACTGTATAATTTCTTTTGTCGGTAGTCTTTTAATTTAAAGTAAGGTGAAGTGGGATGACATTGCAAGGTCTATTAATATTACATTGTAGTGTATTTAATATATCTCATACATGTTTATAAGTATAAAGATGAATAAATATCTATATACTTCAGGTGGTTAAATAGGTCATTCATTTCTATTTATAGTTTATATTTTGTTTGTTCCTGTAGATTATAGTACAAACAGATGTTATCAATGTGATGGTGAATTGATTCTTAAAGAATGCGTCTTTTGTTTGTTTTGAGCACTTGACTTCTATCAAGACACTGCTTCTGGTGCATGGTCAAAGTGGTAGAGCGTGTATTTAACAAAGCAAAAGGTCCTGAGTTTAATCCCTATTGTAGCAAAATCCATAATAACTTGGCGGGATGGAGTCTTGCAAACCTTTTCTTGACCTAGACGAATTTAAACTTTAGGTAATTAAAGCATAATATTAAATTGCACTGACTAGAGTAATTGTTCCTACTTGTCACCATACATAAGATGGTATCCAGTAAGGAAAAAAATGTTTTTCCCGTGTAGCTTGTCATAACCAAAAAGTGAATAGAATTATGATAATCAAAAGGTTACTCCTCCCTGCCATCTTATTTGAGTTTGACAATAAAGGGTCATACCGAAGACTTAAAAAAATTAGTGGCTCTTTCTTTGACAATTCCTGGACATAAGGAGTGAAAGTTGCGAGACTGGCAAGGGCTATGAGTAGTGATGCTGCACATTAAATCACTTCGGAGTGAAAGTTAAGGGTCTTTTGTGGATGAGACTGAAATAAAGAGGTCTAGTGTCAGCACATGTGGCAGCTGTAAAAGAACACCTGTCAACAGGTGTGGCAGTTGTAAAAGAACACCTGTCAGCAGGTGTGGCAGCTATAAAAAAACACTTGTCAGCAGGTGTTGCAGCTATAAAAGAACACCTGTCAGCAGGTGTGGTAGTTGTAAAAGAACACCTATCAGCAAGTGTGGCAGGTGTAAAAGGACACCTGTCAGCAGGTGTGGCAGTTGTAAAAGAACACCTGTCAACAGGTGTGGCAGTTGTAAAAGAACACCTGTCAGCAGGTGTGGCAGCTATAAAAAAAACACCTGTCAGCAGGTGTGGCAGCTATAAAAGAACACCTGTCAGCAGGTGTGGCAGCTATAAAAGAACACCTGTCAGCAGGTGTGGTAGTTGTAAAAGAACACCTATCAGCAAGTGTGGCAGGTGTAAAAGGACACATGTCAGCAGATATGGTAGTTGTAAAAGAACATATGTCAACAGATATGGCAGTTGTAAAAGAACACCTATCAGCAGGTGTGGCAGCTATAAAAAAAAACACCTGTCAGTAGGTGTGGAAGCTATAAAAGAACACCTGTCAGCAGGTGTGGTAGTTGTAAAAGAACACCTATCAGGAAGTGTGGCTGGTGTAAAAGGATACGTGAGCAGGTGTGGCAGCTATAAAAGAACACCTGTCAGCAGATGTGGTAGTTGTGAAAGAACACCTGTCTGCAAGTGTGGCAGTTGTAAACAAACACTTGTCAGCAGGTGTGGCAGTTGAAAAAAGAACAGCTGTTAGCATGTGTGGCAAGTGTGAAATGACACATGTCAGCAGATGTGGCAGTTGTAAAAGAACACATGTCAGCAAGTGTGGCAGTTATAAAAGAACACCCACTGCTTTGGCATCAGTCCATAGCACAGGCCAAAATTCTGGCTGCCTCCTCCTAAAGCTAGTTACATCTCCATAGAAGTGGAAAATTTAAGCTGGATGTGTATAAAAAAAAAATAATAATAATAAATGTGTTTGACTTTCCTAGTGTCAAAATGAGTGATTCCAACATCGGGGCAAATTGACGTAGGCCTCCACGGCACAGTTAATAATATTTTACACTACACCTGTCTGTAAAAAATGAAAAATTTTTGGTTGAATGATAAACACTACTAAAAAACAAGCAACTTTGATTCTTAAGAACATTGTTCTCAGATGAGCCATTGCAATCTGTTATGGTCTGTCATCGTGGGATATTGATGTTTTGTGGTTGTGCATTGTGTAGAGGTTACATGTCACAGGGCTTGAATTTAACGTTGAAGTGTGTGTGGGGGGGGGGGGGTGGGGGTGGGGTGGGGTGGATGAAGCTTGAAGGCAATCACCCCAGTGTTGATGTCTGTTCAATTTTACCTGCTTCTACTAGCTGTTCATACATCAACAATACTTGCATGGTACTTTTCTTAAAATTCTAAACACAAAGTATATTGGATTACTCCTTTATTTTCTAAAAAATGACCTTGTTTTAGACTTAGCCTTTTTTCAGTTTGGTACCTTTTTCAATTTTGTACATGGTACAGAAGATCGGTCAAGGTCAGCAAGGTTTAAATTGTAGGGATGTAAAATTTGTTGCTGTGAGGTTTGCTTTATAAGATCTTTGATCATGCCATAATTTTATCACATCTTGGTGTTTTGTTTCAAGAGAATAATGTAACTGATTTGTGTTTTGCAGATATCCAAGACAAGTATAGCAAAGGATCCCACCAAAAAGACCTGGACATCCTTACCAATATCTGATCTACCTCCAGGACCATTGCATAATGGATCTGCTGGTTCTCTGGACGATCACTATTTGTCTGCAGTAAGTATTACCCATTCCAATTTCCTGTCCATCTGAGTGTCACCATTTAGTCTTGAATAGAGTAGTTTGCAGTCAAAACATCTAAGAAAATGGGTAAATAATTGGAATCACCATTAATTCTTTTCCTCCTACTGGACAAATGATCGAAATTCGAAAGTGTGCAGTGTATATGTATACATGAAACAAATTCACAAGATCATGCACTGTTGACTACCGGTACTATTGTATATTGAAAATGTTTGCCCTTTTTTAGACAAAAAACATACCGGTATTCATCCCATCTTAGATTTGCCATAAATCACCTGAGTCTCATGGATGGCCTGTATTATCCGTAGTTCAATTTTATTTTGCATGAAAATTTGGTTTTATGGCAAAAAGTAAAACTGGGGCAAAAATTGCCAAAAGTACAGTATTTCTAAACATTGACCATGAAGTGTCTTATGAATGCACAGTTTAATGCCCCCTGAGATCAAAGTTCAGGGATCAGGATATTCATATGTTATTTTTGGTCTTTTAGTCTGTTAGCAACATTTTGGTTTTCCTCAAATAACTTGAGTTACTTCCCTTAAATTTTAACAATTTGGTTTGTAGCTTGGTTTGTAGATCTCAGAAAATAGTACATGCAGTGGGATATGTTTTGACAGACCATGCAATCTCAGCCACTGAAATGTGGTCTCTTAAGACTGGTGGTCTTTCAAAAGAAGTTTCATCTATTGGAGATCAAATCAAATAAGTGGGTTAAAGACTGTGGTCTTAATTACTCTGAAGACAAGTGGTCTTTCATGAGAGTGGTTTTTACAAGACAGGTTCAACTGTATTTTAAAAACGGTATACATGTACATGTATATTACAGTAAATTCTCCAATCAAATGGCATGCATGTGTCATTCAATATCCTATGAACATTAAAATCAAATTATGTCCATGCAAATGTTCATAGATTGGGTTTTGGAAATAAAGTGTTGTGATACAGTGATCGTAAACATGTTAATGGCAACCCTTGTTCTTTTTTATGACATTTCTAATGATATGATCTTAATTTGGCAGGACCCAGATGTATCCAGTGTGTGGTTACAGAGTCAGGATTTTATAGGTCTGGGTTTCAATATTGTCGGAAGTATGAGAGATGGCATATACGTCAGTCAAGTTCATAATCGAGGTCCAGCAATGGAATCGGGGAAATTCAAAGTTGGTGAGTGTCTGCATCAATAATTATATAAAATATATATTAGAAAATAGATATGAAACTTTTTTCATAAAATATTTTGTAATTTCAAAAAATGTAAACTGTAACAATTTTACCCATGATATTTCAGCAGTTAAGAAATTATTTTAGGCATTCTGTTCATTGGTATAATTTAATTTGTGATAATGAAAATTGCCAATTTGTTCATTGTTTTTCCATTTGCTATGCTCTGTGTCAGGGCATGTAGTCATGCTAAAATATATTTAAGACTTATAATAATGAAAAGTTTCACTAAAAAAAAAAAAGCAGAGTGATAAAGAAAAGAAATTATTTTACTAAAATTCTGATTTTCAAACTTGGTAGTAGTGATAATGGCATCTTGAAGTGAGGGGATTTGAAGATGGCATCTTGAATGAAAATTGCCAATTTGTTAATCACTAAAAGGGGATTTGAAGATGGCATCTTGAGAGTGATAATGAAAATTGCCAATTTGTTAATCACTAAAATAGGGGATTTGAAGATGGCATCTTGAGAGTGATAATGAAAATTGCCAATTTGTTAATCACTAAAATAGGGGATTTGAAGATGGCATCTTGAGAGTGATAATGAAAATTGCCAATTTGTTAATCACTAAAATAGGGGATTTGAAGATGTGTTCAAGGACCAGTAAGGCCCCTTTAGTTATGTCATTGTACTTGATGAAATATGAATTATGATGATATCAATTATTTTTTATTTTTTTCTTTTGTTTTCAGGTGATCGTATTTTAACTGTGACCATATCATTTGAAAACATGGTGTATGAAGATGCTCTGACAATTCTAAGTTATGCTTCTCCGTACCCTGTCAAAGTCACGTTGCAGAAAGAAAGGCACATACAAAAGGAGAGAAAAAATAGTGGAAATAGCTTCCCCATCCAACACCCTTTATATCGTAGCCAATCGGCTGACACATTACTCAAAGCTGCAGTTGAACCTGCATACCATCCGTCAAGAAATGTTGAGAAAATAAGTCAATCAAACAATTTTTTCCCAGAGAAAAAGAAATCGCCGAGCAATAAAGGTAAACAAGAGAATGATCACTCATGGTCAGTGATGTCCGAACGTGTAGAACCCAAACCTAATGTTCAGTCTGTTACCATGGTTACAGAAATTCAGACTAAAGCAGATATTGAGAAGCCAGTTAATGTAGAAGAAAATGTAAGTCCACTGGATTATCATATAAAAAACGAGACAGCAGGTGATGATGTTTTTACGTCTGTTAATGTTGATCCAGTTCAAACTCATATTTCAACTGCACAAATCACGTTTTCTGATTCAAATGCAAGTGGTAGCTTTTCTGATGAACCTCCACCCGAACCTTCATACCCCCCACCACCTTTGGATTTTGAAGATTACACCGACAGTGGAAAAGAAATTCCCATATCTACAAATTCGATGGAATTGTCCTCAGTTTTTGATACTCTGAATGAACAAGACAGACTGGACATGTTACGTCTGAGCTACGAGGATCCAGACACAAGTCTATCTGACAGCCTTGTAGTGGCACCAACACCACAATTTGAAAGTTCTGTAAATGAGGCAAATGAGAGCTTACCAAGTAACGATGCCACACTGGTAGAGATGGAACCTAAGTCACCTATTCCAGTGAAGCCGGAGCGCAGAAAGAAGAAGAGTTCTAGTTCAAGTGTATGTGACAGCCCCACCTCACCGAGGATGCCCCCACCTGATGATGTCATTGAGGTGATGACAGTTCAGCCTACAAATTTGGCAACACAATGTTTTTCAGAAAATGAATGTTTAGGATCAAGTTCTGAAATAAATGAGGATGTTATAGTTCCTCAGAAAAAAGACAGAGTAATCAATATCTCATCTGAAAAAATTGAATTTAGTGAATTAGATCAGAGCGTTGAAATACCACTGGTGCCAGAGGATTCACCCCGGGATGTCAGTAAAACTTTGGTGGACTACAGCTTGTCTGATATGGAAAGCACACTTCGACCTCAAACTCCCGAAAATAATCCCATCGAGGAAGACATGATCACACCAGTGCAAGCCAAAAAAGACCAATCTTCGTTATCCTCTAATTTTTTTGATAGTACTTTAACCCCTAATATCAACCAATCAAAATCTGACAATAGTCAGGAACAACTACAGCATTCAAGTGCAAATAGTTCATTTTCTAGTTCAGAGGAAGGGAAAAATGAGTCGAAAGTAGATAACACTACCATCACTAGTGTGGACTTTAATTTGAATATGAACGAGGATTTATTTTCTACTCCTTATCCTAGCAGAAAAACAAAAGAGACCTCTAGTGGCATAACTTATGACATCTCTGTTATGGAGTTAAATGACATTGAATCTCAGATGAAGAAAAACACTAAAACGGGACCAAAAGGAGGCATTGCATTTGAAGTACGAGAAGATGTAGTCTCTGGTTCCACTGTGTTGACCAGTGTCCCACAGGGTACAGACTCTGATCTTCATATTTCTAGGGCAATATCATATCAGGGCGATATATCTACACATGATAAATCAAAATTGCCAAGACCAGCATCTTTCAAAGAGGATAATAAAAACTATTCCAAAAATGAAAGTGAAAATCCATTGGAATGGTCTGGAAAACGTTTAGTTAGATCTGGGTCATTTAGTGATATTCCGCAGGATGGTTCAGCAAGTGACTGGATGGATCACAACGAACTAAAAGACGAAAATGGTAATAAGGAAGGCGATGTAGCTCAGGAAAAGGAAGTCAGTGATATAAATTCCTCAGAGGAAAGCTTACGACAAACTGAAAAGACAGGACTGTCCAAAATGATCATGTTTAGGGCTAGAGAAAATTTAGCAAATTTATCATCGGAAAACTCTGATTCACACGGATCATTATCCGAGTCTTCCAGTAGGAGTTCAACGCCCCCACCTCCATATACTGCCAACGGTGAACAAAATAATGAAATATCCCCAGACACTAGCCCAGTCAAAACACCTGTGAATATCGCAGATTTAGATACACCCAACTCAGGACTAACAATAAATACAGACTTTGACAACAACGATGTGATTCCCACAGTTACGAACAAACATGAGGGAAATAATTCCTTCTCAGTGACGGTTAACACAGAGCTTGAAGATGAGGCTGATTGTTAGCAATATATATAAATGTCTTGTCCTGTAGTAAGTCTAACTGGTTACTGGTGTCACAGCAAACTGATGGGTTTCAGTTATGTTGTCTTATTTACTCTCACCTCATGACCAGTCTCAAAAATGATAAAGTTTCATGTGAAAAGCATGTAAATGTTTGTATATTTTAACAGGTAACTCTTATCAGTCGATGGAATTTCAAGGTAATCTCTGTAATAGGGTTCTAATAATTCTCTCAACATATATAAAAGCCATGCTTTTACTGCCAACTTATTGGAAGCTTGGCCTTCTTTGAATGGGTTGGAGGTAAATCTGTCCCTTCCATCTATAGATGATTTACCATACTGTAGTGTCTCTGCCTAGTGATGGTCATAAATCTATGGTATCTCTGTCCACTGATGATCAATATCTAGCTTATGTTTACCCTAAGTCTGACAAACGTATTTTACCATCTTTGCCCACTGTTGGCAATCTGCCATCTGTAGTATTTGATCAATATCTTTCTTATGTTACCCAGTCTGATAAATTTGATTTACCATATTTGTCCACTATCGGCAATCTGCCATCTGTAGTATTTGATCAGTATTTGGCCTGTGTTACCCAGTCTGATAAATTTGATTTACCATATTTGCCCACTGTTGGCAATCTGCCATCTGTAGTATTTTATCAATATTTGGCCTATGTTACCCAGTCTGATAAATTTGATTTACGATATTTGTCCACTATCGGCAATCTGCCATCTGTACTATTTGATCAATATTTGGCCTATGTTACCCAGTCTGATAAATTTGATTTACCATATTTGCCCACTGTTGGCAATCTGCCATCTGTAGTATTTTATCAATATTTGGCCCATGTTACCCAGTCTGATAAATTTGATTTACCATATTTGTCCACTATCGGCAATCTGCCATCTGTACTATTTGATCAATATTTGGCCTATGTTACCCAGTCTGATAAATTTGATTTACCATATTTGCCCAATGTTGGCAATCTGCCATCTGTAGTATATATGACAAATATCTGGCTTATGTTTACCGTAAGTCTGACAAACCTGGTTTACCATCTTTATCCACTATTGGCAATCTGCCATCTGCTGTATTTGATCAATATTTGGTTTATGTTTACCCAGTCTGATAAACTTGTTTTACCATCTTTGCACACAATTGGATGTCTGCCATCTGCAGTATTTGACCAATATGTGTCCTATGTTTACCTAGCAGTTATTTTGTAATCTGTAAATTTCATTTTTTATGTTTTCAGTAATATACATTGGCCTCCAAAAGTAGCTATTGTCATTTCTGTATTATTGTACATGATTTTATATATTTCAGCTTTAAGTATATTGTATAATTGTTCTGTGTCCAATATATATTTTATCATCGTCAATTTTAGACTTATCATACTAATATGGTCTTTTAATATTGTAGAGATGTATCATTAAAGGAAGGTTTGCTTACAGACCTAATTTGCATTTTGTTCAATTTATCACAAAAACATTTTAGTTTAAAAACAGAAAGTATTTTGTCAACATATTGGAAGGTCTTTGTCACAAGTATTGTTAAATCATAACTTCACAAAACTTTGATTTGATGAATTTGAAGTTATTGTTATTACATCACAGAACATGGCAAAGGGCTTGAAAATTCTTTTTAAAATTGAGAATTTCTGTATGGATCTCATTGTAACTCACAAACCCCTGAAAAACAATGGAATCTTCTGTAAATCAATAACTTAGACCAGTCCAAATGTGTCTTTAGGGGTGAATGGGTCAATTAATTAAACTTGTAGAAAAAGGCCACTCCAGGGTACAGACAAAAGTAGCGCCTATAGAAAGGTGGCCTTTATAAAGAGGTTTATTCATTGTAAAAAAAGATAACAAAGGTTATATTTGAATGGTCTTTATTAGCAGGTGCCCTTTATACAGAAGTGGCTAGTTGTTTACATGATATATAAAATTGATGACCCCTAGGACAGAGACTGTTAACCAGGAAGACCTTTTGGCTTTTGTAAGATATTGAATTTAGGTTAAAAAATTGAGGCCAAGATTTAGTACCTTAAAAGTATGATTCTAGTAATAATTTGGGATCATGATTTAAACTGATTCATACTTTTAACTCATTCACCCCTAAAAACACATTTGGACTGGTCTGAGTCATTGATTTACAGAAGACTCTATTGTTTTTTAGGGGTTGATGAGTTAAAGTAAAATTTAAGATTTTAGGTTAAACTCATTGTCATGCTTCATAATTCAGTCAAGATACAATTAGCAATTTTTATGGTTTTAATTTTTGTTGTTGAAGATTTTGACCATGATGTGCAAAAATAATTGTGCTAATTTTATTTTTTAAGACCTGTGGTACATAGAGCATATATGTAAATAATTTGTAAATCTATTTGCAGATATCAAAAAAGTTTTATATTCAAATTGAGCATATTTAAGGTTCTGCATTCTTCGTTTATTGGTAAAAAATGTGTATGTGTTTTGTGATTATAATGTTAACTCTTCAGACCCTGTAAATCATTGGACTCTTCTGTAAATCATTGACTTAGACCAGTCCAAATGTATCTTTAGGGGTGAATGGGTTAAGTATATTTATGTCTTGACAGTGAAATCATTAACATAAAATTATGCAATACAAACCATTGAGCCAGTTTATGTACATTAAATTTATAATCTGTGACTTGGTGAAAATGTTGTGACTGCATGTATGATTTCTCAAATAAATCTCGTTCTCAGACTTGAATAATGAGTTGAGTAATCTCAAGGTATTATACATTTATTTTAACAAGTATCCTAAGTTATTCTCGTATAGAAAATGTTATAATTTGTACATATGTATATCATTTTAGTCAAATAATGTAAATATGTGTATATGATTTTGAATTGAGAATATGCAAATTGTTTAAAAAATCATTTATTATATTCTTATATGCAAAGGTTCAGCAATTATTCAGTGAAATATGAAATTAATAAAACATTTGTAAAAAGTAATTCCAATTACTAACATATTTGAAATCTTTGTCTGACTGATTGTTTTGTTTAAATACATTTTTATTCCAATGACCCAGAAGACTGAAGTAGACTGGAAAATATTTGAAACAAGATAAATTTGTATTGACAGGTGGGATTTTGAAGCAAATAGTGCTCTATGAATTGATGATGTCTGTCAGTCTGTGTCCGTCTGTATGCATCAGCAATTTGATTTAGCTGTTACGTTTGTCTCTGTTGTTAGAAAACTATTCAGTGATTAACGTTGTCACTTCACATGATTAAACAACATAATGGCTTTAGTTGATTATGACCTTAATGTTTTACCTTGACCTTGACCTTCACCTTTGACCTTAAAATACAAAGTCCAGGTGTATTAACATTGTATGACAGTTTTTACCTTGACCTTCACCTTTGACCTTGAAATACCAATTTTAGATGTATATGTATTAATATTATGAGATGGTTTTAGAATACAAACTTTGCTTTGCAATTTGCCCATACCATCTTTAGCCATTTTCTGTTAAATTTATGTAATTGTTACAGTGAAGTCTAGGCTGGGTGGCCAAAAACTTCATAACATAAACATCAAATTGCATTATCATTAGTTCATTTTGTGTTGGTAAAATATTCAAAGGTAAAATAAAAATGAAATATAAATTTTAAATTTGAAAAAAAAAAATCTGTTTTAAATCTGTTTTCATCAACAAGAAAAACTATAAATGGCAGTTAATTTAAATTTGTTTTTTACATTCCTTTTTACAGAAATGTAGAGAATTTGTATGGTTATGATGAAAAAGTATTGAATAACTGCTTGATGAATCGGAAATAAAAATTTATCGATTGCAAACTAGAAAGAGATGTACTGTTGATATTTTCCACAGTTAATTATCTTCAAATTCAACTACAAATAAAACCATGATTCTAAAATTAGAAACATTGCAGGCCTATCTGTTTCAATAATCATAGATGGGTATGGCTTTTTTATTTGAAAACCTTTAACCTTACATACACAGTCACTAGTCGATATTGTATTTGTCAGTCCTGAAATACCTCGTGTGAAACTCAAGTAATTAACAAAAACAGTATTTCCAAATGTTTGAGATGAGATATATCAGTTTATGTTGACTGTTGATGTTTGTTAGTTTTCTGACAGTATTATTGGAATTAGAGTGAATTATTAATTTACTGTAGGTACCAGATGGACATTGTTAGATGGTTACACAATCATCAAAATAATCTTGTAGTCAGATTTACGTTTCACACAGATGTCTCACCCAGGACTTCTTTACATATAACTATTTGGTGTTTCAAAAATAACCCTTGTTTTTAGCAAAAAATTAAAATTTATGTATATATTCATTTTAAGATGACATAATTTGCAAGATGTTACTTTCTGTCATCCTGTATGCATGTATATGTAGGTCACAATCTCTATTCAATGTTGATTTGATTCCCTGGTATTATAATCCAATAAAATAGATGAGGAAAAGTTTGCCAGTAAAATACTTGCAGAAGGACGGTGGTCTTTTCTTTGGCATATTGTAACCATGGCTGGATCCTCCTCCAACATTGACCGATCGCCAAATGTCTGACACGTGGCTCTCCATGTGCTTTTTTGACGTCGTTTAATTATGACGTCATAATCAAACAAATTTTTGATGGGCCATTTAATTGTGACATCATAATGGGAAAGTTTGTCAAAAGGTGTCATGTCGGGCATTTGGCGATAGGTCAATTGAGGGTCTTCCGTGGCTGAGTGGTTAAAGCATCAAGCTTTCAACCAAGAAGTCTCTCACTTCTGGTCATCGCAGGTTCGAGCCCCGCTGGAACCTAAGCTGATTTATGTTAGAAAGTTAGCCAGCTTACTTGTCTTTTCCTCTGTACAATGTGACCGGGTTCTACGGTCCATCATTAAAAACTGGTCGCCACCATTTATAACTGAAAAATTATTGAGTGTGGCGTTAAACATTATTCAAAATTCCAAAAAAATTCCTCTACCATTAAAACCAGTTAAATAATTAAACTAATATATCTTTAAAACTAACAGCACCAGTAAGTGTTCCTTTATACAGGTCCTATATTCTGTATTTAAGTGTAACAGTCTGTAGTTCTGTGGTCAATAGTATTCTGTTGTTTATTTATAGACTTTTTCTTAGTACATATTCTATTCAACAGTGATGTACATGTAGATCTTGTGGATCATTAATTGAGAAGTGATTTTTTCAAATTCCATTGTGAAAAAATTGATATTTTTTATGTTCCTGGACAAGGCATTACATTTGTATTGCCTTCTTTTTTGTAAATAGATAACACCTTCCCCAGGACCTCTGACAGTGACTGGGTCAGTAAGAATGATGGCTTTGAAAGAGGGAGGTGCTAGCCTCGATAACCAACCCTGGTCATAACCAAGACAAAACATGACCCATTTATTTCCCCATAGTAGCTCAGAGATCTGATTCAAAACTGGCTTTACTTACTTCTTGAAGGGACCTTGGAGCACATTTTCATAATAGATCTATTGACAGTTTTTCTGATGCTTTAATTCAATATATTTCTTCATATTAATAATTTATTGGTGAGAATTTCTCAGTTATGGTCAGTATCGATTCAAGCAGATCCCTATGTGTTAGAATTACATGGCACTGAAAAAAAGAGACTATGCCAGGAACACTTTTGTAAAGATTTTTCATTTTACTTCTGTAGTTTACTCTAGTAAGATAGATACTGGTTATAGGTATATACACATGGATAATAAAATTAATTTTTTATGTCGGCCAAGTGTCTAACACCAAGGTCAGTATAGTCATTGTAATTTTTATGTGTTTGGATCCGTAATGATCATGTACGACAAGTCAAGGTCACATGACCTAATCTCAGGATCACATGTCCTAAGGCAGTCTACGTGTATTGTCCACATTTTGACAGGTGATTTCTGACAGGTAGATCATTTCACAGTAGATGGTTGGAAGATCAACAAGAATAATCCCCTGTTCCGTTACAGTGATATTTGTATTTTTGAAATAGTTTTATCAGTTCCGACCAGGTTATAACATTTCATTCTGGAACAACTGCCAAAATAATTTTATTATCATCTGTTCCAAAAATATGAAAAAGAAAACAAAATTATGAGGTGCCTTTGTCTGTATACAAAAATTCAGGTTCTGTATGTATTATTGTATTGGTTTATATAATAGCGATAATTTTATGGTTTTATTTTTCCCACAGGAAAGTGACATACGTCAACAGGATCGGTTCATATCATGTTGTTATTGTTATTGTGACAATAGTTTTATGTAAATCTGCAGATGTTTATCATGTCATGATCAAATGGGATTAAGTATTCCGTCATTTTTTCTTTTTTTATCCGTAACATCAGTCACAGTATGATGCTAACATAAAAACAATTGTGTTGTTTATTATTATTCATGTAAACAAATAGATTATAAATTTTTATCTATTGATTGTTAATATTTTATATAAAATGTACCGTACATTGTTATCAAAATGATACAAAGTGTTCTATGATTTTAAAGTTCATATGAAATACGATTTTTAAGACATAATGTCAAAGTTATAATATCAATTCATGTAAGATACAATCATTTTTTTAATCATAATAGAAGTTATAATATTCGTCAATTAAAAATGGAACTTACACTATTCTTTTATTCATTTGATTATAAGAAAGCATATCCTTGAAAATCTCATTTCCTGTCACCCTTTATAGATAGGTCACATGACAAAAATCATTTTGATGCTGTGATTCTCGGATATCGATTAGCTCTTCCTGAACAGACAGGCATTTTTGTTGGCATGAGCAAGGGAATGAGATCACATGGAAAGGGAGTATTTCACTAAAGGTCAGGAAATCAAAGATCAGTAGATTTGCCATACAAATTATTGTGATTGCCGATTTACGACCAATTTATTTTGTCAAATGCAGCTGCGATTATGGACAGTGAGATGTAGATTTTCAGGGATTGCTTTGAAATTTTTGAGCAGCAGTATCTGTATAACACATTACATTGACCAATCACAGGACATCAAATTTGGAATATGTCATTGTGTCATATATGACTAACACATAATCACATCATCTCATTATCACAGTGACTTCTAAATGTCATACTTTATAATTCACACTACATTTCCATATCTATTGTCATATCCTCTCACTACATTGTCATAACTTATCTCACTACATTGTCATATTGCAACATCTAACCATATTTTCATACTTTAATATCTTACAGCATTGTCATACCTAAGCATAGCATTAACATTAATCTCAATATATTGTAATTGTTAAAAATCTCACATCATTATCATATAAAACATCTAATCACATTGCCATATCAAATCTCACCATACTGTCATTTAACAATCTTGCATAATTATTAAAAAAATCATATGTAATAATCTCACTCTATTGTTGTATGTAATATCTCACTACATTGTCACATGTAATCATCTCACTGCTTGCATTGTCACATGTAACCATCTCACTACATTGTCATGTAATTGTTTCACAACATTGTCATATAGTCATCTCACTACATTGTCATGTTATCATTTCACTACATTATTTAACAACTCACAACATTGTAATATACAATAATCCTGTTATAATAATCTCACATTGTCATACATAATCATCTCACTACATTGTCATGTTATCATCTCATAATGTGGTCATGTGATCATCTCACTATATTCTCACATGTAATCATCTCACTACATCATACAATGGTGTCATGTTATTATCTCCCTACATTGTATATTCTCACTACATTGTCATGTGTAATATCACTACATTGTCATGTTGTCATCTCATTACATTGTCACATGTAATCATCTCACAACATTTTCATATAATCATCTCACAACATTGTCACATATAATCATTTCACTACATTGTCATTTGCAATAATCTCATTAAATTGTTGTATGCAATAATTGTATTATATTGTCATATGCAATAATTCACTTCATCATATTTAATCATCTCACTACATTGTGACATAATCATCTCACTACATTGTCATATGTAATAATCTCACAACATTGTCACATGTAATCATCTCACTACATTGTCATATAATCATCTCATAACATTGTCACATAATCATCTCACTACATTGTCATATGTAATCATCTCACTACATTGTTACATAATCATCTCACTACATTGTCACATAATCATCTCATTACATTGTCATATTTAATCATGTTATGACAGGCATAGTTTTCTATTTCACCATGCTGTCATATAACATTATCTCATCACAATGTCCAACTGTCCTGTGTAACTATATGACTCAGCTGTTAAGATAAGCATTTACTACTCTATAATACTTTTTACCAGCCTTTTTACATTTGCTTCGTTCCAAAAATGCAATTTTATCCAAAGTAAACTGACATCAAAATAGCTGTACATCTGAATTAAATTATACCAGTTTCCCTAGGAATCTAAGGAATATTGAAGATTGCATTGAATGGGGGGGGGGGGTTGATTGGAATTTGACATGCTTTAAGTATCACATAATGTAAATGATGAAAAGAATTTGAACATTTTTCTCTATTGATTTAAAGTAAAGTGTATCTGTACACAAAATCTCAAAATTTTTGTATATCATGTTACATTTTGGATTTTTAATTCTGGGAATTTGTTACAAGGAAATATTGCATTATCAAAATTTAATGAACAGCAACTATTGTAAAATAGAATTTTAAAAAATTGTAATAATCATCTGTGTAAAATTCTATCTTTGCCTATTTGTCCTGACAGTGACCTAAATGACCTTGTTTGATCCAGTTCCAATGTATACCTCTGTGTCTGTACAAAGTGCTCTGTTAATGTTTGTATAATAATATACATGTATGTTTCACCTTCACATCAGGGATATGGGACATTATCACCTTTGTTGTTATTTTGTTTATCTTACTATATATATTATTATATAAATATATACATATTGATTATATTTTATTCACATTGTATTATAAAAAGTAAAAAAGTACTCAGGTTTTACCAACTATGTGTTTTGACTTGTTCTTTATGTATGTTTTATACAACATTCAATCTAGTTAATTTCATTTTGATATTTGAATCCAGCACCATAAAAATTTGGAAGTAAAACATTTTAGATGTTTTCCTGCAACTTTGCAGCAACTACCTGCTACATTCTTGCAAACAGATTAGTTTGCTGCAATATAGCGATAATATATAGCAAACTTTTCATTTCTGTAAAAGAAGTTTAAAGGCAGAGAATATTTTCAAATTGACATGCCTAGCCAATCAGATTTCAGGTTATTCAGAGTCAAGTTACATTTTCAGGCTTGAGTCGAGTTATTGGTAAAAAGGCATATAAGCTGTCAAAATGGAATTTTTTTGGCATTGAAAGTTTCAAATATTTGATGTATTATACAAAAAAATGTCCTTAAAAATCCTCGGTTGAAAATAATGTTGGATTTTGTGAAAAGAATTCAGATGTAAATAATGGGAGAGTAAACATTGGATTCTTTCATAGATGGAAGGAATTTCAGTCCTCAGAACATTTCATTCGTTCTAAGCAATATATGCACAATATGTTGAAATTTTCCATGGGGACGTATGTTTCATTTTTTTTAATCAGAATGAGGTCTAATCACAGGATATATTATTTTTTATCAAAATGACAGCCCGTATGAATTTAAATTTTGTTGCTGGGCCCTGACAAACTTTCTCAAGATTCAGAGACTGGTGTAGCATCTCCAACTTTATCTTCATTACATACATGTATACATTGAAACCAATGTTTGCTTTAGATTCTACCATGAATTAAAATGTAGTTATTTCAAATACAATGAAGAAGTACAGATTAACAGAGAAACTCCCAAGTCCTTTAGAATACAACTAATAAGATATAACAACAGTCTTAACATCAAGAATAATTGTGAATCCAAAACGGGATGAGACCAGGTGTCTGGAAGGAGTCAACTTCCCACGTTACGGTGCCATACCCATTGCAAAATGATCAAGAAACCAAGTGCAACACCGCTTGTATGCACCAAGGCAATGTAGGCAGTTATATGTGAACCATTTTAAAGTCTGAAGGTGACTTATCTTATCACTGTTGATACATACTATTTTAGCTCTTCAAATTTGAGGGGGGTGGGGGGATTTAGGTTTGATTTATATGTTTCTCATGATCATATATAATTTAAACTGCAGCATATACAGTATAGTTGTTTAATTTCATTGGGAGAAAATTTCACATTTTTCTAAAAGGAACTTATTCACGGGTATTGAACTTCACACAAAACCATTTCCAGAACAGAAGTGTAATAGGAGTTGAAGTAAAGCTTGTGATTCGTGCATATGATGTCTGGTTATATATAAATACATTTTGATTGGAAATAACTTTTATAATTTTGATTGTTAATGTATTTTCTTTCTGATATTTCATAAGTATAGTAAAACCTGCTATAGTGGCCACCTCTATATAAGGAATACCTGTTTATAAGGCCAGTTTTTTCAAGTCCCTTGACTGCATACTTCAAGTAAATTGAACCTGTGTATAAGGGTCACTATTTTCTGGTCCCTTGGGTGACCCCTATATACAAGTTTCACTGTATAAGGTATATGTGTATTTAGCATGGTTAATTCCGGAGTATTTTCTTTGACCATGAATATAGCCAAATTAAATCACCCCCAAATAAAACAACTATACAGCAGGCCTATACATCTTATGGTTCTTAGTACAATCATTGCTTCAGATGCTGGACAAGTCCAGTACTTTGTGCCAAAAATAAAACTAATTTGAACTATATAAGTATAGGTTATTGAATGTATATTTTGAAATACAGTAAAACCTGCTTTAGCGACCACCTGTGTATAAAGACCACCTGGTCATAAAGACTATTTTTTGCTGTCCCCAATTGTACCATTTGTGTATAAGTTATATATTCTATATAAAGACCACCTCCATATAAAGACTGAGTCCCTAAGGGGTCTTTATATACAAGTTTTACTGTATTTGCACCCAAGTTCTTGGTGGGTCAAAGGACAGACACTTTTTTGGATCCAATTTTAATCTAACAAAATATCGTTAAGTTTGGGTTGTCCTTCCATCTGAATTAGGAGCCAGCCTGGCTAGCCTAGCGCGATCAACTCTTGATCATGAGGTTGTGAGTTCAAGTCCAGCTGGCAGCAGGTTGGTTTCCTGTTCAATGGCCGTAAGTGCAGAGCATAGTCCAAAATTTGATGCCCTTCACCAACATTGGTGACATCTCCATATGAGTGAAAGATTCTTGATTGGGATGTTAAACAACAGTAAACAAACAAAATCCATTAGAAATTCAAACACATTTGATCAACAAATTTTATTTCTCATATCTCTTCATAACATAGTTGAGCTACTTTGCTCATCGATATCAAACAGGAAATAAATCACATCAAAAACGGGTTTATAAAACAACATGAAAATGACGAATTCTAAAATGTGGATAAGTCCATTATAGCACATAAAACCAATAACGGACAAAACAAACATGAACATTCTCCAGAAGAAATATTGAAATTCATTGAATTTTGCCTAAGAATAATGAATATTCTGTTAAAACAATGTGATTTCGATCAATCATTTAAAGCCCAATTAATTCTGTTCTGTAAACAACAGGGGCTTTTTCTAGTATACAAAATATAAAAATATAATTTTATACAATTATTGACTTTTGATTTGGATGACACCTTGATTTATCAACCATATGGAAGTGTATATCACTAAGGCGAAAACATCCATCACTTTCTCTGGGGCTGAGAAATCAAGGTGTCGTCCAATATTAAAAGTCAACAATTGTTTTTCATAGAAGATTTTTACATGGTAAAATTCATGTCACATTTCATATCAGCCCAAGGGCTCTTTATTTAGCCAAGGCCTTTAGCTAGAGGTATATGATATTGCCAGTGGGCTGATATAACACGAATCTTTAATCTATTTATCATATAAATACTGTATACCTAGAAATTTTTGCCCATGGATATTTTTTGCTATTTTACAACAGAAAACATATTTACACCATCTTAAATTTGACTTAAATCACCATAGTCCCAAGGATGACAGGTATGGCCATAGTCCATGCTTCAATTTTTAGCTTGAAAATTTTGATTTCATTTAAATTCGCCTTTTTATCTTAGGGCCAAAATTGCGAAAATTAAATGGGAGCAAAAATTGCCATGTGTACAGTACTTCAACAATTTACCATAACAATACAAAATTTGCAGTATAACATGTCATGATGATAAATGTTATTTAAAGACTGAATGAATTTCAATTACTGAACTGTCCTTCGGATGAAACAGTAAAAACAGAGGTCCTGTGTCACAGTAGGTGTCAGCAAGTTAAAGAACCCTCATTGCTCAATGGCCTTAAGTGCCAAGCATAGGCATTTGGTGACGTTTCCATGTGAGTGAAAGATTCTTGGGTGGGACGTTAAAAAACAATACAATAACATCAATTACTGAAGCTGATAAATCCATATCGGTAAAGTGATAGTGATGTCAATTTTCTTGTTGCTGGATTGTTATATACATGAAGTCAAGTCGATATAACCTGATGGGGTGGAGTCTCATGAACCTTTTCTTTTCTTGAATGAGTTTAAATTTTAGGTAATCTAGCATAAAGACAATAAGATAACACTGAAAAGAGTAATCGTTCCTACTTGTCACCATAATACGAATATCCAGTGAGGAACAACAAAACCATTTCCCGTGCAGCTTGTCATAACCAAAAAGGCAGTAGAATTATCCATATGATAATCAAAAAGTTACTCCACCTTGCCAAGTTATGTAAATCAGATGATATCAACCTGTAAAGTGATTCTGAGGTTGATACAGTGATTGAGCAACAACAGGAAGTGTAAGATTAGCCAATTGGCAATTGGACAATTAGACAGTGACATGTTAGACATGTGATAATTAAACAGGCATTAGTTGTGTTTACCAAAAAAAAAAATTTTTTTTTAAATTTATCCTTCTTTTACTACCGTACTTATACTTGATGTACAATAACAAAAAAGAGCTATACACAGGCATACAAAATCTTATATTCCTATATATTTTGTGAAAATAAGGTCAGGTCCAGTGTGGCATGCATATACAAATAGTAAGGTTGAGTTACTCAATTGCAAGTGAATAATTGCCAAACTGGTTTTCTCAAGCAATTTTCACAAAATATATAGGAATTTATGAATTTTTATGCCTGTGTATATCTCTTTTTGTTGTTGTATATTAATCTAAGTATTAAAAAGGAAATATTTTTTTTGGAAAAATGCCCCTTTAATATTGCTGCATTAAAGTATAGATGTACAGGAGACTTGATAGAAAGTCTTTGATTGTGGGAGGGGAATCAGAAATAACTTGAAACATCTTAAAAATACATACAATGTATATTAAAAACAATAAACAATATCAAATACACCAATGAAAAAGCAACAATGAAATGACAAATCTTAAAAATACATTCCATCCAATACAATGTAATGTGAAAATATTCATTTGAAAAAAAAAAAACAACCAAAAACATCAAAACAAATATTTTTATACTTCATAGAGGACACATGGTCAGGGATCGTTTGAGAGCTGTCACATGCCAGGGCAATAAAGCTTGGAAGTCTCCCTCTCATGTCTCCCCTATGCGGAGTCCCTTGTGGGTTTTAAACAGAGTTGTCATTTTTGAGACGGAACTCTCCGAGGTGTTCCAAACTCAAACATAAACAAAAATCTCAGACCACAGCAGATGGTGTTTCCACTTTCCTAAAACTGATGAATGAATAAAGCTAAGTCTTTGTTGATTCTGTAAAGTCAGGGAAATAAATAATTTATTGCCTGGTTGTATTGAAACATGATGATTTGTTTTCCTGCAGCAAATCATATTTCCCTCAGATATAAAAATACAAAATTATTTCAAGTTCGTGTACATGTAATCAATTTCTTTTAATTAGTTCAAAAACCTAAATTATGAGATCATCTTTTATATATGACTTTTTACATCTTCCCTTGAACAATCTCTTAAACAGGATCGACAGTATTTAACATCTTACAGCTGATAGTTGAGCAGAATTACATGCCGAAGACTGCATGAGCAGTGCCCTGGGCTGTAGGATTTCTGGAGGAACCAAAGTATCCAGTACAAAAAGTTCAAGAATGAAAGACTCTGATGACCTCTGTTATGTCTTTGCGACAAATCGGACAACCGTCTCTTCTGTTATGTAACATTTTTGAACATTCGTAACATGTGACCATGTGATGACAGGGACAGAGGAGGCAGTCCCGCACACGGTCCATACATATAGCACATTCTGTATCGTAAGTTATAGGCTCTGAAATAAAAATTTAACATTGCTTTAAAACAAAAGTGACATCTAGAGTTATCATGTGTCTTGTTATATCAAAATTCATGGATCCACCTTGATTACTTACTCTGAAAAACAGTGCATTGCTAATACAAATAATTTGTAAATCTTAAATGCTAATAAACATTTTAAATTCACAAATATTTCAAACAAAATTATCTCCTCAACATATGTCTTCAGACAGGTATTTCCCCAACACAAATACATGTATATCACAAAAACATAAACATACAAAACACAGACTTCACCTATACAGTAGAACCTGTCTTAAGAGACCACCTGTCATTCAAGATCACTTTTTGAAAACTATTCAGTTACATAATTCTGTTCATAAAACCTCTTTTGGGAGACCACCTGTCTTGAAAGATCACATTACAGTGGCATAAAGGATGGTTTCTCAAGACAGGTTCCAATGTATATGCATTTGAAAAAGGTAAAGTTAAAAATTAACAAAAAAACTTTTTACAAATGATTGCAGTTTAAGTGTTGAGTGATCTCTTATGTAACCTGAATAACTAACCTCAGAAAAATGATATGTTTTTGTCAGAAACATTATGCTTTCAAGAGCTAAGTCATTTCCATAATTCTGGCAAATTTGGTTACTTTTTGAGAAAAGAAATTCAAAATTTTTATGGAAATGTCGTAGACAATCAAACAAGCAAACAAACAATACATGTATAACCGCCCTCCCCTTTTTAAACTCATGGGCATAATTCTTGTTATTGTATACCTAGTAATTTTCACCCCTGGTTATTTTAACCGTTTTACAGCAGAAAACTTTTTTCTTGTCTGATATTTGCCCTGAATCACCATAGTCTCATCAATGGCATGTATTCCCATGCTTCAATTACTTAACAAGAAAATTTCACTTTCATTTTACTTTCACCCTCTCATCTAAGGGCAAAATGGCTAAAATTAAATGGCAGCAAATATTTATAGGTACAGTAGAACTTCGAATAAATTTTTGGGCCTGTTTCTTTAAAAACAATGAAAATTCCTACACATAATTCAAAGTCAAAATTAAAATGTTTACAACATGACAATTCTTACCATTTAAATGGTTTCGAAGCAGTCATATACACCTTAGGGAACCTCTGAAACTAAATAATCTATGGTTCCCGGTTACCATCATAGTCAAAGTCCCAATGTTTTGAACTTTTCTAGGGGGTCCTTTGAACTTTGAAGTTCCACTGTTTATAGTTATTATAAACCATAAGTACAACAAGCACTTACTTTTTTTCTCTTCCTTGGGAGGGGGTACATTTCCTTCGTGAGACAAAGTAGGGATTTTCTTCTCAAACAGCATCCCTATTCCTGAATTACTTTTGATCTGTTCAAGGCGAGCTAAAGTTACAAAGATGAAGGAATATTGAAAATGACCTAAACCCATCAATCCCTCTGATCACATTTAGACTCATCCAAATCAATAAAAAGTATGGTCTACTGTCATAAATCAGGAATGATCAAGTTAATTATGTATGTCAAATTACTGTGAAATTTGGATTCCAAATAATACTATGGAATTCTGACAGCAGACTTAACCATTTTTTGAAATGGATGAGTCCAAATATGGCTAAATGGGTCAATGAGTTAAAGAAGTACATTGATATACTACTGAACATCTATCAAGACTGAAACCACAAACAGATGTCCAAAAGTTGAATATGAAGGTTTTTAGATATTTTTTATGAATACATTCAAACTTGCATTACAGGTCACCTCTGTATAAAAGGCACCTGCCTATAAAAGTTATTCAAACATAACCTTCGTTAACTCTTTAATAAAGAATAAACCTCTTTATAAAGGCCACCTGTCTATAACATCTACTTTTGCTTGTTCCCTTGATTGGCCTTTATAAAAAGTTTGACTGTACATAAAGTGAATAGAAAATCAAAACATACAGAAAAATATGCCACAGATTACTATTTAAATGTAAGACTCGTTCTTTGATTTTCATACAACAAAAAATTCATATGAAAAGTTTGCTGATATAGGAAGTTTTTGGTTTTCAAATTTTGTTGAAAACTTGATTCATACAAATTGCAGGCAAACAATTGCAACTAGCTGAAGATTAATCAAAAATAAAATAGCATAACATGATTCCATACAATTTAATTGGTTCATTTTATGTGAATTTTATGACATGTTATGACACTGAATTAACTTGTGGCACACCTTTCTGTGACTGCTCACAGTGGCTAAAATAATTAAAGCATTGCCCTTGGTTACTTTTACACTTCTAGTACAGAAAACATATTCTCCCTGTCTTAAAACTGACCCAAAATACCATAGCCTCATGGATAGCATGTACTTTTGTGCTTCTGTTATTTAGCTTGAAAGTTTTGCCTATCCTTTTGATTTTGCCCTCTCATCTAAGGGCAAAAATGTCAAAAATGAAAAATTCAAGGACAGTGAAAATTTCCAGGTATACAGACAAAGTAAGCACTTTGGACAAAACCATAAAACTTCCACAGGTAAACTGGTAAAGTTCTTCACATAATTAGCTTAGACATGGGCAGATTAGAGAAGGGAGATATCATTATTTCAAGCATGATTCTCTAACATATCAGCTATGGAGTTCCCTGTCTATTATTGTAAATTATATTCTTCTACTAAAGACCACATTTTGTATGTTTTGAAAAAAGTCAAGGGTTAACTCTGACAAGTGAAATGTTCAATGCACTTACTGGTACATTAATTTATATACTGGTACTCAGTATCAGAACATTAATATAACGGGAATTACAATATTTTCATTTTCAAATCAATTTAGAATGCAAGAGAGCTATCAATTTTTAGTCAGCTACTAAAAAAGCAGGTTTTACTGTAATAAAAATACGATAAAAAGATTTAAAACATAACAACAATAACACAGTGGTATTGAATGTGGAAGGGAAATCATAAGTCTCTACCAGTTACTTTTTTTACGACAATAACATCCAAGTCAGAAAGAGCCTCTGTGGTTCAGTGGTTAGAGCATCGCAATTTGAAGCATGAAATCTCTCACTTCTGGTCAGCGCAGGTTTGAGTCCCACTGGAACCTAAGCTGATTTTTGTGAGAAAAATTGCAGAAGGTCAGTGGTCTCTTCCCGGGTACAATTGTAACTGGGTCCTCTCCTCCACTCAAGTGTGTGGCATAAAATTTAAATTCCAAGTCAGAATCAAATCATATACTGTATACCTAGACATTTTTGCCCCCGTTTAATTCCCATCATTTTCACCACTAGATGAGAGAGCAAATTTAAAATGAAGGAGAAATTTTCAAGCTAATCAACTGAAGCACAGACATAAATGTTATCCATGAGACGGGTGATTTAAGGTGATTTTAAGTTGGGGTGAATATGTTTTCTGTTGTAAAAGGGCAAAAATAAGCTGGGGCGAAAAAAATTCATACATTCAGTATGATGTATATAAATTTATGTCAAACTCTTTACCAGCTTTTCGTTCCTCTCTCTGCTCATCAGTCAGAATAAGAGGTTGATCACCAGATCTAAAGAACAGTGTCTTGCCCATCTTCTCTAGAAGTATACGCACTGGAAATATAAATAAATACATGTACATGTACAAAGAACGAGAAAGGGGACTAAGTCATAATGGTATGATATGCACTGAACTAATGAGGTACACAGGATACATAAGTGCAAATAACAAATAAGTTCACAAATGTTTCAGAAGAAAGTACAGTCAGCCAGAAATTCAAGTTTTGTTTTACAGTGGGACCTGTCTTGAGAGACCCAATCTGACACTGAAATGTGGTCTCTCAAGACAGGTGGTTTTTATTCAAAGAAATGTTTTAATCATGTGGTTTTCAAAATGTGGCCTCACAAAGTAGGTGGTATTTCATGACAGGCTACACTGTACTAGTGCTGTTGTTTAAGTAACCTGGTTAAGATATTTGATATCTTTTACAACATGTACAAAAAAAACACACTAATACCTTTCTGTACCGATGCCTGTGAAGTGTATTTACATGGAGTTACCTCCACTTCCGGAATGTAGTAAACTGGGTACAAAAATCTCAGTCCCATAACTCTCTGTTAAAAATGAAGTTATTACAAAGCATTATAACATGTATTAGAAATAAGAATCAATTCAACGAATCAATTTTCAAAAAAAAAAAAAAAAAAAAATCTCATTACCTGCTATTTTCACCCTTAGTTAAGAGGGCAATTTTAAAATGGAAGCAATATTATCAAGCTAAATAATTAAGGAACAGACATACATGCCATCAACAAGACTGTGGTGATTAAGGGCAAATTTAAGATGGGATGAATATGTTTTCTGTTGTAGGAGGGCGAACATAACGAGGGGCAAAAATGTTCAGGTATACAGTATTATCAAGATTGTAGTTACCTGTACATTGTACAGGTATGTAAGGACAACTATGACAGCTGGTTAAGAACGTTGTTCTTAGTTATTTAGATAAATTACAGACTTCAGATATATATACAGCACCATAAACTTGTTATCATAAAATGTCCATTACATCTGAAGCTGTATTGATCACGTGTACATTCACCTTGAGAGACTGCATTTTCATTGTCAGATAGGGCAGTCTCTCAGGACAGGTTCCATTGTATTTGCTTACCCATTCTATATATTGTATATCTGAGTGTTTTTACTCCTGCTTATTTTCACGTTTTTACAACAGAAAACATATTCACCATGTCTTGAATTCACCCTATTCACCATAATGTCATGGATGGCATGGGATGTATGTCCATGCTTCAATTTTTTACTTTGACAATTTCGCTTTCATTCAATTTTTGCCCTAGCTCTCATCTAAGGGCATATCAAACATATCAAATCTAAGAAGGATTGGGTCAGTGATTCTTGAGAAGACATTGGAAAATATTCAAATTTTTTTTTTCACCATGTTGACCATGTAAGAATTCCTTTTGACTTTCTGTGTTGGATGTATATCTACTTCACAACAGAGAATGATTGCAATAAGTCACCTGGTCTCACCTGGACTCACCTACTCAAAATGTAATGGAAATTACTCAAATCTGAGAATTTTACTCATCTTCAGCTAATCCTGAATATCTGATTGGCTGAGCCGGCCAAGTTAAGAATATTCTCAGACTTAAGAATAATTTCAAATTTTGAGCAAGTGAGCCCTTAATGAGTTACATTGTATGTCAACATCTGACAGCTAAAAGGGATTTTCCTACCTCCTATATTGTGAGTCCAGGGTCGAGGATTAAAAAAAAAACTGGAAAAATATGCGACACTTTTATAAAAACAGAAAACATTACTTGATACATTTGTTTGAAAATATTTCATTCTTTATTTTGAAATACCAAACTGGGAATTTTTGCATATTTTTTTTTGAAAATACAAGCCATTTTAGCATTGGGAATGGGTCTATAACCAGATCCAAAAAAGGCCACTGGAAATCCCTGGCTAAGAGAGTTATTAAGTTTTAAATCATACCTCTTTGTTAAGAGCCCTGCTCGCTATATCATCAATCTTTAACCTCAATGTGTTACTTGCTATTACAGTGTCTGGTTTACATAGGTGAGATATACCTGGAATTTGAAACAGATAAACTGAAAATGATAATGCAAATTAGTTCCACACAATTTTAACTCACATCAAGATATCCTAAACTGTGGCAGTGTCCCAAAAATTCACACTTATGTTATAGTTACTATGGAAATGATGTTAATGTGGTGAGAATTTTTATCATGTTGGTGCATACCATAATACCAGATCCAAGTTCCATAACTCTTTAAAGATATTTTACAGTCTACAAAATACTCATTTTGTCTTCTCAGATATCAATACAGTGAGACCTGTCTTGAGAGACCACATATCATAAGCAGAGGGAGTGGTCTCGCAAGGCAGGTTTCACTGTACCAGATGAAATTGATTTGTTGTTTTTCCTTCGGCTCGTTTCATAAAAAAAATCTTAGCAGCAAAAATACTCTGAAGTCAAGGACACTTACAGTAAGTATATATTGTAAAGCAATGCATGACTCACGTTCAATAATGTCCTTCTTGACCTCGATATCTTCTTTGATAGCCTCAAAAACAAAGTCTGCATCTATGACAGTCTCCTCCAGTCTACTCATACAAAGGACTTGACCCTGATAAAATAAATTACATTGTGTTGTACATGTATTAAGTATTATATACTGTGATATACTGAACAGCATTTTTTCATAAAACAAGGGCAGAGGGGCCTAAGCAGTTACCAGAGTTCCTGCCCCGTGTATAAATCCCTGGACCCAGGTGTAATGAAATCCACAGAGTTTGTTAGCTGTACCACAGTTTATGTTTTCGTTGAAACAGTAAATTGCAGATTATTCAACAAAATAATGGATAACTGTTACATTTCACATCTTATTGTTTTTGCTCTTCTCTCGTTATACCATAAATTGGGATTTTTTGGCCGTTATTTAATTTTGGCCAATTTGGCCACCCTAATAAAATGGCCAAAATTAAACTGTCCAAAATATATACACATTCATATGTCATGGAGAATATGGATCTGTTTCTAACATTAACCCGGAATTATTTCTAATGTTAACTTTCATACCTAAATTTGAGCAGTTGCTGGTCACAGTCAGCAGGTGGTTACTACATAGGGTAGAAATATGGAAATATAAAAAAAAGGGAATATAGGAATTAAGCAAAGGGAATATTGAAAACGGTCGCTAAAGGCAGATTAGACCAATGACCAAAATTCACTTGGCCAAAAAAAAATGTTCATTTTATGACCAAAGTGGCCAAATTTTAGCAACGCCAAAATATCCCAATTTACGGTACATGTATATGTGCAATATGCCAATATATTCTTCAACAAAATAATGGATAACTGGTACATTTGACATCTTATTGTTTTTGCACTTTTCTCATCATACATATATATGTGCAATATATTTTCTCCCAGAGTTAATTTTTTTTTTAATTTTTTTTATTCCATACATAAATTGCACAAAAATGCATAATGAGGTACATATGCATGGCATTTTATTTTTTCAAAGACGAGACACCATTCACACATCACATTCTCCCACCTTTTATTCTGCATAAAAAAAATAACAATAAGTAGCTTTTATGTACATGTATATAAACCATAAGTTTCGAGGTCTATATATATATAACAATAATACCACATTTAAAAATAAATTTATTACATTTTATCATCATATCTTTTGAGGATTTGCATGATAGAAAAATAAAACCATCAGTTTTCAAACCAAGTTCTTAATTCGCTCCATCTAGAGATAAAAAGATGACTTTTATGGTTACATAAATAAATACATTTTCCCACTAAATAATACCTTTTTATTTCATAAAGGAAACTATTAAAATTTGGGTGACTATTATTTAATCTTCTAGTATATAGGCCAACATGTTTTTTTTTTACCTAATACAATGAGGAGATTCATAATATAATGGTAATTTTTCATTTTTTTAATTAAAATAATTTCATGTCAAAAACCAAAAAAAAAAAAAGCTCTATTTTCAAAAAATAGGTTGAACAGGTAAAACATATTGCCTTGCATGGATTCCATTAATATGGAAACTCTAATAATTTTGTGCTGACAAGAAGCCTGTCACCCCTGATATGATTTAATTTAGACTTGCTGTGTTTGTAAACATGTGCCAATTTACCTTAATTAGTAGACCTATAGTGTGATGTCCACCTGGTTTTAAATGTTCATGTTAAGCTGATTAAATTGTAATTATATGTACATTTATTAGATAACTTACTACAAAATTTTTCTGATACAATAATCCTTCCTCACGTAAATGCTTTTTGTCTTCTTCCAATGAATAGAACACGGAATTAAGTGCTGGAATATATACATCATGTATCTTTACCCTGTGTCCATGATAAGCTAGTTCACCTGTCAATAAATGACAGAAATTTCAAATTAGGAAATCATATACCGGTTAACTGTTTATCATGCAACTTATTTCTATGAGTCAATAATGATAAGAATAATATTACTCTCAATGTTTCTACCTATAGTTTTTTTTATCTACCCATGAGTCTCTGTCCTATATGTATATACAGAACCAATAACTAATGGGTCATGATTAAGAAAGTTTCAATTTCTTTGTAAGCTTTATCCTACATAGATGTTAATTAATAGGCCTACATGATTAGGATATCCAGGTATCTGAGATGACACCTGCAGTTTGTCACAGATAATTTTCCATGCACACTGTATCATGTAGGCTATATAATATGTGAAATCATTTCCTACTTTTGCTTCTTAACTCATCAACCCGTGAGAAACAATGAACTCTTCTATAAATCAATGATTAAGCCAGTCCAAATGTGTCTTTAGGGGTGATTGAGTCAAGTGACTGCCTTCAACTTATTGAAGATTGGGCCTATATCATTTTGAGACTGTGCAAGCTATGTGTGAGAGTTGAGTCAGCTGCCCTGATCGACAATATAGTCGCTCATAACAGTGATCATGGGTAACTGATTCCAGTTTTTTTAATAGGGGTGGGGTTTATATATACATGTGGCAAACTTTTTGCAAATCAGGAGATTTATACTCGGTTGGGAAATTTTGGGGAGAATTCTGTTGTTACCAGTCAAGCCTGCCCTTATGCATGCTGTGTGAGTGATCAACCATAGTTGTCTCAACGTCTGTGATTATATTAATTTGAGAGTATGATACACACAAAACATGCACCAAAATTATTAGCAAATTGTATTATTTTTTAGACAATCTTGAAAAATATTAGTCAATAGCTGCATTGGCTAATGACAGGGTGAGCCGGGAGGGTAGTTCTGCTTGAAGCTGATTGCCCAAGTCAATCAAGAAGGGATTTGAAAGTGTAACATTCACCGGGGGTCAACTGAGTGCATCACGTCAGATTTTCATCCATCCAGATGCTGACCACGCTCGCTGTTGCTTAACTTAAGTCTGTACATGGATATAAACGCTAACCGCATGTCCAGCCACAAAAGCTAGCTGTTGGAATAGACAGTTAATCTGCCTATATCCACGACTGTTACACTACCCCCTCCACGAACAAGCTTTGTCCCGAAGCTTCATGGGTTCAACCTGAAATCCACAGCTTAAACTATGCTGTTCAGCTGTCTATCCTGGATTTCAGGCTCTGTACTGTAACTTTCATCAGTGGTCGACCAAGCACATCACATCAGATTGTCACCCATCCAGATGCTGACTGTGCTCGCTGTTGTTTAACTTCAGTATATGGATATAAATGCTAACTGTCCAGCCACAAAAGCAAGCTGTTGGAATAGACAGTTAATCTGCCTATATCCATGACTGTTACACTGAATGTGTGTGCATGTTACGTCATAATCTGTTTGTCAATTAATGAATCAGATTGCCAATTGATTTTTTATCATTTATATGATTAAGAAATTATCCATATGTCTGAGATCATCAGTTAACAATTTTGTATAAACTGCAGTATCGACGAAAACTTCTTCATCTCGTGATATTGATGCCAATGATGGTTTTACTGGGACTGATCTAGAAAGTAGAAGTGAAATCTCAATTAAACAATGCGATTCACCTGCGATTTTAGGACCAAGAGCACCACAACCAATTACTGCTATTTTCATGGCGATGATATTCAAATATCAACCTATGTCAGACTTTTTATCTTGGATAATTGACTCAATCACGCCTATTTGTGTTCATTGTTGTTATGTTTGTCCACCATCTTGAATACATTTCTGGATTTCCAGGATCAGTAATTATTTCAATTCCCAGAGATCATAAAGCAAGACAAATTGTGCAATATTTTGTATAATAAATTAGTTATTTAACTAATTTAAAATATTTCATACCATGAATAAAACTCAGACTATGAATACATGCATTAATGTGTATAATTAAATACTTTACTTTAACTAACTTAATGACTTATCCCTGTGGACGCGTAAAGGGAGATTACTGGTGTAAAGCATCAGCATAGTTGGTCGGTATGGAATCGGAGGAGAGGAAAAGAGTTGCTTTACAGAGATGGTCCATACTTAAAGAGGTGATAACTAAATAATCAATGTAATAGGACTTTAATATACGATAATGTGAATTAGCCACGTCTAAATTCATTTCTGTATCACTATCAGACAGTGACACTGACCACGAAAGTCTGTATTGCTGTAACACTGACTGACAGTGAGTGCTTGTTGACTGTACTGCAGTAGATCTAGCCTACTGCTGCAATGTAAATGTACATGTCAATGGCAATACTGACCCCAGACTTCTACATTCTTTTATTACCGGTGGTCACGATAGCTAAAGATTTCCGAAGCAAGTCTAATTTGTTTAAATGAAAAAATATATCTTCACTTGAACATTATCAATGTTCTTTACATTGATAATTTTATAGTTTACATGTATATAGTGTAACAGCCTATAAACAGGTGAGGGAAAACTGCAGACTTAAATTCAAACCCAGGCCTGAACCCGATGGGAAAGAGGTAATTGGTCCAATGTTTTATAACGTACATTGGGGGGGGGGTGTGTCAACCGAGAGTATCATATGGGATTGTCGCCCATCCAGATGCTGACCACGCTCACAGTTGCTTAACTTCAGCACATGAATATAAACACTAACTGTCCAGCCCCAGTTAATCTGCCCATTATCCATAACTGTTACAATAGTGCATGTTTAACTAATTTTCATTAAACTCCTCTTGCCTTCTTTTTGAGTTTGAATTTTCACATGAAAACTCATAACCATAAGCATACTCTTCACTGTTATTTTAGTAAGTTGGGCAACATTTGTATCAGGTAAGGAAGAATTAAATTGTCAGATTGGACTTTGAACTCTGGGGTCTCCTATATTCTGTGGCTTATTTACCCAAATGAGCTACTTGGTCTGACATACATTTATGTAAAAATCCCTGTTACAGTAGGAATGCTTATTTTAAGCTCAATGAAAAGGACTGCATGAGAATTATTCACTTTAGACAACTTTTATAATGTACATATAAAATCAAGAACAAATGACTGTCTTTTTTTTTTCGAATGCAGATCTTGGGGACCCTAAGCCAAGGTTCACAAATTCTGTTGCTCTAGTACTAAAAGTTTATTTTCACATTTGGGGTCATATACATGTATATAATAATCTCAATCAGATTACCAGAGAGAGGGAGCCCTCATGGCCCAGTGGTTACATGTACATCACTTTCATTCAAACCATGAAATCTCTCACCTCTGATCAGCATTGGTTCAAGTCCCACTGGAGCCTAAGCTGATTTTATGGGAAAGTTTGCCAGTTTATTTTCTTTGCAGGTACATTTGTAAAGTTCTAAGTTCTCGAGCTCTCTTCCAACATTGAAAACTGGTTGCCACCGTATATACAATTTATAATAGCTGAAAAATTGTTGAATGTGACATTATTGTTAAACACCAATGGGTTAATTTATTTAAAAAAGTGTCTTTGACCATTTAGCTCCTTTTTCACCCAATATGAATTTTAATTTGAGATGTATTTTTTAAAAAAAAAACACATTTTAGTGAATGATATTTTTTCAGCTTATAGAAATATTTATAATTAAAATATTTTAACAGATTTTATGAGTGCCATTAACATGGTTGCTGCAGTCTCAGATTCTGCCTAAATTATTAAAGTGGGATTATTTACTGGTACTTAATTCATTTACCCCTAAAGACAAATTTGGACTGATCTAAATTAGTGATTTACAGAAGAGGCCATTGTTTTTCAGGGGTTGATGAGTTAAAAAGTTAAATTTACTCTTTCATACTTCCTTCATTTACACTCAATAATGCTTAGTAAACAGTGAAACAAAATGAAGACTTGCTCTTGTTTCTGTTTCAGGCATTAACGGGAAGAAGATCAGCTGATACTTGTAAAAACTCTGTATCAGTTCGAAGGTTTAGCAGCTATGGACTTCTCCAGACCAAATTACATTCCACAACTGAAAACAGTGAGACATGGTATACATATTTCTGCAGTGATCACAATCTGGAGATGAAAATCAAGTATGTACATGTACATTTACTATATATTTGTCATTGCAATTTCCGGGTCATATGTGTATATGTTCATGTATTTACACATACATGTACAAGCCAATAGTTTATTTTTCTTAGACAGAAAAAGCCACAATAACTCTGGCATAGAGAAAATATGACCAAAACTGAAGGTATTAAATGAGGCAACAACATCTGGTTCAGACCTTTTTTTGCCAATTTTGGAAAAATGCCATCGGCCACAGAACTGGAAATTTTATTGTGAAGTTGTGTCCGGTAGGCAAAAATCTAGTGAAACTGGACTTTAGAAATCTTTCTATTTTCAGTTACATGGTTTTCCCATTATACAATCAATTGTTGCAGTGCCTCTGATACAAGTACAAATATACAAGTAAACTCAAATTTTTTTCTGTTCTCGTTTCAGACAGCTAGACTAATGATATAGCTATTACATATACAAAAGTACTTTAATAGGACTTTGAACTCTAGATGTATGAGTTTTTTCTTTTCAGCTTAAAGATATGAAGTATGTAAAGTTGCTCTTTCATAGAATTTCACTGGTGGTCTGGATTCCTCGATGTAAATTGTAATTCATTGAATTATTAATCTGTGAAAGAGCACCTGTCATGATCACATATAATTTACAAGTCTTTGTAATCTTTCAGACATCTTCCTGGTACAATTGATGCTAATACACTGTTTGGATTCAACAACACAGGGAATGTTTGTAAGTGTACATTGTTTTTTTTTGTTTTGTTTTTTTTTTGTTTATCTTGTAATGGTAAAATAAAACAGTACAGTTATTTTTGTTTTCTTCAAGATGTATCATACATATTGTTTTAAAACACAATCAAAATGTCTACATGTATGTGTGATCATATATACTTGTAGGTGTCTGGCCTTCGGAAGAAGTTATGGCATATTACTGTATGAAACATATTATAGGAAATATCAGGTAAGCAAAATCTACAATGCCAACTCTTAATAGCAGAAACATTATTTTGGTTCATACTGTATACACATTCTCTTATCATTACCAGAGGGCATAAACTTTTTGTCTTGTTCTGTAAACTCATTGTATACATTTGAAAAGTAGTTTCTCATAAAACCTTATATTTCAGTCAAAAGATCTTCTTGGCAATTTAGGGGCCTCTGAGGGCAGAGAGTTAGAGCAACATATTTCCAATATTGATGTCTCTCACTTATAGTTAGTGCGGGTTCTAGCCTCGCTGGGACCCAGAGCTGATGATGTACATACAGAGCAACCATGGTTTTTTCTCCACCATTAGATACTGCTCACCATCATATGTTTTGTGTGGCATAAAACAACAATAAAGCATCAACAACAACAACAACCCACAACCCTCCCCCCACCCACCCACCCCAAAAAAAATCAAACTTCCCAGCCCTCCTGAGAAGAAAAAGGCATTTTTTTTGTGAGACAGTACATGTAAATTATCACTCAAAATCAGTTTACATCACCATGCCAAGAAATATTTCTTTTATAGTACTATGCATCTGTGTCTCATATAATTAAAATTACACCATTACAGCACCGATGCATGGATGTAACACCATACTGGAATTCTCCCATTATGTGTAATTACATTACTGATCTCTATGGTTATTATGTCAAAGAGAGATATAAATTATCCCATGAAGCTGACAGAATGTTGAGTTTTAAGTTTTATATATCAAATACATGTACTTGTTTTGTATTTCATTAAGGTGAGAGTTGAATTAATCAAACAATCTACATGTATGTTTTAAGTTTAGTATTTCCTCTGTATTTCAGGGACCTGTCTATATGTGAACTTGGAGGAGGAATGACATGCCTGGCTGGTGTGGCAGTAAGTTCTGTTATTTTTTGTGTACTATTGATCATATATTATACGATGTATAATTTAGGTTGGCTTGATTTAGTGAGTGGTATAACATTTAAGAGTTCTTGCCACTCAACTCTAAGACTGAGGCCCAGCCCATGTAAGTTTTTGACACTTGTCAGTCCAGTTATCTCTTCAGCCATATGCCAATCCATATTACTGTGTGGCACTTGTCAGTCATCCCTACAGCCACAGACCCATCTTGTTCTTTCCATTTTGCACTTTTCTACAGTACATCAAGCCAAACCGGTATTACTGTGTGAACACTTGTCAGTCATCCATTACAGCAACAGACCCAAGCCATGTTTCCGTTTGACACTTGTCTACTACACAACAAGCCCAACCCATGTTATTGTGTGGCTTTTATCAGCAATCCCTATAGCCACAGATCCAAGCCATGTTTTCATTTGACACTTGTCAACTACACAACAAGTCCAACCCATGTTATCGTGTGGCACTTGTCAGTAATCCCTATAGCCACAGACCCAACCCATGTTTCCAGTTTGCACTTTTCTACAGTACAGCAAGCCAAACCTGTATTACTGTGTGGCACTTGTCAGTCATTTTTACAGCCACAGACCCAACCCATGTTTCCATTTTGCACTTTTCAACTGTTCAACAAGCCCAACCCACTGTACAACAAGCCCAACCCACTGTACAACAAGCCCAACCCACTGTACAACAAGCCCAACCCATGTTACTGTGTGGCACTTGTCAGTCATCCATACAGCCACAGACCCAACCCATGTTTCCATTTTGCACTTGTCAACTGTACAACAAGCCCAACCCATGTTTTCATTTGACACTTGTCATGTAACTGTGTGGTACTTGTCAGTCATGCCTACAGGTGACACTTGTCAGTCATTACTACAGAAAAGCGGGTGATGCAGACATGAGTGCAGTGTTATTAGCACCTCTTCTCCACCACAGTAAAGCTGAAGAATTTATTGATTTACATTTTATGCTATGTGAACAGGTAAACAGGTAAATGCAATGTTTGATAAGTTCATATTCTATGTTGCCAGGTAGCCATGTTGTCAGAGGCCAGAGATATGCTGTTAACAGATGGAAATGAAGAATCTGTTAAAAGTGAGTAACATCAAACTGTGTTAGAGATGTCTTGAAATAACTTTGTTTAATTTTTAAGAAATCCTTAAACTTTGTTTACTCTTAAAGATGTTCTAAAACTTTACTTACTCTTAAAGATGTCGTGAAATTTTGCTTATGCTTCCGGATTTCCTGGAGCATTGTTTACTCTTCAAGATGTTGTGAAACTTTGTTAACTCTTCAAGATGTCCTGAAGCTGTGTCTACTTTTAAAGATGTCCTGAAACTTTGTTTACTCTTCAAGATGTCCTGAAACTTTGTTAACTCTTCAAGATGTTCTGAAACTGTGTCTACTTTTAAAGATGTCCTGAAACTTTGTTATCTCTTCAAGATGTTCTGAAACTGTGTCTACTTTTAAAGATGTCCTGAAACTTTGTTTACTTTTAAAGATGTCCTGAAACTTTGTTTACTACTAAATACATCGGGCTAAATTCTATTGCATGTATTTGTACATTTACATGCTGATTTATATATCCACTGTAATGATATAATTTCGTTTTATTGTTTTTTGACAAATAATTTGTTTCACCAGCTGTTATAAGTGTTAAAGAGGTCTTTTGTCTGACTCCTAGTATTTATCAAAGTACTCAAACAAATTTTAATGAGTTTTATTGATTCAAATAAATAAACTAAAAAATGTTTGTTTTTTATTTTCTGTTTCAGATTTGAAAGACATTCTTGAGGATGATGAAAACAAAAAGAAATTTGGAACAACAGATGTGTCTAGCAGGTTTCTAGTTTGCATTCATGAATGTTCTTCTTTCTGGTTGGCCAGAACCTACAGATGACATTTTTTGAATCTTTGGTCCATCCATTTCACCATACCATCTTACTTCATCCCTCCACCCATCAGTCTGTCCACCATCTTTCCAGTCCAACCCTATTGTAGCGTTGACCATGCCAAAATAGTGGATAGGGTTTAAAGCATAGTACATGCCCAATTCTATCCACTATTTTGGCAAAGTGAATACCATAATTTTATATAAATACTGAAAATTTTATTTTTTGTGAGCAGAGTCCTGCGATGGGGAGAAGAAGAAACAAACAAAGATTTGATTGAGAAGTTTGATATTGTATTATGTGCTGATTGGTGAGTCCATATTTACAGTTTATTGATTCTCGTACAGGAATATTTATGACTGACTTCATTTCTCCATGGTAACATTACTATAGACGATAAATATGATAAAGTAGTTTATATACCTGTGAGAGAGGTATGTACATTAGAGAGTGGATTACCACTTAGTTTAGGAGAAATTAAATGTTAACCTGTCAATACAATGAATGTATACCTGAAAATTTTCGCCCCTGGTTATTTTCATCCTTTTACGACAGAAAACATATTCACCCCATCTTAAATTCGCCCTAAATCACCATCGTCTCATGGATGGCATTTATATTCCTGCTTCAGTTATTTAGCTTTCATTATTTGCTTTCATTTTGAATTCACCCTCTCATTTAAGAGTGAAAATAACAATAATTAGAAAAGCGTGCAAATTTCTAGGTACACATGTACTTGTACATTATCACATACTTATGCAGTTGAGCTTCTTTATTTCAGTTATCAGCACGGTAAGTGTGTTAGTCTTGTAGGGACCTAGTACCATGAATGGAACCTTTCATGTTAACTGCGGTCCTGTGACTTTAAGTGGCAAAATGATACAGATACCCGCAAAAACATAGACATCGTTAAAGTACATGTAACTGATTGTTTCCTGACTTCATTTTCTGGGAAACTGTATCATTTTGCCACTCAAAGTTACAGCACCATAGTTATCATGAAAGGGTCTGTTCATGGTACTGGGTCATACTTGAGACTTTTTTAATTTGGTAGTGACTATTTATTTTCTAAGTGCTTGACATATGAAGTGAAAGGTATGAGTTTTTCAAATCATATAAATGAAAAATTCTTTACTTTTATAGCATATTTCTCCCCAGGTTTATTGATAGTACTTTTCACAATGTTTGTTAATACAGATTTTTATCATAAACCTATTTTACTTTACAGTTTATTTTTCGATGCGGGACGTGAGAGTTTGATTGACCTAGTTTATGATCTTATTAAACCAGATGTAAGTTTTGGCGACCTTGTTTGCTATTTCCATGCTCCACTATCTGAAATTGTGAATTGTTTGATAACAGTTGTTGAATTAACTATACAGAGTGTACGGTAACCCATGTCAAAATATTCCACTTGAGAAAATTTTACTATTAGTTTGATATTGTGAAGAAGATAACTGGCTAGTGTCTGAACATAGCATTTATGTCCTTGCATTGTCAAAAACCCATGACGTCAGGGTACTTACTGATAGTTGTTGTTACAAGGATATCAGGAATTGTTTTAATGTCAGCATATCATAAATTTCACAGTCAGTATGATGACCTTGTTTGCATTTACTATGTTTCACTGAATGAAATGTCACTTATTTGGTGGTAGATGGTAAATTGTCAATACTGATTACGCTTAGTATTTATTCCTCATTTCTACCATAACTTGTGTTGTTATACCACTCTCAAGCAGTTGTATAAACGAAGCTGCAGTTAGTTAAACATATACAAATAACCAACAGGGCTGAATAAATCTCATTGGCCGAGCCAGCACTACTGCTGTCATGAAAATGTTTGTTTGTGAAGTTGCATCAGACTAGTTGTCCATGGTCAAAGTTGGCGATTAAAGTAATTTGGAGGGAAAGGGGTCCATTATTGAAGTCTTGAACAATGTCTGATTTCCTACCTTTGACATATTGATGTAATCTGGAGATTGAGGCGACGTACAAGTTTGACGCGATAATGAGAGTCAGAACCCAATTATGTCTAGACATGATGTAGTCTAATAATCCATACTACCAATGTTTTCAGTTATGGTAGAAACAGATTCAACTGCTCGTGTAAGTTGATCATCATGTTCATCTAACTCGAGTTAGTTAGTTTTCAAAATTTGAAAAGACACTCGGTAAACTAAATTTGTAAACTGTCTCCTGAACCTCTATCTAACGATTAATATTTTGGTATTTGTGATTTTGAAATAGTACAGGTGCACTGATTCTTGTCTTTAGGCCACAGGTACATATTTGTTCAATATCTGTAGAAATGATTGTTTAATGTGTAGAAAACAGGAAGTCATATACATTGCAATTGATTTTAAAGGGGCATTAGTTGTGTTTTCCCCCGTTTTTTTCTCTTTTTTTACAACTTAGATTAATGTACAATAAAAAAACAAAACAAGAGATACATGTATTTACAGGCATATATAGTTTGTGAAAATTGCTTGAGAAACCTGGTTTGCCAATTGATTAATTTGACCTTTGTATTTGTATATGCATACGACACTTGACCTGACCATATTTTCACAAAAAATATAGGTGTAATCTCATATTTATTATTGTACAACAATCTAAGTAGTAAAAAACGAAATATTGTTTTTGGAAAACACAGGTTATGTCCCTTTAATAATTAAAGACGATAACTACATGTATTTTCATGGATTAGCACACTTTTAATGTTGCATATCTCTTTTAGGGGTATGCCTTGATGATTGCACCTCGCAGGGGATCAACTTTTCAAGACTTCCAGCAACTGGCATCTGAAAAGTTCTCCATATTTGTTACAGATCAGTATGACGAAAAAGTTTTTGACCTTCATTGCAAAGTAAGTCAGTATTGTAACCACAATACAGGGGTCATCAATAATGAAAATTTCCAATTGTCCAGCATAACAAGTAGTATTTAAATCTTCTTGTCCGAAAATTCTCGTCGGAATGCAAAAATGACCTGTCAAAATTAAGCGTAACATTCAAAGATTTTATTTTGTGTTTAAACAAGAATATTCTCGATTGAATACATTTTTGTCTTCAGCAATTTATTTTGTCCTTTTGGACAAGTGAAAAGTAACATCTACTTGGCCAAATGCAAAATGGACTTATCCTAGACAACCGGATAAACCTGCCGTACAAATAAATACAATCGCCCTCATTTGAACCTTTCAGAAATAGCCAATCATGAACTGTTAAGCATGGATACAGTCACTCACTCTTATATTGATGTCATCTCTTACAACAAAGCATAAAGGTTTTTATGCTCTCTGACATTGAAAATGGCAGGCATATTGTTTTTTCTTCATATGTTGTCCAATTGAATTTTGTAATCTCACTTTACGTCAGTAGACCATTTGAGAGTTCTTATGTAATCTATGTAATCCGTTTTTGGATCCTGATTTTTCATATGCCACTTCACCTTTGTTAGACCTAGCAATTTCTGGTATGTGTCTTTGTGTCGATCAAGCAATAAAACGCAATTATATCGGAAGGCCAGATTATTTTCACTAATTTTTTTATGTCAAAAACAAACTGATATTAACTTCTGAACACTATACCAGACATAGCATATTGTGATATTTCTATTTGTTATATGAAACGGAGCATCTGCTCTGGTTATCTATGTAAACAACGTAAAGCGGAAGTAGTGATGGCTTACAGTCATGTGATAGCCGATCCTAAAATCTAGAATAATAAAGTGGAAGTAGTGATGGCTAACAGTCATGTGATAGCTGATCCTAAAATCTAGAATAATAATGGACAATTAGAGAACCTAGAAAATCCCCTATTGGCACTTAATCAAAAGAAAATCTGTAAATAAAATAAATATGGCAAACAAGTATGACCTGCAAGTAGGCAATTAAATATGATCATGATGGTATTATAGATTTATCTCTTTTTCCCATAATTTGACTTAAAATTCATCAATTGATTCACATATAATATATGATGGAAATTTATGATAAATATTGTTTTAATAAATATGGTAGATTTTCCATACTGTACATCAGTATTTTTTTCGCGAATCTGAACCTAAAATCCTGTACTAAATTTATGTGAATCCTATTTTCATGATTTCTAAGTGATAGCTAAAATTCCATTCACATTTGTTACAACTACCGGTACTTCATGAAAAATATGAACTAGCAAATATTCACATAAAAAATTGTTTATTTATTATGTTTTGACAATAATCTACACATTGTTAATTAAACATATTATTTTTGAAAAAAGAAATAGAACATGTAAAGAAGTTCGAATGACAGAGGTTATGCTCAATCACAGCCTTAAATGGAGGAGATTCGGGTCTCCTTGAACCCAACTCTTTTTCAAAATTTAACAAATTTTGTACCAAATTAATGCTAATTTAATTGTGCGATTCAAAGGGTCTCACAAAAATTGGATGTACATGGAAAAAACATTATGTATAGTATACACACATTCAGTAAAATGATATGCATATTTATTGTTTGTTTCTTTCAATTTCAGATGAAAGCTATGGGAATAGAACAGTATGATGAGAACATACATTTTCCATTGTTGATGAAATTGACCAGGAAAAAAGATTAACAGACATCAATTTCATATACATTTTAGTTCTTATGAATGACACACGCAAGAAGATTGATAGAAATACAGTTAACATACATTTCCTTGTTCGTCAAAAAAAAGTATTGAAAGAAAATTGAAATACATATGTATATTGTGGGGAAAGTGTTGTGTGAGTAGGTTAGTGAAAGACAGATGTATTGTTACAGTTTGATTTTGAAAGTACAACAGAGGTTCATATAGTCAAACCCACTTATATTGAACCCTGTTACTTTGAATTCCAGTTTATTTGAAATAATTTTGATTTGCCGGCCAACTGTATTTATTACCATTATAACATGGTTGTTTTTACACCACTTTTTGTTTGAAAGAAAAAGTCATTTCCCTGGAATATACCCAGGTTTGACTGTATTAGTAACAAATGGGGTAGATTTTAAATTCTTTATTTTCTATTTTGTAGAAGAAAAAGGTTGAATGTGTCTGAACTTTGACTCATTTCTTTTCATTATTCCTACAGTTACATCAATTTTACGAAATATCATCCCTGTCTTTACAGGTACAGTAATGCCCCTGTAATTATTATTATCATATATTTTATAGGTAGACACATTCCTATTGGTCAAATCCTGTGCATGTGACTAGTTCTCAAAATATTATGTACAGTAGATAGCCAGGGATTCCTTGCATCAACTTTCTAAATATAGCTTTGGTAAATCCCTTTTTTCTGATGGGTGGAGATGCTTTACATGTGATGCCATAATTAAACTTAGTATCTGACATCATTTTGCTGGACAAGCGTTGACTTTGCTCATCAGAATGCCATGTCCTCAGTTGCTGTTATTATTTTAATCTGACTTTTGGAATTTGATGTTTTGTAGTTAAGGCCCCGGTCAATATAAGTTTTAAAGTCTGTATGACATCATATTCACCTTCATGAAAGTCTTTAATTTATAATATTTCACGTTACAAATCAAGAAGGAACCAAACATGAATGTAAGTCTTCATTATGTTTAGAATTTGTTTGTTATTTTGACAAAACAGCGTTTTACCAAGACATTTCCAAATGTATGATGATGTAACTTATTTTATTTTTGTGGAATGCCATAGATTTAGACTTTTTTTTATTTCAATATTATGAGAATTCAAATACATTCCAAACTTACTGTGACATGACTTTAAGTATCATAGATTTTTGTCCATCACTTTTAATGTTCAGTTTACATTATCCCATTTACCCCAAGATACATTTGGACTGGTCTAAAGTCTCTTTTTACTGAAGAGTCCAATGTTTTTCAGGGGTGGATGAATTTTTCATAGTGTGGTGACCAGCTATAGGAGGAAAAAATAATAAATTGGCCAGAAAAAAGTCTACAAAACGTTTGATTTGGATACGTTTATATGAAGGGTGATTCGTAAAGTGTCAGGTTGAGGTGGAAGTTGCAGAAATGTTAAGATAATTTTTGATTCCAGAATGAAAGAAAGAATCCAGGCAGAGGGGGTTTTTGAGACACTTTTACCTACAAGTTTGTTATGCAAAATGGCTTTGGCCATTCGAGCTGTGCTGTCTATAACTTTTTCTTGAGAAGGTGTGGCAAATTGCAACCACTGTTTGGCACCACCAAATTCAGTTAATAATCAAACTTAAGTAATTTCTTTATGATCTTGATGAAAACATTTAAGATTAATACTGTAATTTGACATTTTTGGGTATCTTTTGCATATAATTTTGAATAATGATTAATAATGAAAAAAAAACATTCACAACAAACCTGTGAATTAGCATCATGATCAGAATAAGGTTCCAGTAAGAATTGCATGTGTGACGACTAAGGTGATATATATTGTGGTTTTACTATTTCACCACTACAGACTATAATAAACTGGTCTAAGACAAAAGAAAAAAACATACCATTTAAAGACCTAGGGATGGGAAGGTTAAAAGCAGCAACATATCCCAACCACTTGGCCACAAAAAAACTCCACAAAGATCATGTCCATAGTCTGTGTAGAAACACATTTTCAACCATTTACATTCACAGGCAGGTTTTGAACCATTCCATTTGTTCTACTGACACCAAAGGTATTGTCATTTTTTTGCTAACAAAATGTCCATTATACAGAAAATTTGATGTACAAGAGATTGTAGATATTTATGACTTTAATCATGATTTATGACAATGATGATGATATGACTTTATATAGGCCAAATCATATTTAAATCATGTGCATATTTTGTCATAACATTTCCACAAAAAACTGATATCATGTGATTTTAACTGTGATAAGTGACATTTGTACTAATGCTATTTTTGTATATTTGATTTTAACTTTATTGAATACTCATGATATATTAAAATGGCAGCTTGTTTGCTGCATAAATTAATTCTCATTTGCTTTCTTTTTGTTATTATTATGTCACAAGTGCTCGAGGCTTGCTATAACTGATAGCCTCGTTATGACATCTGGGGTCCATTATGCTTTTGTTTTCCAAATTAAACATGAACTAAAGCAGTGCAAGTGCAGCTGCTCGTTTTACCAATGCGGGAAAAAGCATTCAGGATCTCACAAGTCAAGGGTAACGTTCTTCCACTAAATGGCATTACAGTTTAGTTCCAACATCAAATATTTGAAACATAATAAATTGGCCAGAAAAAAAGTCTACAAAACAAACGTTTGATTTGGATACGTTTATATGAAGGGTGATTCGTAAAGCGTCAGGTTGAGGTGGAAGTACAGGAAGTTGCAGAAATGTTAAGATAATTTTTGATTCCAGAATGAAAGAAAGAATCCAGGCAGAGGGGGGTTTTGAGACAATTATATCTACAAGTTTGTTATGCAAAATGGCTTTGGCCATTCGAGCTGTGCTGTCTATAACTTTTTCTTGAGAAGGTGTGGCAAATTGCAACCACTGTTTGGCACCACCAAATTCAGTTAATAATCAAACTTAAGTAATTTCTTTATGATCTTGATGAAAACATTTAAGATTAATACTGTAATTTGGCATTTTTGGGTATCTTTTGCATATAATTTTGAATAATGATGGAATTTATTGCTAAGAAATATCTAAAATTTTTATTACCACATGCAACATGTTTTTCATTTTAGCTCACCTGAACCGAAGGTTCAAGTGAGCTTTTCTGATCACCCATTGTCCATCGTCTGTCCGTCCGTCTGTCCATTAACTTTTCACATTTTCGACTTAATATCTTAATATCCAAATATCTAAAAAAAATATCAAAATTTTGTATTACTACATGCAAGATACTTTTCATTTATGACGGAAAAGTCCTACATTTGACTCTGTTAGTTTCTATTAATTAAAGTCACATTCCAGGAACGTTATTGTAATTTCCTGGACCCAGTTGCACAATAGGTTGTTAAATTTAACGTGAAGTTAACCAGTGTTAAACCAATGGACTAACTGTAGGTTAAATTTAACAATGTGTTGTGTAACTGGGTCCTGGAAGTTATTGTAATTTTTGACATTTTCATTAGAAAACCACTCCTAACAGACGAACATGAAAAATAATTTTAAAAAATTCGATGAATTAATGGAGTTATTAGGGGGATTCCGTAGAAATTCTTAATTTTACCCTGGTGAACGAGTGATATAAAGGGTGTGCTCGATTCACCAAGAGAAGACTGTTCCGGCACAGTCTCAGAACATATTACAATCGAATGTATCAGGACAGGAAGTAGTTATTTCAAAGATGTCGATAAAAATTACATAATTACATAATTCACGTAAGTTTAGGGCTAAATTTCTTGCCCAGGACAGTGTTCCAGAGCATGTGATTGGAGTTCCACTTGTCTGGATTGTCCTGGACAGTGAAACGAACACACTCAGTAGAGCGTCACCACGTGACCGGCAACACCTTACCTTTTCTGTTTTCTTGTCAATCACACCTAAAAGATTTTTATGGGAGGGGATATACCCTGGGGATAAAACTCTATAGTTGTAAAAAAATAAAATAAAAAAAGGAGTCCTCAATACAGGAGCAAAAAGATTGTACCTTAAACTGGGGTGAGATCTTGGCACTTTGGGACTCTGTCTGTGATCTGTGATCTGTGGCCCGTTTAGACTTGGTCTTAGGACCCCACTAACGACTTGCGATTGTTTTACAAAGAATTAAGACTTGTGACCTATAGGTCCTGTCTTTATGTCTAGCCAGAGGCAGTGCACAAGTTATACTTGTAGTTGTAAACGTCTTTAACTGTAGCATTGTTTATAATCTATCAATATCTTATTTGAAAATATGCGAATAGACCTGAGGACTTGAGTTATGGTAAGAATGATAAAATTTTAATATTGATATTGACGTCTGGTTTCCACCATATTGACCCAGTAAAATAATGTTAAAATTCTGTAAGCGACAGACGTTTCTGAAGGACTCTCAGTGTTCTTAAAATGTCCTCGCACTATAAATATTTACAGCTATTTGATGTGTTTACACTGTTGCTTCAGTCTGCTCTTCATATCCACAGCCATTTTGCAAAGAATTGACAACAACTATAGATAATGTTTCAAAATATGTTATCTCCTTAAATAGAGCAAAATATCCAATCGTAATATTTGTAAATACAACATTAGATATAGTTTTAGTAAGTGCAAAATGGAATTTTGGGAGTTAAGTCCCTTTCGTTGATACACCTCTTCTGTCGCAATATCGTCATATCTGGCAATCAGACGTGTCCGCTTATTATTTGCCAATGATATTTGTAAATAAAACAATCGCCTTATTCGATTTTGTCAAAAATACTATCTGCTACATTAAGGTAACACAAGGTTACATTTCATGTAAAACTGCATTAAAAAATGATTTTAAATACATTCAAAGTTCAGTGTCGGTACAGTCCTCACCATTAAGCATTAATGTTTCGAAGTTTCTGTGTTTGTTTTGATATAAAATTCCATTGTTTTGTATAATAGTACTAGTGAGTTTTGCAGGATAGAGAACTTTTAATTTAATGGTTATTTGATTTAACATGTACAAGAATGAGGAAATATTACATGAATAATTTGAAACATTTAGGAACTGTTGTTAGTTTAACGACATAAGTTTGACCAAAGTTGTTTTAGAAATGATTTTCCATGAATGTTTTGAAACATTTTGGATTTAAATGAAATATATAAATACAATAAAAATGTTAACTCACTTTTGTCACAAGTCTCACATTACTTTCTTTGTAAAAATTTTCTTTTTTTGAAATTTTTCTCACGGTATTGATTTTGACAATTTTTTTGAAATTTTATTTTTTTAAGAGCTTAGTCCATATAGTATTTTCTCATAAATCACTGAGTATTTTGTGATACTAAATTCCCAGAAAGAACATCTTTACATCAAGTATTTTCTTGGAGATTAGTACCAAATAAAAGATGATGTTGCAAAATTCATCAAACATGAATAAATGTATGTAACATTCTAATTAACAACAAGGTTCAACTGAGGTCAGTGTGTGTATATATTTCAAATTTAATTGATAAAAAATTAACAAAACTGAAAAATGAAGTCACAGAAAACTATTCGAAAAAGTTTTATATAGAAAGAAAAATGTGAAAAGTACGTTAGTTAATATACTTATGACATGACGGTGTTCATGTTTCCCATACTTTTATTCTATGATTCTATGATAGCATTCAAACGATCAACGTTGACATTGTTCAAGTGTGCAAGATATAAATTCCTATAATAATAAGAAGCGAGAAATTAGCAATCCTCTCATTAGATCTACTTTTTGTGAGCTTGTCCTCGTGAGCATAACGTATGCAGTGAAATCTTAATTACTTCTGGCGTTTAATATATTTTTAGCATATAAATGTAAGAAGTTAGTACTCCTCGCATGGAATCTACTATCCTTTGAACATGACTGAGTGAATGACGTAAGGAGTGAGAGTAATTGTCATATAAATTTCATTACATCGTGAACATGACTGTGACCATTACGTAAAATATAAAAAGTAATTCTGGCATTAGATCTACCACTCAATAAGCGTAATGGCATAAGAAGTGAGAATAACGCTGTCATAAGATCTACTTTGTGATCATAAATAGAATATCAAAGTAGATTCGGTGTTACTCCCAGTATGATTGCTCAACTATTTGATCCTGAAAGTGCGTAATTTTGAAAAGCATGGATTAACATCATTCCTAATAGGCCTCCTGGTAAATGAACTTTGTAATAAGTGTAACTTTAGGTAAAATATTTATTTGTTTTTACAACTACTGGTGTGTGAAGGTACATAATATGGCGTGGCCCATTGTGTGACTTGTTCAAGTTTGTTTCCATAACAACTGATTCGAGAGTCAGGTGACTGTGACGTCATTTGTTCGAATCCGTTCATTGGCTTTTATCTTTTTATCAATAAATAAGAGATAGATTAATAACATCATTTGTGTGACATTGGTCGAACTTTTGCATAACTTTTGCCTCTACTACTGTTTATACGGGAAGTGCTTTTCTGAACTGCTGAAAAAGCTCTTTGCGAATTTCGCGCAAAGTTTTTCTCTGTGGCCGTAAACACTCTTTGCGACCCTTGTCGTGCAAAGGACCTTTGTCTATTATCATATCTGGTGGAATGTGGCCTAGTCGCCTTAATAGACGAATCTATGAGCGGCTTCCACATGGGAGCCTTTTTAGGGCTGATTATATGATCTTTTGTTTGACGAAGAAAATGCGTTTGTTGTTGTCGCCGGTTTATTTGTTCATCTGATTGACCAAGAAATTGCCCAACTTTGTTTTCAATGACATCAAAATTGTCCAGCTCATTTCTTTTTCGCAACAGCACTAATTGTTGATAGAAAGCACCTCGGTCACTGATTTCATCTTCGTCGAAATATTTCAATTCTTCAGCCGGCGACCCTAGTCGGCCCTTTGGTTCTAATTTTGTGAAAGTGTTATTGTTTCTCTGAATAGCTGTCCGAGGTCGTAGGTCAATTTTTGACTTCCGCTGATCAGTAAAGAAAGATGGATCCACATTGGTGTAGTCGTTCTGGTTTGTTTCCGCTCCGGTTCCGTTTGTTGGCCGGGGTCTTCTCAATCCAGATATTTTATTTTTCAGTGATAAAGGCACACTTGTTTTCGGTCGAATTATATTTCTTGCTTGAAACTGATTAGCTAGAAAGTCTTCCACACTTTCTGGTGGTTTCTGTGTGGAAAGTTTAGATTTTTGTATGTCTCGTTGGCGATCTTTTAATTTCCTTAATTTTTTTTTCATCTCATTTTGAGACTTTTTAATATCCATTGCAGCATTTTTCTTGTCAAATTTGATACTTTCTAGAGTTCGCTCCAAAATCTTTTCACTTCGGAGTTTGGCTCTCATAGAAGCCTTCTCTTGCTCACTATCTACTGTCATGATTTCATGCCAACAAAAGACGCCGTCCTATCTGGAAATAAAATAAGAGCAATTGAATATTAAGATGACTGTGTAGGCAAAGGTTAACGAAACTTTGTGGAGCGTAACGAGTTCTTTGATTACAGCTTTAAAATGAAACAAGTCAAATATTTCTAAAGAATATATACTCATATTGCTACTCACTAACATATCACTGTAGAACTAAATTCAGAACAGTCCACACACCGGGTATCTCAGGGCAAAACATACCCCATTATTTATCCGTTATTTTCGTTTTACAATATTACCTTTGAATCTGTATAATTTTCAAGGCAATTTCTTTTCTGATAGAAGTCCTGCAATTAACTTTACCTTGATCGATTTTGACTATAATAACTTCAATACAAAACACATATAACGAGTAATGTCAAAGGTTGTGTTACCGGTTAACTGTACAATTGAAATTTCCTCAAACACATAACACATCCAGTTGTGCTGTTTTCTCTGATTTTTTGAGACCTTGAAAGTACCGCACTTAAATTTCAATATTCAACGTTCTTGTCATGTTGTACATTTTAGATTTACTGGATGGGTGCAAATACAAATTTTACATGTTGTAAATTGTGTATTTGCACCTACCTAGTAAATTTAAAATTTACAATATGATATTCTTGTCAACCAATTTGCTCATTAGTGGACACCAAATATACTTATTTCCTTAAATTCAAAACAAATTATTTATTAGATGGTAATAAGAAATTAATACACTTTTATCCGAAAAATAATAAAAAAATTTATTATTCTGGTATATTCACTGACGAGTAAAAGTTAGAGGACCTTTTTATATACAAATGACAAAAAGTAATATCCATTTGTAAAAATGATTATGAAGCGATTATTTATAAATCGTAATATAATCAATGATGCATTAAAATATCGCCACCTTATACTTTTTCTATGTGCATTTTACAGTAGGTACTTTTAGACGGATTTGGCAACACATTGAGATTTATAAATTGGCCTTGTATGATATCTCTTTTTATTTTAGAAACATACTTATATTTTGAATTTGAGCGAAACTGATTTCATTATGATAATTTGTTTTGGCCTCTTTTTTTATATATATATATATATATATATATATGTATATATATATATATATATATATATATATATATATATGTGTGTGTGTGTGTGTGTGTGTGTGTGTGTGTGATGACGATTTTACAAAGAAAATCGTCAAAATCAATGTACTACTTTACTACTTGCATTGATGAAAATACTTTATAATTGTGAGGATTTTGTAGACGATGAATATCAAACGATATCATCATCATCATCATCATCATCATCAATTATAATAATTGTCACTTTCTGTATGAATTTTCAAATGCTACCATAATACGGTGTGTATTTAGATTAGTACTGTGTTTTGTCAAACATCAAAGTTGGTAAATCTTTAGCGACGGACAAGGGATTTGATAACGCGAACATTTATTTCTATATAATAGTATTTTTTTCTTTTGAAATATAATGTGCATATTATTTGATATTGTTCGACACGAAACCAATATATGAGGACACATGAAAACATGATTTATATCCATAATTATCTACGGCCATTGAAGACGTCTTCTTGTTTGTGCGTTTATAGAGCCATTAAAATAATGGCATCTTTGTGAATATACAAGGTTAAAAAGCTTAATAAAGTAATTTTTATGATATGATTATTTGTTGAAATATCTTTAAAATATCACCAAGCCGCCATGTAAATATAGTTTATATAACGGCAAGTGGTTTCTAAAGCGAAGTTTGACTTAAGCGTATAAATCTCGAAAGTTTGGTATTTCTAGAATGTTGTGACTTTCAAGAAGGTTTCACTGTATAAAAATGGTTAAAATCAAGAACACCGGAATATAGCAGACAAAAGAAACATTCTGTTCAAAACAAAAATGATATGGATATCAAGTTTTGCAACTTGAAAAACAAGTCTCCCAATTTTACAAAATATTTTTGGTTATAGAGGTAGTCTCAATATTAATAATCAATAAAAAGAAATTGACAATTTTCAAAATGGATAAATTACAAATATGCTTTGAAAAAATGTGATATGTAGAGTACATTATTAGAATAATTTTGTGTATGAAATAAAATAAGTCGGTCAAGTAATAAATCATGTCTGCGCATAAGTGTCATTGTAACTGAGGCAAGGGTAATAATTCGATCTTTTGAATTAGAGTTCAAACGCTTGTTATCCAATTCATAACAGTTATAAGCTTTCGGAAGCTGTATCTTTTAAAGCCATCTTTCAAATACCAGTTAAGTATTTGATCTGCCTTGGGCACGTGTACTTTGCCGCTAAAAGAACCTTTAGTTTAAACAATGAATTAGCCAGATATTATAGTAATCTTAGTACTCGGCCATGTGGATCAGGCTTTAGATACAATTGTTGTGATGAATGAGACGTCGACTTTGAATCAATTAGTAGCATTGACACAGTGCATAAGATAGATAGAACTAGGTGTGACCCCTCACCCTAGTTGTTCATATATATATATATATATATATATATATATATATATATATATATATATATATATATATATATATATATATATATATATATATATATATATATATATGTCTAATATTTCACTTTGGTATGCTAAGAATATGGCAGAGATCAGTCATGAATGTGATAACAATGTTGAAAATAATATGCATGCTATTTTTAATGACATGTAAAGCTTAAGAGGAAGAGTTTAAGTTTTTTTTATCCATACCTTTAATTCGAAGTGTTGAATAAAGGGAAAAAAATAAACATTGATGTAATAAAATAAAATAGGTAAAGAAATTTAAATTATTATAAAAATGAGTAGAATATAAATTATTTATGAAAAAACAAAGCTTAAAAGTTATAAATTCTTTTTATTTCAGAATATCGCTTTCATTTTATTTCAGAAATCTAACTCAGGTGTCTGTTAGATATATCTAGACATATATATATAAATTCTTAATTTTTCAAAAGCTAAGATAGTCATCTTTTACAGTGTTTACTCTTAGACGGATTTGGCTATGCATTAAGATTTATTTTTTGGTCTTGTCTTACACCACTTTTCCTTTAGAAAACATTTATTGTAAAATTGGAGCTCAACTGATGAAGTCTAATTGACAGAAACGATCGTCTTGGACATTCTAACTTTGGCATTATGTTTATAATATATATATATATATATATATATATATATATATATATATATATATATATATATATATATATATATATATATATATATATATATATATATATATATATATATATATATATTTATACCTTAGTAATGGCGAATATGCAATTCCCTATCCTCTTCCTAACACGGGACCTGATGATATATCACTTTTCACACACTTTCATTTTATACCGTTAAATTTCATTGACATTTTATCTTTATATCAATAGCGGTCTAATGTTGGTCCCTCAGATATCTTTAAACTAAAACCCATTATTCTCTGGGCGATATAGTTATACTTTTGAGATATTTAATTGATTTTGTGAACCATTAGTACACTAATTTTAACAACAAAGCAACAGGGTAATTGAATGTTGTTGTTCAGTTTAAGCATTCTAATTAAAGCCCCACTGAGAATCAATAAAGCTCAAAGTGCTATTAAAATCATTTGAAAATTAAACTTTTGCCTATATTGATTTCTTTATTGCTATTATAAAATCAAATCTTAAATAGATTATACAGAGCATAAAATGGATAAAATATATAGAATAAACACGGTAGAAACCCAGAACTCACGTGACTTCAATTCCATATATGATTGGGGTTACTGTTGTATTTATAATATATTTTACAAGTAATCAATCGATCACAGATTAGATTAGATTAATAAATTCGACTCGAAAGTGTGGGGTCCCGGGTTTGATTCCCGGTATCGGGCATTAGTTAAGATTTTAGGAAAGATGGTGCGCGTTTCCTCGCCAAGCGCTCGGCGTAAGAGGTTAAAGTCACGTGTCTTTCGGGAAGACATAAAACCGAAGTTTTCCTGTCACGGCAGGCGTGGCGCAAACAATCACTCACTGAATAACATAGTTCCATAGTACGGGTTAAAATTTGAGTTACTTCATCTATAGTTGGTCAAACATTTGTGGACGGTTGGGAAACAATATAAAGCAAAAACTGATAATTGTAGAAATGTGCCTCTATTATATAACATACATGTAGATATAACATGTATAATCTTGATATGACATATAAAGTATAATATACATTATCATCAATAATTTGAGGATCAACCGAATATATGTGACACACTTTAGATGCTATGAACTGTAAACGCTTATATCATCAATAATTTGAAGATCAACCGAATATATGTGACACACTTTAGATGTAATGAACTGTAAACGTTTATAACAGGTGCAAAAGGTTATTTTGACAAAATCTTGTATTACGACTTCACTAGTCATTGACTATGTCTTGTGTCGTTACTTTAATGAAAAACAACCTTTAAATATACAAGTGATGGATGTCAGTTTTCCTATTAATTTTAATATAAATATCAATCATGATGATGGTCATCATTATCTTAATTATTGGTGGACATGGTGATAGAAATATGTTTACATATTCTTGTTTGAAATTGATTACGTCATATGTACGTGACTGTAACATATCTTAAGTCTAATATTGTATCCAACGCTAGCCTGTGAAATCTGATCTATGGAACACACGAGCTCTCCATATACACAACATTATCTTTAGTTCATTTATCAGATAAAATGCACAAAAAGATTTGGAATTCTTGAGACAAAGCTTCGAATAAAACAACTAGATTTAACTACCTGTAGTGCTTGGATATGTTTCCTGAAAGAAGATTATTCATAACATAACTTAGAATAATTGACCCAAATGGGTTCTTGCCGGGATATTCTAATACATGAACATAATGGGTCTTATAGCAGTAATTATAAGCAAAAATATGAAATGCATTTGGCGTATCAGCAAGGTAATTATATGAAGTAGATAAAATTCTGTCCACATAATACGTTATTACTGAGATACTTCCGCCTTATTTTCCACCTATAACTTATATCCAATCCATAACTCCTTTTTGGTCCATTGAGGACCCGTATACTATCAACGTTACAGTTACAGTTCTTGATATGACCATGCCGTACTTAAAGAAATTTAAGGTTCACTACTTTTTCACACAAGATGTGTTTTACCTGTTTAAAATCTATTTCATCTATTGAAAATTGAACAATGTTTTGTCCTTGACTCACCTTTATCTGGCCAGGTCAAGGGTTACAAGCCTTTTTCACCGTTTCCGTCTTTTCAGCTACTGCTATTTCAATATGAAATCGTCGACTTCAGATCAATAGTTAACACATGAAAGTATCAACCGACCTATAAATAGTTATTTTAGTTCCCCAAATCAATCGAGGATCCAAAAAACAAATATTTTGCTGAAATTTTTGATTAACTTCTTAAGTTGTGTAAATTCCGGTGAATATTACATATTAAGTACCAAGGTGGATAATTTCCCTACGTGTATATAGATTGAGTTCATATCTAGAACATAAATTTACATAAATCCCACGTATGATTATGCATACATATGATGCATCGAGAGATTTGATATCTTCTCAGTCTGTTTATGTTTAAATAGCTAACTCTATACCATATAATATTTCAGCTTCTTACAGGCTATTGATAAGATTTTTTCCTGTACAAATGTGATAAGAATGCATCAAATGTTATTTATTGTCCATATCAATAGGGATTTACAAATTCGTCATTGTACGAAATCTCATCGCTCGATTTATGCACGTAACCCAAACTAAACTCGGGCTTATTCATAGCTTTTGAAAAAAGTCAAATGCTTGAAGGAATCTTTTCAGTATGTGCGGTATCTTTTATCAACAACTCAACAGATAGAACTGATTTTGATAGAAAGACTCATATGGTGTATACCGAGTAGTATATAATTTTATCCGCTTGTACATACAGATGCGACCTATAGCAACCAGCTCCGCGTGCTTGACAACACTGCAGGGAGACGGTCTTCCTATGGCAGAAACAAAATGTATATATACTCAATAAGTGTAAACAAATATTTGGCGTGCGAACGTGGAAGTTTGTTTTTCTAGTAGAACACTCAATACTACCCAGACAAACACGCACAGGTTGGATTTTAATTGCTTCATTCAATGGGTGTATTGTATGCGTTGTCTGATAACTTGTAATACCGGTAATTGCCAGGGGATTCAGATAATGCGATAATAGATTCATTACAATGTGATACCGCGATGCAAACAAAAGTGTGTATTTTATTTCTTTTAGAACATAGAAATATATAGCAAGACAATTAGATACGGACATATAAGTTGTGTTTACTCTTAGCGATATATATATATATATATATATATATATATATATATATATATATATATATATATATATATATATATATATATATATAATTTTTGAATAGTGCTTTTCAGTTATATGGTGGCGGTTTTTAATGGTGGAGGAGAAAACCCTGTTATAATGTACCCTTGAAGAGACCACCGGCCGTCCGCACGTAAACTAGAAAACTTCCCCACAAAAATCAACTAAGGTTCCAGCGAGTAAGACACTTCATTCAGAGAGAGAGAGAGAGAGAGAGAGAGAGAGAGAGAGAGAGAGAGAGAGAGAGAGAGAGAGAGAGAGAGAGAGAGAGAGAGAGAGAGAGAGAGCGTATCTGAAGTTAGTTCAGATCCATTAAAAGGCTATAAATGCCTTTACACCATTAATTCGTTGAAATAATTAAATGCTGGATATTTTATTTGTTTCATTGAAATCAAGAAACATATTAGGTCCCCGTAGCGTCGATTACGATCACATCGACACCTCTGTTTAACCCAGCATTCGAGTCCTGATAGAACCTAAGATTATTAAGTGAAAAAGTTTTTATGCGGAAGACACGTGTCCGTTTCCTTGGTTTATTGGTACCGTTTTTCCCTTCACCCTTAAACAAAAGATTCGAAACTCCAAGTCCATTAGAATACAACACATTGGGTATAATTACGGTCTTCAAATGGAGAACAATTGCGAATCACAGACGATATGGGACAAAGTGCCCGGATGGAGTCAGCTTCCCTGCTACACCCGTCGTAAATTTTCCATGGAAACCTCTAGAGTTCAATGAAAAGGTCAAGGTCATCAGTTAGTTTTATATCAGATTGACAAAGTGGAATCACTGTAGGCTATACGGTCGTGCTCTAGTATGACGTATAATTGTGAAATGAAAACGCCATATGCAGGAGAAGACGGGATATTACTATTCATGTACGGAAATTTGTGATTTCCACATTTGTAGAAATTGAAATTGTCACGTTTGTAATAAAGGGAGGTGTGAAGTATACCGCCCTTACCAAACGCCAGGCGTAAATCTAGTAAGTAAGAAGCAGATGTGCTGTTCTCTGTAGACTCATTGATCTCAAGCTCGACAGAATACGTCACCTTTTGACTGAAACGATGTTGACCGTTGGAGAAAACTACAATAAAACAAACGAGAAAACAAACTTACTTAAAATATCTTGTACTCTACTTATGTTGTCTGTTTGAAGATGGAGTGAAAAAACCTGTTATTAGAAAGGGCTTCTGGCAACACGCGGCCGTATTTGAATCAAACTCTTGTTACTTCCAGATCACTTCCATGCAATGCTAACAGATGTATAAACCTTGCAATACATTTTGACAAAATTTGTTGTCATGAAATAAAATTTCGAAAATTTTCTTAGATTGTTCTTTTTAGTTGTGTTTTTTTGGTTTACGTTCTGTGTGTATTACGATGAGTGTGTGCTGTGTGTATTTTGTGTTATTTTAATCTTTTTTTGTGTGTTAATTTTACTTTTTGTTTGTACATGCATTTTGGGTGCGTACAGTATGTTTCTGTCTGTGTCGATAAATAAGAGGGACGTTATACTTTAAACCAATAACCACTGTATGCTATATGCAACGGATACAATTTTTGTTGAAAATGATATTTTATTTTGTCACACACACACACACACACACACACACACACACACACACACACACACACACACACACACACACACACACACACACACAGCTGTTTCCTTGGGTATTTAAACAAACACTCTGGAATGGAGGTCATCATGAGTTCAAAAGTTCAAAATTGAAATAGTACAATTTTAAAAACAAATAATTTATTCCTGTTCATGATATTATTCGTACACTGCAAACAAGAAGTAATACAAAATGTATTGTAATCCAGTGGGTTACAAAAATTGGACAATTTTTTTCGTACAGAATTTTCGTCATTTAAACTCACTGTTTTTGTCACTGAAATATCCCTTTTTGTGAATTTTTCTGTAGCAAAAATGATAATAATTATAACGTTAAATTTTTATTCTGAAATACTGGACAAAAGTTTAAGGTAGTGAAAATTGTATTCCTAGATAGATAGTCATCTTTTTACAGTGGATACTCTAAGACGGATTGGCAATGCATTTAGATTTATTATTGGGCCAAGAATGATCTTAATTTTTCTTTTATATTAAATTCGAGCTCAAGTGATAAAAGTTATGCTGACCGAAAAAAAAGAAAAAAAAAGAAAAACGATCGTATTGAGCATTTGTTTTGGTTCTTTTGTAAAACTCTAACTTTCGTATTGTTGATAATAACTGCTTATGATTATATGTTTAATAAATTAGATACTGGGGCTAATCGGTTGAGTCCTGTCAAAATTATGTTGTATAGTATAGGTCTGGGTATTGTACGGTTATAACCATCTGTTTCAAACGGTAATATTTTGTACATATAAGTAAAACTCTATTGACTGACATTTTTATTCAAGACATACGAGGAAATTTCCAGAAATCTTCAAAATGTCATTTGTACATATACGTACCTGACCCTTATATGTTACAATTCTGCATTTGGAAATTATTACTCGACTCTCATATTTATATCTTAACAATATTCAGAATATCCGTACATATCTTGATTGAAGAGGGTCAATATAGAGTTCACTTACCCTGCGAACGTAGAATACACAAATCACAGATACCAATGTATTAATCTTCAGGATGTCCAGGAGACAAATATACAAATCTGTTGAATATTGGAAACGCCACAGAACTCAGGAAATCTAGAGGTGGGATCAGGTGCCAATGAGGAGTAAGCATCCCTATTGATGTTCCTGTATACTCTTAATATCATGTCGTTATTGTTCCATTAATGAAATTGAAAACGAGTTTCATTTTATTTTATTGTGGCCATTATATTGTAATGAACCTGATATGAATACAAAAAGTGTCAATGTTTAAATAAGTTCAATTACTGTCAGATAAAAAAAATTAAGCAATTTGTGAAATTACCTGTTTACTGCAATGGAATTAAGATCTGTGCAATGAAAAGTTTATAACATCAACTTTATGTAATTATATTCAATAAGTATCTATTGTATTCATTTGTATTGTATAGAAAATGCATTCATCATATTATTTGTGTATATGTATACTGTATGCTTATTGTTTTACTAGCATATCTCTGATTTATGTGAGAAAGTTTGCCAGTTTACTTGCGGAAAGCCGGCTGTCTCTTTCGGGGTAAATTGTAACCGGAGTTTCTCCTCCACCATTAAAAACTGAAAATTTGTTGAACGTGGCGTAAAACACTATTCAAAATTCAAATACAGAACTTGCATATCTGATCTTATTCGCAAGTAACATAATATTATATAACTTTTCCCTGTTAAAATTGTCTTGCTGTTTTTGTTTGTAGACATTTTCCCCCAGACAACATAACAATCAACCCGTCGCACTTGTACTTATAACATTTATTTATACGAACAGTTTGCCTGCAATATTAGTATAAGATTTATCTCCCTTACATGCATCTCCTCTACGGAATGTTGATCGAAATATAAATACGACGTATTTATAAACGTTTTTTAAAATGCAAATACACAAACACGAATCGGTAACTGATTAATTACCTTGTTTGCTACTACAATGTTTCACTAAATGAAATGTTTTTCTACCTATTCGACATTGATAGTTTTTATTTTGATTTTGAAAAGTGTTTTACGCCGCACTCAACAATTCTTCATATATTCGGTGGCGGCAAGTTTTTATTAATGGAGAAGAAAATCCGGTTACAATGTACCGTTGAAGAGCAGCCTTCCCCAAGTAAATTGAGGTATTGGATGCTGAATCGTCTCTACCGATTGTGACGGGGATGTTTAATTCTCACATATATGTTTTGATTTTGAATGTGTGAATTTGAATTTAAAGCTGTGAGTGTGATCGGCAACAGGGGGACTTAAATGGCACCTGATCCCATTTCTGGATTTTCAGAAGTCCGTATTTGTACAATTTCACTCAGATTTGTACATTGTCTTCTGAACTTTCTGACAATTAATACTTTGGTATCTGTGGATTTTATGTACTGGACGTATATCGCATTGTGATTGGTAATCGATTGTTGTCTATTACATAGTGATTGGTAATCGATTGTTGTTTACCACATAGTGATTGGATATCGATTGTTGTCTATCAAAGAGTGATCAGTTATCGATTGTTGTCTATTACATAGTGATTGGTTATCAATTGTTGTCTGTTACATGGTGATTCGTTATCGATTGTTGTTTACCACATAATAATTTGTTATCGAGTGTTGTTTATCACATGGTGTTTGTTTATCGATTATTGTCTATTACATAGTGATTGGTTATCGATTGTTGTTTATCACATAGTGATTGGTTATCGATTGTTGTTTACCACATAATGATTAATTATCGATTGTTGTTTACAACAAAGTGATTGGTTATCGATTGTTGTCTATCACATAGTGATATCATTGGTTTTTGATTGTTGTCTTTCAGATAGTGATCGGTTATCGATTCTTGTGTACAAAAAAGTGATAGGTTATCGATTGTTGTCTAGTACATAGTGATTGGTTATCGATTGTTGTCTAGTACATAGTGATTGGTTATCGATTGTTGTCTAGTACATAGTGATTGGTTATCGATTGTTGTCTTAAAATATTCTTAACTTGGCATAAAAGAAAGCATATTAAAGGATTAGCTGATGTTGAATAAATTTCTCCGACTTGAGTACCAGGAATACTCGAGTTATCTTGCAAATGGGCCCTAAAACGGAAGTCTCATAAAACAGTTGACTTCGACGCTCCACGTTAATTAACCGACACTGTTTTGACGTCAGTACATAGAACAGGCAAAAATTAACATTTAAAAAATTATTCTTGAACAGTATCTGATTACATCTATATGTATGTGAAAGATACTAAATACTAAAAAAAAATTAATAATAAGACAATACAAACAGATATTAAACTGAAACACTTTGAACAAGTTTTATTTTGATGAATTAATTTTTATTTTACTATTCACATAACACACTAGATAACGATATACATTTGATACAAGAATCAAAACAGAAATAATGAAGATGTTATAAACATAATACCAAAGTTATAATGCTCAAGACGATTGTTTCTATCAATTTGACTTCATCAGTCGAGCTCCAGTTTTAAATAGAGTTTCTAAAGTGAAAGTGGTATCAGACAAGGCTAAATAATAAATCAAAATCCGTCTAAGAGTAACCACTGCAAAAAGATAGCTATCCTAGCTTTAAAAGAATTTTGAAATTTAAATGTGGTAATACCATTTTCATATATAAACATCAACGTCATAGTAGCATTTGTTTGTCAAAGCAATCTGTATAACACAAAAAAAGTTGATGAAACTTCTATAAACATCTGATTATATGTTGTGAAAGAAGATTTTAGAGTCCAACGAGGTAAATTTTGAAGCGACATCAGTAATTAGACTGATAATTGATGAATAAAATATGACTACGTCATTTTAAAACAAAACAGACAATTGAAAGACAATTATATGGACTTATCAAACTGTCTATGATTTATCTAGTAATATACAGAACTCACAAAACTATTTTGACGCATGGTAATTTTTTTTCACACAATGCGTCTTAACTGCAAATGTACAAAATCAGGCAATAGAACAGAATATTGTGCCTTTCAATTTCACATTCAGTATTAGGTAAGAAAATGCATTCGGGGATTGTTTGCGCTTGTTTGGAAAGAAATACAATTTGGCGATCTTCGTCCTTGAACATACATTATGATGTATTGTTTTAAATACGAAACTCACAGACGTTTTTGAACATACATTATGATGTTTTGTTTTAAATACGAAACTCACAGACGATATACTTAATGTCGTGACAACACCGAAGACTAAATGTTGTTTAAATACTTTGCCTGCAAATTCATGTTGTACGGTTTTTTAGTCAAGTATTTACTTCTGGATTGGTGTTATCCTGATCAGACCTCACTTCCTGTGTACCATTTCTTTCCCCATCGGACTTTTGAACATCAACGACGCACTTTATTTCCTCCAAGTTGTCCTTGCTCTCTTTAGTTGATGCCGTGTTACGTGTTGGCTTCGTATTACTGCTTGAATTTCCAGACCGACTATTTTTAGTTGTGCGCATGCGCTGAATGTAGCCCATCAACTTTTCTAATCTTAAGAGCTCTACCAGACCCTGTCTGAACTGTTGAGATGCTAATACATACAAGAAGAAGTTGATACCGTAGTTGATCTGCTCCAGGATTTGTGCCACATCTCTAAATATTAGAAAGCGGTTAGTATTGTTACCAAATGATTTGACTCCAAGATAAAAAGCAATGTTGTGGAGAGATGTGATTGGGAGGATAAGAATTAGGTATGCTACTACTACAGATACCAACATGGCGGTTGCTTTAACTGATTGGGCACTGGACTTGTTGTCTACCTTTTGAGTCAGTTTTGCTCGCTTTGCTCTGTGCTTCGCCAGCTTGTACAATATAAGGGGCGTAAAGGTGACAAGAAAACACAAAGGAATCAAGGAATAGAGACTAGAACCAGCCGTTAACATCTCTCTATACCACTTAACCTCAGCCGGATTAGACTTGTCAAACAGATCCGGATAACATATATTACCCGTGCCAATTTTAGAATTTGGAGTCCAGAATGCATTGAAGGTACCTATGACTAGATAGACCGCTGCAATTCCGATAAAGGCAATTTCTTTAGAAACTATGAGTTTGGCCTTCAGTGGAAACCACACAGCCACAAACCGTTCAAGACACATGAAGACAACGAACCAAGACGAAGTCATCTTTCCTGTGCGGAAAAACCAGAAGAAGAACTTGCAGCCGACTTGGGACAAAGCCCGAACATCAAAACCTATCAGACGTATAACAAACATTTTGTTAAAGGGTTGAGTCAAAAGAAGCGTGGTATCAGAAAAGGCCAGAGCCATCAAGAAGAATCTGGACGTCAGGTGCTTGTATCTCTTGGTGTTCATCACGATGATCGTCAAGATATTTCCGCCGATACCAAGGAACATGACTGTGGGGAGAAGAATATAGTTGACATAGTTTAATCCATCTAAAACCCTATCAAATATGTCAGTCTCTTTGGTGAGGGCTACCGTCGTAGTAATCAGAGAAGCTCCTGTTACATTTTCTGGCGAAGAACCATTCAGAACTATCTCACTGATTACGTCATTTGTAGTGTTATCAGGGATGGACGCCATTTTGGCGCAGTGTTGTCCACAGGCGATCGAGATTTTCAATACACCGGTGAACACCTGTAAACATTGAAAGAAAGCATTATATCATAATTTCATTATTCACCACTTTACGGTTGTTAATTTGATTTTTCTGTACAATATTGGTTGAAATCTTATTTAAAAAGTGCATATTCTCTACTACTACAGATTATATGAGGCAAAATCATAAAATTTTCTTTATGGTTACTTCAAAAGTCAAATTCTACCAATCAGAAAAAAATTATACTTATAACATTTTATTTGATTGGTAGATAATATGTTCAGCTTAATGATAAGCATGAATGTTTTTACTTTAGGCATTGGTTGTCATATATTATTAAAGTACGAAATTAATAAACTAGCCCCGCCACTGGAGGTATTGATTAGCAGACTTCTTAGTTGAAATTTATTTTTCTAAATATATTGTAAAGTACGGTGAATATTATTTTTACTTTTAATCAATTTAGTGTATTCATTTAATTCAGGTTCCTATTCTTATAGATAGGAATTTATTTTATGTTGACTTTTTAATGTGCTACACCATGGAATGACTCAAAATTGGTTTGTATGAAACATATTTCTGTGATAAATTCAAATAAAATTGGAATAATTCTATAGCAAGCTTTGATACAGACAAAATGTATCAAAACAAGATTTCTTATTTTTCAGATTTTCATGAATATACGTTACATGATTACATAACACAGAACAGGGACCTACGTGACTGAGTGGTTAGAGCATCGCGCTTTGTGCCATAGAGTCTCTCACTGGAGTCCACCTGGAACCTAAATTGATTTTTTTGAGAACGCTAACAAGTTTACTTGCGGAAGTCCGGTGGTCTCTTCCCAGGTACATTGTAATCTGATCGCCGCCATATGCTTGAAAAATTGTTGAGTGTGGCGTAAAACACCATTCAAAATTCAAAATTGAAAACGACAAGAGACCTGTTTTAAATGGCGGAGGATATAACGTTGATTTAGAATATATTAAATTCGTTGATGAAGGACGGGAAGTAACATACAAAATTATTTCATAATATATTTACCAATATTTTGGTTTCCGAGTGAACGAAAATGTACGTACGGTTTGACATATTTTTAACCTTTAACAAATCTACAAAATTTGCTTTAACATTACAAAATAAAATTCGGTCGATTTCATTATTGTATTTTGACTCATGTAGTGATTAAGCTTTGATTTTTGTTTGTTTGTCCTAACAGAATAAACAATAACAAATAGTTCTGTTGCTTCCGATTAAAACGTCCATGTTTTACAAACATAGTGAATGTTTACTCAAATAGATTCCTAATGGTGTTGAATCCATGTAATTGTATTGTTATCTATAGGAATTTTTGTAGGAATAATTTCATATGTTAACTTCGATAGACATTTTTGCCCGATTACATCTTAATAATACGAATTTATTAACAACAATATTTCATCTCTATTTGCGTGTATATATAGTAATAATGCAAACATTTAAAGATATTGTTATTTACAAAGATTCTATCTACTGTATACCAATTTAAAAATTGATCAATGATTTAAGAAAGTTAAATGAGATAGATATAAATAATATACATGTACAAAAAAATTATAGTTTTGGAGAGGTAGAAATTATTGCTCATGACGACCGTTAGACAGTCATGTATGTACCACCAGTTCACGGTGAGCTCTAATGTAAATAGAGAAATAAGTCCCAAAGAAAACTTATATGAGACAAAGCCAAAAACTAAAAATTTAATGTATTGTCTAAAATGATAATTATCTTAGTTTTTGAGAATTTAGAATTTCTGAAACAACGGTTCTACTAAAACACGAAAAGGAAAGCTCACTTTCACTGATATAGAAATAATCAGCCGTATTTGATTTGTTTACACAGGGGTGTGTGCAGGGAATTCTTGGAAATTTGATAAAAACAAAAAGTTATTGTTTTTTTTACATAAACCCTCCGGTATTCAAACGGTCCCAAAACAGCGACAACGACCAAGTTGGTTTATATAAACAAATGAAAATGTCTATAAATAACCCTGATGTAAATATCAGATCAAAATATCAAACGGAGATCTAAATTTAGATGGCAATTATATCTTATAGAAATAATTATACATAATGCGATTACATATTACAGAAGATTAATAAAATATTGAATTGGCGCATATGTGACCAGTCGACATGCGTGTTCTATTGCATATGCATTTTGCAGTAAATATGAAAAAAAAGTTGAAAGGGTCATAAGCTGTATTTTTCAAAACATTTCCGTGGTCGAGTGGTTAGAGCAATGCGCTTTAAATCACAAGGCCTCTCACCTCTGGTTCGAATCCTGCTAGGGTTATTTCGAATTAAGTGGGAAAGTTTGCCAGTTTTCTTGCGGAAGGTCGGTGGTCTTTACCCGGGTAACCGGGGTTTCTCCTACACCAATAAAAACTGGACGCCATCATATGACTGAAAGATTGTTGAGTATGGCGTAAAAAAAAAAAATCTAATCAAAATCAAATCAAATCAAAATGTTTCACTTTCTTATTAATGCCCGTAATACATTGGGTTTTTGTAAAGTTTGAGTTGCACTGGAACCTAGGCTGATTTTTGTGAGAAAATTTGCCAGTTCACATGCAAAAGGCGGATGATCTCTTCCCGGGTACATTGTAATTGGATTGTCTCCTTCAACATTTAAAACTGGCCTCTAGCTTATGACTGAAAGATTGTTGGATGTGGCGTAAACAGCATTTAACAAACAAACAAACAAAACCAAAAGGGTGGTTTCTGTAATTACGGAAAACTGATTATAGACAAGAAATATCGAAAATGTATAGGAAATACATGAAAATAAAATAAAAACATAAAAAGATTGTTGATTTTTACACACCCGGTATAAAATAAGCGACTTTTGCATGGATAAAGTCGGGAATTTATTTTTTAAATGACCCTCTTACATTTGTTCCGTTGTGGCTTAATTAACAAGTAATTCCATGAAAATTATATCATCATTATTATCTTTCAATCTCAGCAATTTCTTATGTGGAATTGAAGTCTTTATCTAATTTTTGTTAAACTTACCGTATTTCAAGGAGCAGATATTAAAAATTCGCTCGATTCATACGTTTCTTTACTAGCAGTCCTTCTTCTCCAGTAGAATACAACAGTTTACTCGCAAAAATGATATATGGTTCAAAATTAAGTTCGAACCATTGGTCAGCTTCAGGCATGAGGTGGATTCTTATGTTCATTTTAATGATTTGATGACCAGGAGATCGATTTGTGCATCCGAGAAAACATACCATACAATTGGTTCATTAATATTATGACAACTCAGAGAAGTGTGAAGATGTTAGCCGATAAAAACAAACGAAATCTGGCGAATGCATTTCATGTTAAAAAAGAGGTAAACATTTTGGTAACTGACGCATACAGCTGAGTATTCTAATAAATAATTAACGAGATTGAACGAAACAGAGAGAAAAAACACATAGTACTTATTCCAGGGAGAAAAATGAATGCAAAAATTGTTAAAGTATTAAGTAGTTAAAAGATATGAAATAAAAAAAAAATTAAAGCATACATTTTTTCAAAATGGATATATATATATATATATATATATATATATATATATATATATATATATAAATATGATTATTTCTTTTGATCTTATATATATATATATATATATATATATATATATATATATATATATATATAAATATATATATATATATATATATATATATTTATATATATATATATAAGATCAAAAGAAATAATCAAGACGATTTCAACAGTTGAGCTCGAATGTAATATAAATGTATATCAAACAGTGGTATCATACAAGAACAAAAATTTATAATAAACATATTGCCAAATCTAAGATCAGCCATTGTTAAATTTTGACTATCTTAGCTTATGAGTAGTTATTATTTAGTATTAAATTTTAAAGATAATCGGCTGGTACCGAATTGAATAAATGTGATCTAATTTTGTTTTCTGACTACGAGTAGATCAACCTTTTATGGAGTAGAATGTCGTACATCTGAAAGTCCAAAATCGAAGTCCAATAAGTCATCGTATTTACTTATTAATTACTGATAAATTAAGTAATTACGTATAAATATGATTGTAATTTTCAAAAGATTTATCAATGCTTTTGTAACTGAGATGTTAAAATTAAGGAATTCTTTGATTTAAAGCTAAAACATTAATAATTTTGTTGTATAGATAGAACAAAGTGAAACAAAAATTAGACAACAGATGACTTACACATGTTTTAAAAGTTCATTAACAATAGCTTGAGCGACTGACCTGTGTGTAAAAGATTGGTAAACTTAAAATACATCTGTTTTCACGTTGTCTTATTTGCAGTCTTTATAATTCAGATATTTTAATTAAGTTTTTCTTTTATATATCATGAACATAATACCAAAGTTCCAGTTCTGCTGAAACATAGGTCAAAACGAATGCTCAAGACAATCGTTTCTTTATCAGTTAAGCTCCGATTAAGAAAAGATACAGATATCCGAAACTAAAAGTTAAATGTATTTTTAAATCCGTCTAAGATTGAACACAGCAAAGATAACTATCTTAGATTTTGATGATTTTAGAATTTAAATGATGCTATCTATTCGAAATATTACTTTAGAACAAAATAACCAAATAACCGAAATATAATTTCAAGTTTAACTTACGACCTTTTACCAAGAGCTCAAACCCAGAACCACCCGCTTGCAAGGCGAAAGCTCTAACCGACTAAGTTACCTCAAACGGTGATTTATTATTACAAATAGCTGTATATTTATGAATCTATACGTTAATTTGCTTCAAATAGACGAGTAGATACAAATAAACATACGTGTTATAAATTGCACGGATAAGAAAATATAATGGGTTCAGACATATTTATAAACATAATAAATATAAGGCCATGAGACACATCATGATAAAAGCAGGAAACGTTTTGGGCATATCTACAATTTTGTTAATTAATTAATGAAATACATCATTTCATGAAGACAGATATCCAAATATGCCTAATTATTGTAAAGGATTGATTTCCCCTGAATAACGACATACATACGAACTCATATATATATATATATATATATATATATATATATATATATATATATATGTATATATGTATATATATATATATCATATATATATATATATATATATATATATATATATATATAATATGTAAACTGTGGTCGTTTGACTGAAAAGCACTTTTCCCGTCCGGTTACATGAACATTGCGGCCTTGGATTACATATCAGATTCCAGTGCTTAATTTTCTGACGTCAGTATCTCACAGTAGTTATAGATATTTAAACATATTTTGAACATCTAGACTTCTATCAATAATAGCTTAAGGTTTTAACTTCTGTTGATATTTGCAGATTGTATTAATACTTAGACACAGCATCAAGAAAGTTTAATTAAATGTAGCGATTACAGCTACGAGAGTGGAGCATGTGAATCAGTGCTTAAAGGGGCTTATTTTGATTTTGTTTTACTTTATTACTTATACTTGGTATATAATAACAAATAAAAGCTATACACAGGCATAAACTATCCTATATTCCTATATATTTTATTAAAATAAGGTCTGGTCAAGTACAAATAGTAAGGTTGAGTTAATCAATTGCAATTGAAAAAATGCCAAATCTGGATTTCTCAAGCAATTTTTACAAAATTTATAGAAATTTAAGAATTGTTATGAATGTGTATATCTCTTTTATTTCATATTAATCAAAATATTAAAAAGGAAAAGAAAAATTTTGAAAAAACGGCTAACTTTAAATTACCCTTTAATAAGAAAATGTATTTTTGAAGCTGTAGAAAACGTCAGACCTAAGCTATAAAAGTAAGTAATTATTGCATTTTGGTCGTAAAATATAAAGATTTAACAATTAAATATATATATGCTAATAAATACTCCTTACAAAATCAATGAAAACTGTGTTATTTTCACTTGGCCAATCAAAATACACATCACCTTGACGACACCACAGAGTCAACGTCACTCTACGCCTCAGACATTAAGTCAGTCAAGCATGGTTCGCGGGTCACACACTTTGTCACTACTGTCATCGTCGATTAAGAATAAATGGTATAAAAGAACAAAGGCTAATATCCGACTCCTTTATTAGCGAATGATCACTTCTTCGTAGGCCTAAAAATGTAGCTTGTTTAGATATAACGTCTTTGCTCCGTGTCGCCTAGTTTTCACACTTAACAAGTTTAAAAGAACATAAAATATTACATAAATTGGAATCTGAAATACATTTGTATTTTATGTTGACATATCTATGTTTTGAATATTATATTTCCCCAAATGACTCTACTTTTTTCGTAGTAGCGGAGTGATAGAATTCAATCAAAACGTAAAGCAGTTTGTTTACATTTCACAAACCTTTTTCAAAACGTCAGGTAACTGGAAAAGTGTAAAAAATAGAATATTTGCCATTTTTTGTACGAATAACATGTTTATTTCATCGCGGGAGGCTGAATGATACGTATTTTACACTCGTTCTACGAACTCGTGTTTAATATATGAATATTCTGTCTCATGCGACAAAATATTCTCTATATTCTCTCGATTTCCCGGTCATCATTAACCTATTATATTCATTATGTTACATTATCTTTTGTACTTGGCTGTTACGTAAGTGATGGTAAATAATGTGTTTATGTTGTCAGAGCAAGTATTGTGAGTGACGTGATTACTATAACTACAACAAACAATATTGTTCCCTTCCATTGTGTAATTGATATATTAACTATTCTTATCAACTAATTTGTATTGTGTATATATTCTTTACGATGCTAACGCATCTAACACTTTAACACGTATAATTAATGTTTTTCTTCTTTTCCGATAACTGAATATCAACAAATGATATTATATATGGTTAGCTACAATTAACAATACCAAAGTTACAGTTTTACACAAAAGAGATCAAAACAAATTGTCAAGACGATCGTTTCTGTCAATAAGAATTCATCAGTTGAGCTGATGCAAAACTAAAGGGATGAAGAAATTTTATTTTTGAAAATATTATTGAAGTCAGTAATAAATCATTAAAGAAATAGACAATGTTGTGAAATACTGTCCCCAAAAGAAAAACTAATATCTAAGTGGTGTTGGGCGTGCAGATATGCAGAAAAAGCAATATTTTGAACTGAACATTTTGAGCTTTTTATGATGCTCTAGCATATAGGATCATTTGCGAGATATAAACACCATGAACAGGCTGAAGAAAGATGATTACATTTTCCCGTAATATTTGCAACTTTGTCACAGATATTAATTTTTCAGTACGTCATTTTGCGGTTATCAATATAAATTAATGTTCAAGAATGAAGTTAAGTAAAAAGGGAGGGTCAATTTTAAACATTTTACTTAGAGCCATATTATTGTAACAAAAAGAGAGGTGATTTAGAAGGCTTTTCAACAACCATTTTGAAATAGGACTATTACTGTATGTGTATTTAAATTAGCGCACTCATATTTTAGCGCTCTAAAGTGGTATAGACTTATAGGTGGAATCTTAAGTAATTTCATTAGCTTTGTTGTGTATACAGAATAACAGGAAAGAGCGCTGCTCTTGAAATAGCGCAGTGACCTTAGCGTGAAATGCGTTAATATTTCAATACCGCTAAAATAAGTACACGTACAGTATTTATTTTCACAAACAAATAGCAGTTTCAATATATATATATAATGAAAATGATGATAATTAATTAAAAGATGAATAATTAAGTAACTAATCCGATAGCTTATGATGATAAAAAAATAGATAAATAAACAAACATCTAATCAAATAGTTAGACTGATAACAACCCTGATAAGAATATTTCTAACAAAAGATGGCAGTGAAAAGAACCTGTCAACTTATATTTTATGGAATTGGTATGTTGAATAATGTCTAAAAATAATTATAAGTGACAACATATAATTGATTGATTTGTCATATTTGAATCATATGGTTAATATCAATTATCCAATAAAATGACACAATCATGTTTGGATTAATTAGAAATATATTTGTTGTTTCATTACTAGCGAGAGCCGTCGTGGGTCCGCGATGAGTGCTCGATTCGCTACCGGTGGGTCGCGGGTTCGAGCCTCTGTGGAGGTGGCTGGCTTTTCCTGTCCTTCCGATGAAACAATAAAAACCGAGGTCCCGTGTCACAGTAGGTGTCGGCACGTTAAAGAACCCTCGCTGCTCTATGGCTGTAAGTGCCAAGCATAAGCCAAAATTTGAAGCCCTTCACCGTCACTTGTGACGTCTCCATATGAGTGAAAGATTCTTGAGGGGAGATTCTTGAGTGGAACGTTAAACAACAATACAACAAACTTGATCAACTAGCCGTATCTTTCTATATATATATATATATATATATATATATATATATATATATATATATATATATATATATATATATATATATATATATATATATATATATCTGTTGGACATATTTCCAAACTGAAGTTCATAAAATTAATACAGTTCTATTTTTGTATGGTTTGCAAACAGGTTTAAAGCTTTGAGCTGCATTTTTGATAGATGGTCACTGTTGGTGATTTTGTCATATTTACTTCACCTACATAGCAGCCGCCGAACAACAGGATCATCCTCTAATGGTTTGTATCTGTACAGCTCATAACATATGGACCTGATATTACAATAATATTTATAATTGCCGTAATATTTTCGCAATGAAGGAACAGTACATACTGCCTTTTCATGAATCAGTAATGATTTTGGACTGCTCAAAGAAATTTTGTGTTAGATATTTCAGTCAAACGAAAATTGAAAGTTTCTAGATTGAAACTTCGGCACCTGATCTGACCTGTCTTTCATCAAACATTTGACCTTTAATGTGAAAATAAAGGTTTCTGCGTTACAAAAGGTAATTATAATCAAACCTTCACTTCAAACTTCTTTTATTTCAAACACTCTTAACACCTTCTTTATTTGCAATATAATTTGTGCGATGACCTTTGCTCAAAGAATTATGCCGTCACTCCTAACGACACCAAGCGGTAGATATTGTCATCGATCGGATCTCCTGTTTGGAAAATTAGCGACCCCTAGCGGAAGCAGCATTCAGTTCATAGCATATACTGATACATTATTCTTTTTTCAACTCTTTCTGCGTTTTCAATAATTGAAATTATTGCGTTGTTTCATTAAAACGTTTGAAAATGATTCCATCACACATTACATATAAGTCGACTTTTATAAGATTAAGCGATTGATTAGTGATAATATATTTTAAATTGTTTAGACGTACATGGAAAAGTCATCGTGCGGCTAACGCGAGATTAAACCATTTAAGTCTGACGGCAAGTTGGATGCATTCAGAGCATGCTTTAAAATCTTTGTTCCCGATTAAATTAAAGATTTACTGTCTCTATAATGCTTCCAATTGGGTAGAAAAGATTTTATCCGATGATGCTAATGATGCCGATATGTATTCCAAATAAAGAACTTTTACGTCTATCAAGTAGCTTCAGATGATGTATCTACACATTTTGAAAATAGATACTCGGGAACAAGTCAAAGAGTTTCTATACTATAATACGTTCGACTTGGTGTTTTGCAAAATAATTTGCACTTGACCAGCGAATAATAGTAAATATCTAGTCTAATAACTAGTTTAATAACTGATCTAGTTGTTGGTTTAACAACTGGTCTAAATATTGAATTAACAACAAGTCTAGATATTGCTTTAACAACTAGTCTAGATATAGCTTTAACAACTATTCTAGATATTGCTTTAACAACTGGTCTAGATATTGGTTTAACAACTGGTCTAGATACTGGTTTAACAACTGCTCTAGATATTGGTTTAACATCTGGTCTAGATATTGTTTTAATGTCTGGTCAAGATATTGATTTATCAACTGGTCTAGATATTAGTTTAACAACTGGTCTAGATATTGGTTAAATAACTGGTTTAGATATTGGTTTAACATCTGGTCTAATAACTTGTTTAACAATTGGCCTAGATATTGGCTTAACAAATGATCTAGATACTGATTAACAACTGGTCTAGATATTGGTTGAACAACTGGTCTAGATTTTGATCTCGATATTGGTTTAACAACTGCTCTAAATATTGGTTTATCATCTTGTCTAGATATTTGTTCAACAACTGGTCTAGATATTTGTTGAACAACTGGTCTAGATATTAGTTCAATAACTGGTCTAGATATTGGTTAAATAACTGGTTTAGATATTAGTTTAACATCTTGTCTTATAACTTTTTTAATAACTGGACTAATAACTGGTTAACAACTGGTCTAGATATTGATTTAACAACTGGTCTAGATATTGGTTTAACAACTGGTCTAGATACTGGTTTAACAACTGGTCAAGATATTGATTTAACAACTGGTCTAGATATTTGTTTAATAGCTGGTCTAAATATTGGTTTAACCACTGGACTAGATATTGGTGTAACAACTGGTCTAGATATTTGTTTAATACCTGGTCTAGATATTGGTTTAACAACTGGTCTAGATATTTGTTTTATATATGGTCTAAATATTAGTTTAATAACTGGTCTAGATATTGGTTTAACAACTCCTCTAGATGTTGGTTTAACAACTGGTCTAGATATTGGTTTAATAACTGGCCAAATAACTGGTTTAACAAGTAGTCTAGATATTGGTTTAACAACTGGTCTAAATATTGGTTTTCATCGGTATTTTCTTGTTTGGTCTTGCAATCTCATGGATTGCAATAAGAACAATGTTTACACAAACAAACAAAATTAATTTAGAAAATGTACGACAAACGTAATTCTGTTGATGTACGCAGACAACACGTATTGTTTTCAGAATCAGTCGATAGTCTGGAAGAAACGTTGAAAATGTCACATAATTATTTCAAATATTGGGACATTAAAAAATTGTAGTTTTTATAATGGTGCTGCACTAAACCGAATTCTTATTTAGTATTACAACAAATAACCTATTGATGTCATCAACAAGTTTGTTCCTGGTTTACCTTTGTTATTGTAAATGTAAATTTACAAGGACACAAACTATTTTAGCTATACAGGGTCGCAAAGTTTTATTCTTGGATCTATTTATGATTATATGTTTAACGTTGTATTCTTAGATCAGTTTATGATTACATATTTATAACATTGTATTCTTATATCTATTTATGGTTATATGTTTAACGTTGTATTTTTAGATCTATTTATGATTATATGGTTAACAAATTGGATACCGATGTTAATTGGCCGAGTCATATAAAAATAGGTATCTAGTACAATAAGTATCGGCTATGAATGGTTTCAACTTTTTCTTTTACAAACAGTAAAACTTTAATACGTATCTGTAAAACAAATAATTTTATTCGAGATATACAAAGTTATTTCCAAGCTCTCCAAATTGTTCCTTGTATATATGCTTTCCTGACACATTTATGGTACAATACTACCTTCAGAAATTATTATTCGACTCATATTTATTGAAGCAACATTCATGATGTCCTCTAACCCAAATAATTCAGTCGTTACGCTCCGTTCATTACAATCACTGCATCGGACTTGAATTAGATGTCCGCATACAATATTTGGATTGAAGAATGTCGATATAAAATAAACGTACCTCACCTCGTGAACGTAGAACATCTCGTTATTGTTCCATGAATGACATGAAGATGACTCTGATTTATTTCAGTGTGTCCACAATATTGTAATTTGGGTGCTATGTATATAAAACGGTATCATTATTTCAATCCGTCAATGATTAAATTAGTTACTACCAGCTAAAACAAAACAAAACTATATTAAGCAAGGCAAATTGCCTCATTAAAGCAATGAAATTAAGATAATAATGTTCACATTCTGTACTTTTCCAATATTTACTTCATTTATACTTTGGTATCTGAGATTTTTATATTACTTTCAATCACGCGATTACTATATTTTAAGGGACATTAGATGTGTTTACCAAAACTATTTCTATTTTTGGTAAGAAATTGTATGCCTGTGTATATCTATTTTTGTTATTGTACATCAATCTAAGTAATAAAAATGGTTGGTCGCGAAGGCAAACCATATAGCTTGCCTGTTTTGTGCTTGTTATAATTTTGGTAATTCATTTAGTAAAAGACAAAGTCCAGGCGAGCTTACAATTTGGGTAAAAATTAGGCCACAGCAACCAGCATTCCCCTGCATTGTTAAATAATGACCCTAGATAACGTGTATGTTACGTTTCATGGCTGTAGCTGCAGTACTTTGCCCACAATGGACCCAGAAAAAGGACGCCGAAGCAGTGACAGCAATAGCTCTTCGGTTCTTTGAACATGCAAGCTAAAAAGTAAAGAAAGTTTGATTGTACATATTCATCATTTGTATATAGGGCCTACATGTATGCATATTGTATACCGATTAACCAGAGTGTCAAAGGCTGATAAACTATATGTATCAATATGTAAGCTTCTATCGTTATATTTTCGCAGGAAACGCAACCAATTCAAACATATGTTGTGTTGAGTGTAGACAATAACGCATTCATATATGACCTGATTGACACGGTTACACAATTAGGATAATACCAATATTTTGTATTATCTTTTGTTGGTGAGCTCATGTTTACTACAAGGTGATACCAATTAGGTTGTTAATTAGTATTTTTCATATTCACCATTAACACATTTTAACATAAGGTGTTGTATTTTATTACAAAAATGTCGAAATATATTAATTACACAATTCGATATATTATTTGTTATGCAATGGTATCAAAGCGAATAGTAAAAGCTTGTATAGCCGGTGTACGGAATGCGGTACATTTGAGTGCAATGCATTGTTTCTTTAATCTCACAATGAAAATGCTACATAATAAAAGGTGATAATAAGTACTTGTGACCTTGTCCTTATACCTATAAAATCATTAGGGTCAATCCTTTCAAAAAAGTGAAAAAGTATGCAATGTTTGAAAGCATTTGAGGGACACACTGCTTCGCGAGGGGATAATAAGAGAATTCTTGGGACTTGCGATGGCGTGAAACGTAACGCTAAAATACCGATTTAATTACATTTTGGTGTTTCCTATTCCATTCCGTAAACCGTTCTGTATTTAGTAACACCACATACTGAAAGGGATTCAAATATTTTTTCCTTATTACAAATTAATAACACGTTATATCGGATTCATCTACACTTCCACCCAATGATACATTTATTTCAGAACAATCTACACCTTAAACAGCACGTTCTAATATTAAAGGTCAGCGGGAGGAAGCTTCTAAGCGAAGGCAACAGCCGGCACACCATGAACGACATTGTTTCCAAATACTAAAGCTAAAGCAATTTAAATTATACAGCCAGTTAAATGCCTAGGAAAATACATTCACAATTATTTCATGAGCATGTATCCAGATCTGTACTAGAAAATATACAAGAATTAAATTCACAAAAATATTTGTTGAATTTAGGTCTTGATCATTTTATGTATTATCATGATATATGATATATGACACCAAAGTTTTAGTTTCGCAAAAGTGCCTACACAGATGCTCAAGACGACCGTTTCTGTAATTTAAACTTCATCAGTTGAGCTCGAATTAAGAATGGATATAGAACTGTAAACGATTACTATCTTAGCTTTTGAGCAGTAGCAATGCTCAGTCGTTGTAAATATTATAAATATGATACCAATGTTATAGTATAGGTCTACCAAGGGAAATTAGCACATGTTTCAAACACAACGAGTTTAAATTGAATCATAATAGACGTCACAGACTTGTTTTCGGCAGCACGAATATTAGAGCTACAGAAATACATGAAATCATGTTTGACCTGTGCATTGCTACTTTTAGAAAGTAGACCGCAATGTTTTGGTTTTGATAGAACCCGGATGTGCCACTTTACCTTGGTAGACCTGTATATTAATATATTTCCGCGTGCAAGATTTTATTGATGTAAATTATAACGGTAAATAAATAAACCTTAATGTCTTAGATATTTATGTACAACATTAGAGGATATAGTTTGTCCTTTGTATCACCATTCCATAGTTGTATTTTATATCTTTCAAAATATTTTTATCCTGGTTATTGACCAGAATTAATATTTATGTACAACATTAGAGGATATAGTTTGTCCTCTGTATCACCATTTCATAGTTCTATTTTATATCTTTCAAAATATTTTTATCATGGTTATTGTCCAGAATTAGTATAAGTTGGGTGTTTTACACCAAACGCAACAATTATGCAGTTATAATATGGCAGTGGAAATCCTTCCTTACTTCAATGCAGTCTTAGTAATTTTATCAATTTCGACAAATATGACTCTGGAACTGTGTATTTAAAATTATATTTAAGTTGATTCATCATCATTATCATCATCAGCAGCAGCATTTGACATTTATCACCTGGCTAGTTGTGGCTATCTATTCTTAGAGAGTGGGAATTATTTTTGAGAAGTATACTTTGCTCAATAAGCTGAATTCAGTAGAAGATTAGTTTAAGGGACTGTTTCATATTTTCGCAGGTAATGCTAACAATTAGAGTACGTGTTGTGTTGAGTGTAGACAACAACATCTACATATATGACTTGATTGACACGATTACATAATTAAAATAATAAAAGATAATAAGGATAATAACAATACCTTATATCATTCTTATGTTGGTAAATTCATGTTTATTACTAGGTGATTATTTTCATATTGTTAATTAGTATTCGTTACATTCATCATTAACAACACGTCAACCACAATTAAACATGAGTTTTTTTTATTTGATTACAAATATAATTATCGTAATATGTTTTTAATATAATGACACGTAATTAATGTATTGATTATGGAAAGTAGGTGTTTAAATGTGTCCTTTACAGATTATATGGAAGTATGGTTAAAAGATCATTTTCGCGTACATTAATGGATGAGTTGGATGTACCTCATCGATTTCACATAATTTTATGAAACAGTCGTAAGTTTTTAAAATCTTAAATTTGTCGAGATTATATAACATACTAGATGGATAATGGAACTTGAGCAAAAAAAAAAAACTGATGACGTACGTAAGGTGCTTATTTGTTGTCGTAAATTTGGTGCCAGACTGAATTAAAAACAAAATCTTAACACCAGCCGCAGTCACATAATAAGTAAAACCAATTTATTATCAAATTATCATCCATTTTTTTTTAACGGGGCATTAGCTGTGTTTTCCAAAATTTATTTTTACTACTTATATTGATGTATAATAAAAAAAGATAAGAGATACACAGACATAAATAATTCCATTGACGTATGCATATAACAAAAGTTAGGTCCAATTAATCAACAGCCAAACTGGATTTCTCAAGCAATATTCACAAAATATATAAATATTTAAGAATCATAAATCCTGTGTATATCTCTTCTTATTGTTATTTGCTATTGTACATCTTCAATATAAAAAAAGATACCAAAGTACAAATGTTTAGGATGTCCAGGATATAGGTGCAACTCTGGTAAAAAACGAACAAACACGGACCTCTTGAAATCAAGAGGTGGAATCAGGTGCCATGGTTCTTTTTTATTAACATTTACTGGCAAAGATATAGATCTGGAATCAATTTATTAGAAAACTAAGTTTAACTGAGAAATATTATGTCAAACTGGAGATTCGTTCCTAGTAGGGGCCTCCGTGGTCGAGTGGCTAAAGCACCGCACTTAACTTCTTGTCAGTGCGAGTTCGAACCCTGCTGGAGCCTAAGCCGATTTTTCGAGAAAGTTTGCCAGTTTACCTACGGGCGATCGATGGTCTCTTCCCGGGTATAGTGTAACTGGGGCCTATCCTCCATCATTAAAAACTGGTCGCCACCGGATGACCGAAACATTATAGAGTTTGGCGTGAAACATCATTTAGAATTCACAAAAAGTTATTTCTTATATCGCAGTCACTGCGAGATAATGAAAATTTCACATCGATTTGTATGTATGAAATCCTATTTCTACGACCATTTGTATACGACAGTATTTATCTACTTTGGTTTTATATCCCAGTAAACCTTCCCCTTCTAGATATGGAAACCAACAACATACAACAATTATAACATGAACCATAGACTTACACCAATGCAGAGATTATTCTTTCACGTACCGCGTCTGTGATGACACTGGACTTCAGTTTTGCGTCTCATCAGGAAGACCAGTAGATAGTGCGACAGAAAATATATTTTCTGTCTTAAATACATCCTTCGTCACCATATTATTATGGGTGGTAAAATGATTAATGCATCTATTATTTAGGTTGCAAATTTCGCCTCATTTCAAATTTGCGAAGGCGAAAATGGCGGAATTTAAACGGGAGCGAAATTTTCCACGTAAACTGTTTCTGTATTCATTTGCCTTTTTGGATATAACCTGGTGTCGGAATCGTAGAATCCGGGATCTTCCGCTTGTGAGCTAAACACTTTGCTACTTTACTAAATTGCAATTACCCAAATATTTCCAAGGAACAAATACGTTTTATAACATTTCTTTATTAAGTACAATAAAGTTATCTATACAATAGATGATGTACATACTGATATCAACAAATCTTTACAAATACAATGGGTCTAAAACAATTATCGTTATGATGAAAAGATAACAACAGGGGATCTTTGAGTTCTCAAATAGTCGTTTTCCCGTGCTGCTATCACGGGAGTCTTATGCATCGCTACTTCTTCCGCTTTACGTTGTTAGCATAGGACAGGACACCAGAGCAGATTTTAAACAATAAATCAAAATGTCAATATTCCATGTCAGGTATATTAGACGTTGATTCCAATTTGTTTTTTTACATAAAGAATAGTTGATAATAATCTAGCCTCTAGATATAGCTGCATTTTATTTCTTGATCGACGTAAAAACACATACCGGAAATTACAATGGCTTACAAAGTTGAACCGGCGCACGAAAAATCCAGATCCAAAAACTGATTACGTAAGAATTAGAAAATGGTCTATTGGAATAGGATAAATATACAGAATAAAAAAAAACTATATATACATAATACATGTATATAAACTTCTATAAGTCTAAACTAAACTTAAAGACATTAATGTCGTCAAAGCCATTTTCCACATTTTTTGTTCAGGTAATAGGAAAGACTGATTTCATACGTGAACATTACAATGTTGCGAATCATTTGGCGGTTATTGTTCGACCAAAATCGATTAGTGTGTGTTCAGTATGTGTTTAACTTTATTCCTAACATCTTTCATTACATACGTGTTGTAGTCCATGCTATTCAAAGACAGTAACACTCACTTTTAAATTATTTACAATTTAATCACTCGAGTAAATAAAATACTGAAGAATACTGGAACGCTCCGTGCTACACTAATACATCCGATAAATACTCAAGCTGAACTTTTTATCTAATCAATTTAACTATATTATTAAATTATTTGTGTCATATATAGTTATGATCAACTAATATATATATATATATATATATATATATATATATATATATATATATATATATATATATATATATATATATATATATATATATATATATATATATATATATATAACACACTATATTTATAGTGCAATTTGGCATGAGGAAATAAATAAATTGAATAAAATGGTAAATACTATACACTTGATATCACAGGGAAATGTAACCAAATGATTTTTCATTTCACGGTAGCAATGGTGGTAATTTACTTCCGGTAATATTGTATGTAAAAGTGTGATCTATGAGTGGGTGAGCACATAATATTACATAACACTAAAATTATTACATTGTAGAGTCGATGACGTCAATACCTGAACACATAAGATAATTACAACATCGTAAATACATTTGTATATATATAAGGACTGGGCTAAATATTCTATCACCCACTGATAATTAAGAAGTAATATGAACTAAGGCATTGTCTTGAAGCAAGCGCAGTTTTGTCATTGTAACATCGAAATGTAACTTTAAATGCATCGGGTTTGATAAACCACGTGGTGTTTTTTGATGCAGACAGTGTTTTGGATACAATGTAATTTAAGCTCATTTTTTTACCATTTGCCATAAAGTGCTCGCTTAAAATCATGCTAAAATTGTTTCTAAATTATAGGTTACTTTAAGGCATATTTAGCATTGTTTTATTGGATGTTGGTAAGCCGTCATATATAGTCTGTTACTAATCGGGCTATTACGGGATCAGGTTGTCAACAAACCCATTGTACTTAACAACGTGTATAATTCAACCAATCAGATTAGAGTTACGGCAGTCATGTTTCTAGGAATTTCGACCAATCGGACTAGTTCTTGGCGATACACCAGTAGTAAACTTTTTTGAAACCCATAGTACATAATGGAGGGATCTGACCGTAAGAGGGCGCTGTAATTATTAGAATTTAATCCAGATGGAACATTTTACAATGATGTGCTTTCTGCGCTTGCATATATATTTTTCTCAGCAAGACTCGTAAAATTATATGATAAAATAATCAGCTCGTGTTTAATATATCGTATCTAATCGATTCTCTTATGAGACCCCACTTCAGTCTTTCTCTCGCTCCACCTCTCTCTCGTTGCAAATCAATTAATAACATGTTCACAACGAATAATATAAGATCAAAATCAAATTTATACTTGTTTTGATTATACTGTCTTCCACAGTTTGTGGGCATGGCAAAAATCTTAAAGTAGACCGGGTATTGATAAACACTTACACAAAGGGTTTGGGTAACATCGGACTTTTGTGTACCTTTGACATAAAGATGCAAATGGCCATGGACCTTTTCCTTTACTTAGTCTTTCTCTACCTGAAAAATTCGATTAGTTTCTCCACCTGAAATAAGACTTTTCTTTGATTTTTGAAAGGATGTGCTACCAGTGGATGATGAACCGGATGTACTGGACTTTTCTCTCGATAAAATCTTGAATTTTCCGAAATTCAGGGTCTCTTTCAAACCTTTACGAAAAGTACTGGACGCAAGGACGTACAAGAAAAAATTGATGGCGTAGTTAATTTGTTCCAGAATTTGGGACACATCTCTAAATACAAGGAATCCGATATCGTTTTTACCAAATGCATTTAACCGCAAAGCAAAAGCGCCGAGGTGTAACGTTGTAACGGGGGTTATAAGCAAGACGTAGGCTATAACAACGCCAATCAACATTATCGTTGTTCGTCTGGAGTCGTCTTGACGTTTCTGCATCTTGCTCGTCATATCCCTGCGTTTCTTAGTATGACGATACAGCTTAATTATTATAAGCGGCGTTAGAATTATCATGCATATCATTGGCAGAATTGAATACATAGTGCATCCAATTATGACCATTCGGCCAAAACGTTCCACTTCTTCCGGGTTGTTCCGATCATAGGTGTCCGGGTGACAGACATTGTCCTCTGATATCTGGGACGCATAACTCCACACCGAGTTATAGGTGCACTGGATGACATACACTATAGCGATTCCAATATAGCCCAGAGTTTTCGTGAAAATAAACTTCGCTCTCAGTGGAAACCATACAGCTACAAAGCGTTCCATACATAGAAATACCAAAAACCATGATGACGTCATTTTTGCCGTTTTAAACAAGACGAAGAATGTTTTACATCCGGTGTCCGTAAGAGCTCGAAGGTCTCTGCCGATAAGGTTAATAACAAACATTTTGTTAAATGGTTGTGTGAGGAGCAGCATGGTGTCTGATAGTGCCAATGCGATTAGGAACAATCGTGACGTCATATGTGAATACCGGCGTGTTTTCATGACCATTACAGTGAGGCAGTTACCAGTCAACCCCAGAATTAGGACTACGGGTAAAAGAATGTAGTTGGCATACCGCAGGACAACCAAAACGAGGCTTTCTGTATCCGAAACTGGGTCATCGTTCCGACTTCCGTTAAAACATGGCTGGATGCAAATTGTTCCATTTGATAATGTTTGGTTTCCGCCATCGAAGTCTGCCAAACCAATGGAAGTTGTACTGAGGTTAGAGAATCCTGCTGACATCTACAAATTAAAGAATCAGAAAGTCATTTAAACGCCAACTCTACATGATAACAAACAAATCAAATATAAATAAGTTTGTTTCAATTTGTATTGGTGCATGCCACTACCCCTTTAATATTTCACTTCTATGCTAGCGGAATGTTTTATTGTTGCTGAGAAAATCCGTTGCAATGAATCTGGTAATTAAAAGCAACGTTCCGCTTGTTAACCATCTCCCCCAATAAAGTCAACTTAGAATGATTCGAGTTGTTTCTGATAACGATAATTACTAGGTTAGTTATATTGCAAGCAACAACTTTTGATTTCGATATTCAACAATTGAAAATATATATTGATATTTAGAAAGTAAAATATATGTTTTTGGAAACTATGGACCCGAGAGTTGAGCTATAATTCATAAGGATCTTAAGGACCCACAACTCGGACAACTTTGTCATAATGGAACTCATCTTATATGGTCAGATTCACATAAGATGATGGCGGGGCGGAGTAAACCTTTGATTATCATACAGATGATTCTACTCACTTTTTGATAATGAGAAGCTGCGCGGGAAAAGCGTTTTATTCCTCACTAGATACTCTCTTATGTTTGGCGATAAGTAGGATCGATTAATCTATTCGGTGTAATTTTAACAAAATTTTCACAAAAATGAGTTAATCCTAGTTTATCTTGAAATTAACCAAGAAAAACTAGGTTTAACTGGGCCATAATCACATTAGTAAGTATTTATGTGATTTCGGGGCAGTTAAACCTAGTTTTTCTCAGTTAATGTGGGTTACGATAAAAACTGGGATTAACTGGAGAAATACGAGGTTTAACTCGTAACCAAAATTAACTAGAGAAAAACTAAGCTTAATTGAGAGAAAAAAGTATATCGCGAGAAAAACTAGGTTAAACTCATTAATGTGACTTTGGCGTGAAATAACTAGTTACAAGATTCTTTTTTCTGTATCTTGTGAAAAGTTTGATATATAAATTAACTCCCCTTTAACATACAACCAGCAATGGCAGTGGAATCATGGTGAGTAGAGGGGGGCTAAATTACGCATGCAAACATCAACAACCACTGGTTATAAACACAAGAGTTGTATGGTGTTATATTATGTTTGCTCCTGAAAGTAAGAGTTATGCAGCAGTAATCACCTGTTGGTGATAACACCGATAGAATTAAAAGTGTTTAATCATGTCCAAACTCTACATTGAGACATAAGATGACATGGTGACTTTAGATCTATATCTAATCAAGATTCTGACCACTTAAGTAAAACCCATTGCTTTGATGATAACATTTGTTGCTGCAGAAATTTATAGATAAGTTTATCAATTACTTGCCATTGAAGTACAATACATCAAGTCGAGTATTTGCATTCAAGCACTCCAAATTTTGAAGATGATTTCAAAAACATCTAAGTGCATTTGTTATTTTCCTAGCTTTAAAAAAAGATACTCAGTGACACCAAGCTTGTCAGTTCCAAAGATCAGCGACTGGTTGAAAACCAAATTGTATGAGACAGCCCACTGGTTTAAAGCAAGGAATTGTTGTATTGCTGTTTAACGTCCCACTCAAGAATCTTTCACTCATATGGAGACATCACCAAATGCCGGTGAAGCTCTTCAAATTTTGGCCTATGGTCGGCACGTACAGTCATTGAGCAGCAAGGGCTCTTTAGCGTGCCGACACCTACTGCGAGACGGGACCTCGGTTTTTACTGTCTCATCCGAAGGACAGGAAAAGCCAGTCGCCTCCGCCGAGACTCGAACCCGCGACCCTCCAGTTGCGAATCGAACACTCTACCGAGGAGACACGACGACTCTTAAAGCAAGGAATTAAAGGTACATGTACATATATTTTAGGAAACATGTAAATTAGTCTAATTTAATCATGAGATTCAATGTCTAAAATGTAAAAATATCACTATTTCACTACATCTAAGTTCACATATGATATAAGTATAGAAATTTTAAATATCTGCTATAATTGTGTATAATCATTTTGATTTTATTACTAAACATAAACATTCAGTTTGATTTTATCACCTGTTTCAGACTATGTTACAGCGTGGTATATAAATGAAGGAATTGTTAACGAAGACACCCGACATATAAAGCAGAAAGATGTTGACAAAGAATTATGTTACATTGAAAACAATTAAATATAAATGTATTGAAATATAATTTCATTTTATTGGTTTTTTTTTTTCATATTTGGTAAGGTTAGGGTATGGTTTCACAAGCTAGCATATTTGCCGCAAGCATGCAGAAATTTTATTTGCGGCAAGTCTGCCGCAGTGTTTGCTGCAAGCTATCTATATAAGGGCATACAGATGTTTGCAGCAAATTTCCCGCAAACCTCATTTGTATGGTAGAATCATTGCTTCAAATTTGCGGTAAACATGCAGCAATATATATATATTGTTCCAGTCTGGATTTAAAAAAGAACAGGGTGCTAACTGTAAAAAAGGCACTTTCTGTGCGTAAATCGATTTTAAAAAAGGCTCTTTTTGTGCGTAAATCAACTTTAAAAAGGGGCATTTTTTTCGCGTAAATTAACTTTAAAACGGGCACTTTTTGCTTGTTATTGTGTTGTAAAAGGCACAAGTATATAAATATTTATGGATCATTTACTGTGTATTACAGTAATAATACATGTATAAAATACTGGTATAATCTGAAAAATTGGTAGAACTATAAATTGGCACATGTTTACAAACACGGGTCAAAGTCAAATCATAACAGGGGTGACGAGCCACTTATCGTCAAAAAAGTATGAGAGATTCAGTAATGTATGGAGTCCGTGCAAGGCAATATCTTTCTCCTGAACCAACTCGTTTTATGAAACAATAACAGAAACACATACACGATGTTACGCTGTGTGCTGTTTGAATTAGTGATCTTAAAAATCATAAATAACATCAAATTCCGTCATTTTCAGAACAACTTATCTTCTACTAAACACTATACACATTTCCCAAATATTCATAATGGAAACTTTATCATTCAAAAGTTCATCAATAAGTAAAATAAAGTAAATTTGTATACTAATTGTAGACCACCCACTCCCGATTTACTTTGTCTATTAAAATTTAAGTGTTTGCACTGGTCAGCGTTTGCGTGTCGAATGACCAAAATTCGTGCAACATGAAAATAAATTATCGATACGGCGCGTAAATAGCGCCCTCTACATACACTTCTAATAAACAGGAGAAAACAATTTTAATCTAATTCACTGTGTTCAATCGATTAAAACGAAACTTTACCATTACAACCTGTTTTGGATAGTAGACCGTATCGTTTTGGTTTTTGACTCTACCCGGATGTGCCACTTACCTTTACCTTGGTACATTTATACTTATCCGTACAAAAATATTGGAGCTACAGTAATATATGTACGGTGTTCCAATGTGGCCAATTTAATCTTTGTTATTAATAATTATTTATTTTGATATTATTTTAAATTTTAAGATACTATTTTGAATTTTAAGTTAATCTATTGTATTGGACATTCAAGTTAGGTTTACTAGTAATTTGATATTTAAGTTATTATGAGAAGGCCTGGCTCAGTCGGTAGCGCGCTCGACTGTTGATCGTGAGGTCGTGAGTTCGTGTCCAGCCGGCGGCAGGTTGGTTTCCTGTCCTTCGGATGAGAAGGTTAAAACCGAGGTCGAGTGTCACAGTATGTGCCGGTTCGTTAAAGAACCCTCACTGCTCAATGGCCGTAAGTGCCAAGCATAAGCCAAAATTTGAAGCCATTCACCGGCATTTGGTGACGTCTCCATACGAGTGAAAGATTCTTGAGTGGGACGTTAAACAACAATAAATAAACAAACTAACAATTAAGTTATTATAATAAAGCTATTCACGTAATTATATTGAATTTTTAAGTTATTACGGTATCTTATGTTTCAGTAACTCGAAAATTCCAGAGTTTCTTGAAATTCAAGACAATAAGTTGCAAATTCAAGATGTATTAATCTATCGAAACTTACATTTTGTATATCTTCTCTACAATGTATCCTATTACGTTTATGAGAATAAAATTGTCATTGTCAATGTCAGATAATTTCTTAAAAATTCAAGATAGTTTCTTGAAATATCAGGATCAATCTAGTTACTTGAAATTTCAAGATGATTGGGCTAAAAAAATTAAAATTGAAGATAGCGAGTTGAAAATTCAAAATGATAGGATGAAAATTCTAATTGTTATTGTTTTGAAATTTCAAGATTATAAATTGAAAATTCAAATAAAGTTTCTTGGGATTTCAAAATAAATCTACGTAAAAGAAATATACAGCCCGCAGCGGACCACCATATGCATGGAATCCGTGCAAAGCAATATGTTTTATCTGTACAGTATTGTTTTGGTTTCTTATAGAACCCATATATGCCAGTTTGCCTGGGTAGACTTAGACATCGTTTCTCGCTATTAAAATCAGCTAAATGATTGACTCAGAGTGGTCTGATTAGCGCGGTGGTATGTTTAGTGAGGTTCTGAACTTATTTGATATTTATTATAAAATTTTCATAAGACTGAATACTTATGATCGAAGTGCAAGGTGGCCTTGATGGCAAGATGGCCCATTATTTACATAGATAAATAAATATCCCACTGAACCATTTTTCAGTCATATAGAGGCGGACAGTTTTTAATGGTGGAAGAGAGAACCCGGTCACAATGCACTCGAGGTAGATCGCCGATCTCCCGAAAGATAACCGACAGACACTCTGCTCATAAAATCAGCCTAGGTTCCAACAGGACTCGAATCTGCGCTGTTTAGAGGTGATGGACGTCATGGTATAAAGTACGGATGTGCTGACCACTCGGCTACGGAGGCCCCATAATAATTAATATAATAATCATGGATACAACTAAATAAATAAATCAGTCAATAAGAATGTAAATGAATAAATGGTTTGTAAATTAAGATAAAACCGGAGAGAAAAATAATCAACCTACCTTAGGTTGCAAACCTTCGGTAATGTAGTGTCTCGGACTCGATCTATAATCAGTCACGTTAAGCTCTGATCGGAACCTTCATTGAGATTGATAATAACAAATGTGTCGGTATCGCCTAGATTTTCGAATATATAGACGCCTCAACTGTTATGAAATCTTTTTTTTTTCACACTTGAAATCGATCGATATTTCTAAGTATCATTGTATATCTCCGCCTACCTTATGCGTGTAAACTACCGGTTTATCAACCTGTACATAATGGAATCTGGCCTGCATCATTTGCTAAAATATGATTTTTCGTGTCACAAAAAAAAAAAAAAAAAAAAAAAAAAAATCAGGAGAAAATAAAATATATATATATTAGGTAAGCAAAAATAGAAAATAAAAAATAATGAAGCAGAACGAAAAGGAAAGAAATATTGTTACAAAAAAAAAAATACAATATTATTTTTCTATGTATTTTCAAAAGTATGTCCCCTAAGATTGAAAATCTGATATCTGGGCCCTAAGTCACCAAATTAACACCGTACTCAAGCTCAACGAACTCTTCTTGATTTTAAGGTAAAATTTTGTTGGTTGATTTCTGCCATTTTCCCTTTGTCGCAGCGACATAACGATAATTATCGTCTTTTCGCATAACGAAAAGACGAAACTATCCTATCGCGAAATAACGAAAACATATAAAGTCGCTATTTAGCGGGGCAAAATAATTTGCCCCGCTAATCATCGTCTTTTCGCCTTCTGATATGAATAGTCTACTCATGCGTATTGTACAGTACACTTTATAATTGTTTGTAGAACGGTCATCATATCTAATGCATATTATGGCTGATTGAAAAACCCATCAAAATGGTGTCAAAGCCAAAAAAAATGATACGTATAAAAATAGTGCGTTTGTGTACATATAGGACAAGGTTTTCCGCGATTTTCTCAAAGGCATTCATATCCGGAACATATATCTTACGCAAAATGAATGCGCTTGTACAATACGTAAAGATCTGCACAAAATTTACTACATAAATTCATCCACAAGATTGAGCGCTGTAGGCCTACTCTTGGAAAATCTTTATTTCACGACGACGGATTAAAACAATCAACAAAACAGCCTGTTTTACCTACCATTTTGTCATGTGAACAATGACACAATTTAAATTATAACTGGTTTTTAAATATATTTCTTGTCTTTTAGTCTGCATAGTGGGATCCTATTTACTTAAACAAACAAGCAAACCAATCATTTTGATTACTCCTGATTGTCCCACTTTTTGAAATACAGTTGTTGTTTTAACAATCGAAGTAAACTCTGAATTTTTGTGGGACAATATGTACAAGGTATGTGGGACAATCAGGACAACTGAATTTCAAAGAAGTTATACAATCAGGACTAAACCATTTCCACGGGGCGGGTGCGGACGCAGTCGACCCTTTTCTGCGGCGTAGGTGACAAATATGAGGTTGCGGGCCGGTATTGTGATATGCCAGGATATATTAGTAATTTTTTCTGTGTAAAACGACAACAAAATCCGGAAAATGAAGACGTACAAGACCGATTCGGAATTCCGCGTCCGCATCCGCCCGCCCGCGACGTGGAAACGGATACAAAGGAAATATGAAAGTTCGTTTTTCCGCGTCCGCACCCGCCACATGGAAAAGTAGCTTAAATGATGTTTATATAAGGTTTGTCAATCATGTGGAAAATGGACAACTTTCATATACAAATTATGTGATGTTTGTGGAGGAGCAAAGTTAAGAGAAGTAATTAAGAATTTTGACAAATAAATTGCCATAACAAATTAAGAGGTTGAATAACAGAAATAATAGTTAACCACATTAATTTTTTTATTAAAATGGTATAAAGAAAAAATATTGTATTATAAAAATGACTATTTTAGCGAATCGCTTTGTAAAAAAGGTAAATGGTTCATGAAAAAAAATTATGGAACCGTTTCGAATTATATTAGAGGGACGGCGACAGAAAAAGAGATTAAGAAATAATTACAGTCAATAAAACCTTAATTTAATAGAGTAATGAAAGAAATGTTAGATAACAAAGAGAGTAAAGAATTAGAATCAATAAAACCTAAATTTAGTAGAGTCATGAATGAGTTGAAAAAAATATGTTAAAAAAGAGTTTGAGAGAACGGTGGTTTAAAGTTTCAAATAGCAGTTAAGGTGAAATTTAAGAAAGATGGAGAAAGAACAATTGATATGACTATTAACAGTACACAAAGAGTTGTTTTTATCAGAGCATACCATAGAAGAAGCTAAATCGGATATTAGCTTCTATGCAAATAGTCAACACGTCGGGATCTGGATGGAGAGTAGATCGCTGTTTAATGTTATAGATTAATTTTGCCACTTGTCAGCCTTTTAGAGGTAGTTCGTACATCGATTTACCACCTGAATTAAAAAATAAGAAGGCTATCATCAACGTTGAAAATAAATATAAAAAAATGTATATACTCTATACTTTCGGCATTACATTACGATGATATTGAGAGAAATCATCAGAGTCTCCTAGTATTTATCATATTTGAATGAACTTAACATGAATGGTATAGATTTTTGCACACCGGTTTCTCAAGTTTCAAAAATCGAGAAACAAAATGAGATTGCTGTCAACGTTTATGGTTGGGAAAAAGATAAAGTCGTGCCATATCACGTTTCAAAACAGTCAAACGATAGTATTTTGTGAAAAGTCTGAATTGATTTAAAAGAAGGAAAATTTATCCATATGAATATGTGGATTCGTTTGAAAGATTTAAAGATACTAGTTTACCGTCTAAAGAAAAGTTTTATATCAGCTTATCCGATAGTCATGTTACGGAAAAGGATTATGAACACCCACAAAAAGTTTGGAAAAAAATTAATTGTAAAATTTTGGGAGATTATCACGATTTATATTTGAAAACCGATGAAGTTTTACAAGTCGATGTTTCCGAAAATGTTCGTTCCACGAGCATGCAACATTGTGAATTAGATCCACGTCATTATTATACAGCACCCGGTTTATCTTGGGACGATCTATTGAAAAAAAACCCGGAAATCGAGTTAGAACTTTTAACTAATTACGATCATCGCCTCTTCATCCAAAAAGGAATACGTGGTGGTATTAGTATGGTACCCAATCGTTATTCAAAGGCTAAGAATTCTTATTTAAAAGAATGATGATCCTAATCTTCCTAAAAATATATAATGTATTGGGATGCCAACGCGTTACATCTGGAAGCCATATCTCGCCCTTTACCTTACAGAAATTTTGAATTGGTGCATGATGCGGATCTTATAAATCCGCCGGAGGGTAAAAGATACATTTTAGAAGTGGACTTGGGATATCCGAGAGAATTACACGATTTACATAACGATTATACATTAGCACCGGAATGTTTAAAAGTCGATGTTGAAGATCTTTCGGACTATCAAAAAATGTTGTTAAAGGATAGTGGAATGAGGAATACAGGTCCCGCGAAACTTGTACCAAATTTGTTTGACAAGAAAAAATATGTCGTGCATTATAAGACATTGGAGTTATATTTATCTTTGGGTTTGAAACTGGAAAAAGTACATCGAGTTTTAAGCTTTGATGAAAAGCCATGGATGGAGCCTTACATTAAATTAAACACCGAACTTAGACAGAAATGTAAAAATGATTCTGAGAAAAATTTCTTCAAATTGATGAATAATAGTGTGTTTGGTAAAACCATGGAAAACGTCAGAAATAGAGTTGACATAAAACTCGTCAGAAGTGTGGATGACCCCGAAAAAATTGGCAAAATCACTGCCAAACCTACTTTCAACAGAGTGAATATCATCAACGAAGACTTAGCTATGGTACATGTAAAGAAAGTAAAAGTAAAGTTAAATAAACCAGTTTACGTGGGAAAGTCTGTTCTCGATTTGTCAAAGTATTACATCTATAATTGGTATTACAACTTCCTAAAACAGAAATACGACGATAACTGTAATTTATTATATACGGATACTGACAGTCTGTTGGTAGAGGTGCAAACGAATGATGTGTACAAGGACATGGTAGAATACGCGGACGATTTCCGTGTTTTTCCAACTTGCAAAATGATGAAGTTTCTATATTTAAAAATAAAAACAAAAAAGTTAGAAGAAAATTTAAGGACGAATGCGCCGGAATTCCAATTTCCGAATACGTAGGGCTTAAACCAAAGATGTATGCGATTTTAAAGGATGATTCTAAAGTTATTAAGAGGGCAAAAGGGGTAAAGAAGTGCGTGGTAGATAAACGAGTAAACTTTACTGACTATAAAGATGCTCTTTTTAAAGATAAAACATTAAGTGCTAAGATGAACAACTTACGGTCGATTAAACATGGGATTTACGGTATGGTTATCGATAAGACTGCATTATCCCCACTCGATACTAAATTACACATACGCGAGGACAAAATTTCGACGTACGTGTTAGGACTTTGGAGATTGATAAGACTGCATTATCCCCACTCGATACTAAGTGATAAAACGTACGCATTAGGACATTGGAGGTTGATAAAACTGCATTATCCCCACTCGATACTAAGTGATAAAACGTACGTGTTAGGACATTGGAGGTTGATAAACTGCATTATCCCCACTCGATACTAAGTGATAAAACGTACGCATTAGGACATTGGAGGTTGATAAAACTGCATTATCCCCACTCGATACTAAGTGATAAAACGTACGTGTTAGGACATTGGAGGTTGATAAACTGCATTATCCCCACTCGATACTAAGTGATAAAACGTACGCATTAGGACATTGGAGGTTGATAAAACTGCATTATCCCCACTCGATACTAAATTACACATACGCGAGGACAAAATTTCAACGTACGTGTTAGGACTTTGGAGATTGAACAACTCGTAATATTATACGTACACGTATATTATTAATCGACGACTAACTATTCTTCTCGCACGAAATTTCTCTGCGGTGCAGGAGGGTGTATCTAATATACGTCTATACCCTGCATCTTAAAATGACCGGTATTTCGTGCTTATCGACGCTCCAAATGGGATCGGTCGCTCTCTTCTTTCCACCCTCTAACTCGCCGGGTTGATATAAATATCTGACTTTAGCCGTAGGGCAAATGGGTTTCGCGCCTTTCCGAACGGGAACTATTTTTTTTCGGGTTTCTCGGTTTCCGAGTTAATCGACTTTACGACTTCCGACAATCGGTTCGCCCATTCTCTGTTTCGATCGTTGGATTTCATCTCTTTGTCGTATTGATAACTGAAAAACCTTTCTTCCAAAGTTATATTAAATCTTTCGACTATTGCTTGTTTTCGATGAATGTCGACTCTACCTCTTCTTATCGTGACTTTATGTTTTGACATCAATTGAGATACAACACACATCAATTCGCGTCCGGGATTTAGGTAAGGATAATTAATCCGCCTAATGTATCTCATTCTTTTCAACCGATTCAAATTTCGATCGCACGATTTTCTTGGGAGCAGGGTAAATAGATTTGCCATACATCCTTTTTCTAGAGAAAATCTAATGCCTGTTTTTCGCCCACTTTTGCCGCTTTGGCCAGTTTTTCCACGACGGCTTTTCCTTTCCAATATCCTTTGGCACTGTAATATATTCGTTCCATTTTCTTATCCATGTTTTATTTTTGTAGAAGCGTAGAATACTAAAGCCATTGCCAATATCACGAAAATAATTTCCGAGGGTACGTGAAAATCGCTCCAAAATTTTGGTTCGGGGGTATTTCTTCCCCGGTCATGTCCGAATACAACTGCATCGCTTCGTTCGCCTGTTAAAACGTATAGAGCGAGTGCCCTTCTTTTCTCAATCCCTCGTTTAAATAATCTAATCTCCTTTACGATTCCATTTGTCTCTCGCCCTAGTCAATTTTTCCATCGCCTTGTCGTGGCTTTCTTGTTCTTCGTGATTGTTAAATAGATAGGAAGTACCGGTGAAGGCCAATGCATTCACAACCGCTCCTCCTAACATCAAAGTCACGCATGCCATTTTTTATATTTATATTTTATTTCATTATATCAGCGGGAATGATTCCTCGTTTTACCAACATATGCTTAGTATACATCGCCAAAGAATAATAGACCATAATCATGCCGAGGTCGTTGAGATCGAACTCCATTTTGAGCGTGAGCGTTTTGAAAAATCTCTTGGATAACTGAGCGTATCCTATCGCGATGCCAGTATAGACGGCCGCGTGATAAATCGTGTTCACCAAATCTTTTTCGTTGGCACTCCTTGTTTTTTATTTATGAGAAAAACTTTTTAAATTCATTACAAAGGGATCGGTTCGGCGTTCCTTCGGGGTCTCGGTTTGCACAGGAGGTGATTCTTTACATTGAAAATGATTAATTATAATCCCCACACCTATTATTATACCGCGTATGAACCATGTCCAATTTCTAGCAGCAACATTGTAATCAGCATCGCTACTTTCTTTCTTGAGTTTTCTAGCTGCTGCACCTTTTTTACCCGCTTCCACCCGTTTGGGATTCTTCGTCTTCGTTACTTGGACTATCTCCGGTTCTCTTTCCATTTTTTATTGGATCGTGAAAATAAATTTTTTTTTTAAACTTTTTTCTTTCTTCTAAACATTCGATCACATCGTTTCCGTCCAAACATTCCTGGAAGAAGAATTTATCTTTGGTGAAGAATAAACAGCATCGTTTAATCTGACTTCTGAGATCTTTACAGAGGGAATTATATCTTTGAGTCAATACCCAAACGGATTGTAAAGCGTGTCTGCTGGAAAAGGCCAGCATGGATAGAGCATCCGGTTTTTCTTCATTTCTTTTGTCGCGCTGCAATCGTCGATGATATATAAAGTTTCGGTTCCTCTATATTTTTCGAACAATAACCTTAATAATTCTTGTAGGTTTTCTTCGCCGTTCTTGGATATGGGATTGACTATTTCTACCTTTTTATCCACGGGACCTTTAATGTCTCATATCCACTTTCTTTGTTTGTAAGCCTTATTCCAAATGACGGAAGGACATAATATCACGATATGTTCGAAAACGTCTTTATATTCATTTTCTAATAAATCTAACACGAATTCCGTCTTGCCGCATCCACTGCAGATGATGGCCTAGGATTTTTGATAAACATTTTTATAAACGAATTTTTTTACGATTTGATGTTTACGAATCTGCCGTCTTGGATGTTAATTCGAGCATCATTTATCACGTAGATATACACGTTTAAGTGATCGGTGTCGGTTTCCTCTTCTCTTTCTATTCTGACGGAAATCCACTCGCTATTATTTTGCAATCTTCTTTCCGTTCCATGCAGAAAATTATCGTCCGTGCTTCTCAAATCCAACCACAATGCGAAATGTTTATTTTATATTTACCAACCGTCAGATTGGTCATCATCGTGTTGTAAACGGTTTGTCCAACTAGGGGATTTCGGTTTACGCCCGGTGCAAACCATTTGCATACCTCCCCAAATTGTTGATAGGCCTTCATCCCTTGGCTATAGAGTTGACTAGGGACACCTTCTATAGTAACTTCTACCTTGATTATTCTAGGGTTGTAAAATTCCTCCACGTTCTTTCTGCTCAAACCTTCGAATAAGAAACTCGCAAATCATTGTCTAAGAAATACAAACGAGAATTGAATGCCACCGACGGAGTGGACACGGAATTAATCTCAGGTGGAATCAACATGAGTGGAACCGGATTTATAGTTCCTCTGACTCTACCCATTCAACGCGTTGCATTGACATGTGGAAGTATAGGTTTAGCTCAAAAAACAGACAGACGAATTGTGCAATCAAAACTGAAAAAAACACTACTCCCTTAAAAATATCGCTCAATCTAAATCAAATAGCATGCAGGATTTAATCAGTAAAGCTTTACAAGACGGAAATATTTCCGAAACCGAATTTAAAACGGTTTCCGACGAACTAGAAAAATATTGGACCATGAAAAAAGAAATTAATCATAAATTCGGTAAAGAAGAAGTGGTCGTAGAAAAAAGGAAGATGCGGATTTAAAGATACAATTGGAAGATGTTATAAAACGCATTTCAAAATGAAAATCTATTGCATGTTAGATTTATAAACATTAAAAATGTTTATAAATTCAATGATGTTCTTTAGGTTCTAGCCAATTAAAAATAATATGGTTAATTGTTATTTCTGTTATTTAGCCTCTTAATTACTTCTCTTAATTTTGCTCCTCCACAAGCATCACATAATTTGTATATGGATGTTGTCCATTTTCCACATGATTGACAAAACTTCATCTTGTCTTTATTTCTTTTCATATAATAATGATGATTATGATAATAAATTGTCATTATAAAAAAAATCGATAATTAACATGTGTGCCAGACGCGGATTATAAAAAATCGATAGATTATAAAAAATCGATAATTTACCTACATTCCAGGTTAATTATCACCTTATAATTAACATATGTGCATGAACTCCCTTTTATACATACACAACTTTTTAAAAATCGCAAATTACATTTCACGTCAAATTCACCCTTTGCACAGAATATACCATGTTCTTTTCTGGGGGTGTAAATGAATACCTCTACTCTTCTCTCGGCCTACATTAATCCTGCGACACCATAAATATCACGAAAGGCACGACCAAGCTGGGTAGTAGTGGTTTTGTACATTAACTAGTATTTCACGAAAGACCTAAGTTCGAACTATCTAGAGCCGGCCTGGCGCGCTCGACTCTTGATCATGAGATCGTGAGTTCGAGTCCAGCTGGCGGCAGTTTGGTTTCCTGACCTTCGGATGTGACAGTAAAACTTGAGGTTCCGTGTCGCAGTAGTTGTCGGCATGTTAAAGAACCCTCACTGCTCAATGGCCGTAAGTGCCGAGCATAGGCCAAAATTTGAAGCCCTTCACCGACATTTGGTGACGTCTCCATATGAGTGAAATATTCTAAACAACAATAAACAAACAAACAATCGAACTATCTAAATAATTTTATAATTTTGACTTTCTGAGACGGCCCCTTTACGGTTCACTACGAAAGCCGCTGTTCAATTTAGTAAGTAAACATGGTAGAAATCAGCCACCATAGGTTGTTGCTGCGAAAAGGCGATAAATAGCGGGGCGAAAAGACGATAATTAGTGGGGCAAATTATTTCACCTCTCAGAGCCCCGGGGTATTGGCGCGATAAAATTCTCAAATTTGGTACATATTTGACCAAGAAAGCTTACTGCAAAATTTCATTGAAACTGGATCAGATGTTTCTGAGAAGAAGAGGAAAATGTAAATTGTTTACGGACGGACGACGGACGACGCATGATGACGGACAAAAGGCGATTAGAATACGTCACTTGAGACTTTGTCTCAGGTGACCTAAAAGGAATGACAATGACAAGGTCTGAATAGACCTCAAAACGCATAAAAATATGAAAAATTCAAACTTGAATCAAACATCCATTTAAGTCATTCAGAAACAATCGGTTTTTCAATTCATGCAGTGATTTTGAGAAGAAGATTTTCAAAGAAGGATACCATTTACGACATATTTTGTCCCACCCTGGGTCCACCCCTGGAAAAATCTGGCCCCAAAAACAAATTTGGACCTTGTGTACTTACTTCCGATAACGTGTCACATAAATTCAGCTTCCGTGATTTTGAACAACAGGCCGGTAGTGTGAAAAAATGCCGCCCCTTGTTTTGCAGTCTTAAAATATTCATAAAAAAATTTAAATATTAGATTTTTGCAAAAATATTGCACAAAAACATTCTTTGACCAAATTACTGGTAAAACATGAAATAAATGCATCGTAATGAATACAAGGGGAGATAATCAAAGAAATCATACAAAAATGAATGAAAATGACAAAATCTAAAGACCTCAAAAACACGTCAAAAATAACATTCTGATTTCAATGAAAATAACAAACTAGAATCATACATCCATGTAGATCACTCAGAAACAATCCGGTTTTCAATTCATGCAGCGGTTCTGGAGAAGATTTTTAAACAGTGGTAAAACCTAAGACCTCTTTTGTCCCCCCCCCCACTTAATCCACCCCTGGACTGATCGGGCTGAAAATTACAAATTTAGTAGAGAACCTTGAGTAAGAACTTGCTCCCTGTAAAGTTTCGTCAAAATTCCTTCAGTGTTTTCAGAGAAGATGTCGAAAATGTAAACTGTTTACACGAAAAGGCGATTAGAATAGAAATCGGAATATTAATTTTTGAACTGTTTTTTAAGGTCTTTTCAAACTTTGTGATTTTCGTTTTTGCTTGATTTCCTTGATTATCTCCTCTTGTATTCACTTTAATGTATTTATTTAATGTGTTTTACTTGTATATTGCTGACCTAATGTCTCTGTGCAAGAATTTTGACCAATTTATTTTTTTAGAATTTTTATGATGTTTTAAGGCTGTAAAAAGAGGGGTTAAATTTTCACACTATCAGTGTAGGGAAGTGAAGGGATTTTGACAGAACTTTACAGGAAGCAGGTACCTATGGTCCTTTACCAAGTTTGTAGTTTTCATCCAGATCGGCCCAGGGGTGGATCCAGGATGGGGTAAAAGAGGCATAAGGGGGTATCCCATTTTAAAAATCTTCTTCAGAACAACTGCATGAATTAAAAACGGATTGTTTCTGAGTGATCTACATGGATGTATGATTCAAGTTAGTATTTTTCATAGAAATAAGAATATTAATTTTTGACGCGTTTTTGTTAGGTCTTTTCAGACTTGCATGATTTCCTTGATTATCTCCCCTTGTAGTCACTTTATGTGGTTTCGTTTAATGTGTAGTTAGGTGACGAAATGTTTTTGTGCACGAAGTTTGCCAAGATTTAATTTAAAGAATGTATTATGAATATCTTACGACTGAAAAAGGGCATAATTTTTTCACATGGTCAGCTTGTTCCTGAAAACACTGAAGGGATTTTGACGAAACTTTACAGGATGCAAGAAACATTTTTTCTTGAAAGATCAGCGAAAGCAATGGAAGAATAACTCCAACTTAAAGTATGCCAAGAGCATAGAGATAGTGAATTAATTCCACAACGGCTTATAAGCCATTGGGATTTATTGACCGTCTTTTAATATTTGAAAATTATTTTCTTATAAGAAATAATAATAATAATAATAATAATAATAATAATAATAATAATAAAAGTAATAATAAAACAGTCGATTTCTTAATATCAAAATGGAATTTTTGTTTGCATTAAAATATCTAATATTCGATGTTTTATGAAAAAATAAATGTCCTTAAAGATACAGAGTTGAAAAAACTTGTTACGATTTGTCGCAATTTGTGAAAAGAGATTAAATGTGAATAATGGGCGAATTAACATTATATCATTTCATGGATGAAAATGTAAACATTGTATTTATACATTATATATAGATCAAACATTGTATTTCTACATTATATATAGATCAAACATTGTATTTCTACATTATATATAGATCAAACATTGTATTTCTACATTATATATAGATCAAACATTGTATTTCTACATTATATATAGATCAAACATTGTATTTCTACATTATATATAGATCAAACATTGTATTTCTACATTATATATAGATCAAACATTGTATTTCTACATTATATATAGATCAAACATTGTATTTATACATTATATATAGATCATTCTATTATCTTTTTACAATTAAAGTATTGTCTGCCTCCAGATATTATAACAAAGGTATTATTCATCAATAGTCCAGCTTGCCTTTTGAATGAATAATAAACAATTAAAATCAATCACCTTATAACTGAAAATGTTCTGTTCTGTTCTTTCATGTTGTAAATTTTGAATTTTCTGGGTGGGTGTTAATTAAAAGATTACAACATGATAATGTTTTTCAATTTTTTAATTATCAGGGGTTTAACCAGCTTATCATGTTCCCACTTTTTGATTTTCCAAGATATCATGTTCCCACTTCTTCTCCCACTGAGAAATAAAAAAGTGGAAATAAGATATTTGTATGTGATAACAGATATTTATATAACAATACAAACATGCCGAAGAAGCAAATGATCGTGTTATTTTTCACAACTCTGTATTTATTGAAAACAAGCGATGACAATTCATCTTATAAGTTATAGGTGGCGGCGTAACACTTTTACCTGTATTAACATACAGGTGATATGTTGCGTAAACGATGACAATAGTGATCGTATAAACATCTAAACAGTTTGTTCCTTATATCACCTCACACTCAATAATAAACTGAACACGGAAAATAATGCATTTTCGCGAAACGTGTAAAATCTTTCAGTTCAAAGTGAAAACACTAAACATTACCGGTTACCCAAATTACCCATTAATTAAAGGGACATTGCCGGTTACCCAAATTACCCATTAATTAAAGGGGCATTAGGTGTGTGTGTGTGTTTAATTTTATATCCCAATATATTTTGTACAATATTGCTTAAAAAATTCAGTTTGGCAATTGATTAATTCAACCTTACTGTTTGTCTATGAATACCACACTGGTCCTGACCTTATGTTCACAAAATATACAGGAATATAAGATTTTATAGCCTGTGTATAGCTCTTATTTGTCATTGTACATCAAGTACAAGTAGTAAAAGTAAAAAAAAAAGATTTTGGGGTAAGTACAGCTAATGCCCCTTCAGTAAAAATATGAAAAAAAAAAATTTTAAATAAATGATTTTTGTTTCACATGACACAAGTGATTTGTGTTTATACCGACATGACCGAAGCGTATTGCAGCTGCCGCATTGAAAAAATATTAATATCGAGATTTCGAGTTTTCAACTTTAAATTTCAAGCTACAATCTAAAAATTTCGACAAATTATCCAGAAATTTGAAACTAAGGTTATTCATTACGGAAATGTTAATCTACCATTTGCATAATGTATAACCAACGATATAACTTGTCTTGATAATTTTTTACACGTGGCAGTAATACGCCTCCGTATGTTTTAGACTCTTTGGAAAAAATAATTTATCATACAATACTATCTCTGATGGTATTATATTTGAATTTTCAATAGTGAACAAGTTTTCAGTTGAACTTAAATGGTAGCGGTCAATTTTGTAATGGTAGAAAGGATAGAACCCGGTTACAATGTACCCAGGAAGAGACCACGACCTTCAGTAAGTAAACTAACTTCAATAAAACGTAGGTGAAAGTCGGTGGTCTCTTCCTTGGTACATTGTAACCGGGTTACTGAATCTTCCTCCTACGCGAAATACTCCACCTGAATCAACATAAGGCGACAAAGTGGCTATTGAACTCTTTGGTGATATCTGTTTTCTGTTTGTGAGAGTTTGAATCTCATCTGAGAAATGATCTTGCTGAACTAACTTGAGTATAAATTGTTCAGCCTTTTTGCAAGAAGACGCATCGGTCGTTTGGCTACAAATATGCCAGCTAGTACAACTGTCAGTTCCATTGTAGCATCTAGTTACATGTTGCAACACAGAGATAGCTCTAGTCAATGCTGACAATAAGAAAATTTCATAAAGCGATCTGCAAATTTAGTCTGGAGTTTGCAAGTTGTGTGTTTAGCTACCACTGAATTTTTAATCTCCTTGTCTGAGGCAGGGACAATAGGCGAGTAAGTAACAAAACTTTCGGTCTTTGATCTCAGTGTCTCTTTCCTTTAAAAGATCGGTACCCAGAAGCCATTTGCTTTCCTAAATAGAGTCAGCACTTATAGATCGCGAAACAATATATGCTGGGTTGTTTTCTGTTAAATCTCCATACACTGTTCTTTGTAGATTGATTGGACGGTCCACACGATTCCCAACATATACTTGAAATCGTCGTTGTTCATTGTATATGTAGCCCAGTAAAAATCTTGTTGTCGGTGTACAAAGTTACATTGTCAAGGTGAAAATCCAAAGCCCCGTTCACACGATCAAATTTCTCTTTGTCAAAGTCCGTGAAAGAAAACTGGGCTTAAGTCACCTGTTCACACTATCAAAGTTTTTTCAGCGAGTAGTACAAGAAAATGTGGAGCCATGTGCTGGTAAAGCCCCCTTCACACGATCAAAGTTTTCTTGTACAAGTTTTTTGGTCAAAATTTTGGACGCAAACTTTGATCGTGTGAACGATCAAAGAAAACTCTGATCAAAGTCCATCAAAGAAATTTGACGGACTTTGATGGAATAGAAACTCATCATATTTATCTTCAACCTTTGAAGGACTTTGATGGAATTCAGCGAATCAAAGCAGATATTCGATATGACATTGCAAGTGAAATAGGCTTCTGCACACTGGGGAGAAGGAATTTCACTCCATGAGTGAGGAATGCAATTGCATTCTATAACATCAGGCAATCGCATGGTACAGCTTGAGTCCAGTGACTCTACAATTAATCATGATGCTATGCGTCCATAATGCTAAAAATGTACCCGAACAACATTTCTAACAGTATGGTAAGTCAGAACCAGGTATGTTAAAGTAGTCAAAGGGCTTGGATTTTCCTAACGTTCTATTGCTCTTTTCATCCAGTACCACATATAAACAAATTGAGTGATCAGGATTATCACTGTGATATACACGAACCAGTAAGGTCTTGGAACACGACTTCCTCAAACTCATAAGATCGCCACAAACTCTAGTGCATGACGCGTTAATGACTACATTTGAGTTATTATTTGCTTGTGTTGGAGAATCAGTGTTCCCAGTCCCCTGTGACTCCTTAATATCAGCATGTAAAGCTGAGGTGTAACTAGGTGATTTGCATATCCCACAAATTACCTTCTTTTGACATTCCTTTGCTTTGTGCTTCCTTTGACATCAGCATTTGAAGCATATTCATTTAGACGTAATGGATTCTCTCCGTTCAGCTATTGATTTCTGTCTAAATGCTCTACACATATTCAGACCATGATTAGTGCCATGCATAGGGAAAACCTGCGTCACTTCTTGTGTCTGTTGTTTATCTGGAAGTTCAGTCTTGTCCACCCGACTTCCCATGTCGTGTTGGATTAACATCATACAAAAATAAAGGATCATTTATCCGTCGTGCTGTGTCATGCATAAATATTGCGAAAATGTCAAATGATGGGTAAGAACAAGCATGTTTTCGTTTGTACTTGTCAGCGGGAACCGTCCATTTCCCTTGGTACTGAAATGCAGCTTCTGTACAATCTAATTAACTCCACTTCATTAGCCAAAGTAGGAAAGCTGTAAGGCAAGTCTAGGGTTGCTCTTAATAGATTGAAACTCACAAATGGTATCTGTCAAATCAAATAACCGTTTGTTGTCCCTGATAGTAAGTTTAGGGAATTGTGTGAGCTTATGCTTAATAGCAGCTACTAGCACCTCTTGTCTTCCATAGTGATCTTCTAATCTCTCCTATAATTTCTCACATGCTAATTTTGGATATGCATTCACAGCCTTTATACTTTTAGCATAGCACTTAGATTCAGGTCCAAGCCAGGTCTGAGCAAGTTCTATCTCCTGTAAGGGAGATAATTTTAGTCAGCCAATATCCTAACAGGTTCTCCATGATTCCTAAAACTCAGGGCGGTCCTCAAATCTAGTAAGACATGACTTCAACATATTGTTTTCATCAGAAACTTAGAAAGTTCTTGGCACAAAGTAACACCCGTCTTGGCTGGCTCTGAACTTTGATGAACAACTTCTGTACGGTTACATTTAAGTATATAACCTGAACCTGGCAGAGGATCAGAAGACTGCGTTTTCAACTTATGGGCGCTCACATCAGCTATAATATATAATTCATTCTATTTTGACAATTCACGCTGTTCCTGTACACAACTTTCAACCCATTCTTTGGTGAGTCCTATATCTTCCTTATCAGATTCCTCGCTATCCCTATCACAATAATCCTCCAAGACTTTCACTTCAATTTCAGCTTCCTAGTTCTAGTTCCAGACTGCTTTCAAGTCTCTTCTGATCGAACTCAATGTCTGTTTTCCTCTTTGCTAGAACACACTCCTCCTCTATTAATTTCTGGCGTAGTCTCGCCTTTTATGCGTGCTTGGTGCTGTGATGACAAAATAGAAGAACCCGAGGCTCTGAATCTAGTTTTACTTGATGATGACATGAGTTTTGGTGAAATTCTCACAGTACTATCAGGCTGTGCTAAAAGTTCCTGAATTTTAGTTTTCTCAGATTCGAAAAATAATTTTTGAAAAAATCTTGATTACTAACCTCATTTCTCTGATCAAGGAGGAAATTAAGGAACTCCACTCATGCTCTTTTGTTGTACGTTGAGATCTGATTTATATTATCCCGTAGCTCTGTTACATCTGAAGTCTCTCCAGTCTGTCTGTGAACTTTTGAATTTTTTGCTTATACTTAGACATGGAGTCCTCATACAGCTGTTGACCAAGTTCAGTTGGTTGCCGCCTACGTGAATAAACACGGATCTCTTGAAATCAAGAGGTGGGATCAGGTGTCATGGAGGAGTAAGCATCCCCTGTCGACAGGTCACAACCGCCCTGAGTCATATTAAAATGAAATACGTGAGGAACGAATCCTCGTCATGATTGATACAGACGTCTCAACAACCGCCATCGAACAGGTAACTCAGAATTTCACTCAGTGAAACTTTCATGCTTACAAAAGATCATCAGCTTCACAGTATAATTGTGGAGTGGAACCTGTGAGATTGATTTCAGCCATGACGATTCCTTAACAAGATTTGCACAATGCAAGTTTTTGTGACCTTTTCCGTTGTATTTTCACTTCTGACACCATGTCATGTGTTGTGTATTAGACGCTGGTAACGTATAACAGTGAGTAGAGATGGCGGGTTAAAAACATTTTTATTCATATCATTCAGAACCAATAACGGTATGACCGTGAATACAAACCGGAATACATGACAATTGTCATACACCATATATACCAGCATATATCATTGAGATACATATAGAAATATCTGGAGTATACTTGAAACATACCAAATAACACGTAGTAAAGTAAGTCTTCCCGGCTTCTGCAACCTACTGAAAATTTAAGACAAGATTTATGCAATTAACACATATTCAAAGTTACTAAAATACATAGATGTATCTCAAAAGGATGCGTTTTACTTTTTTTGACCAATTACTTACTCAGTGGCTAGAAATAATCTATGCAAATGACACAAAATCATCTCTAAAAACTACCGCCGTCTGACGACAGCCTCTGACATTATTTTTATTAGTTTCAAGGAGAATCTTTTCGCTGATTGGTTAAAACAAAGATATAATCAGAGCACGAAAACATAAATTCTACTCATTACTCAAGCTCAACTAGTTTGTTTTGAGAAATAAGTTTCAATTCACATAAAAATTATGTTTCAAAATGACATTTTTGTATATCTAAACATACAATTGTAAATGATGATGAAAAGTAAAGATATATTGAAAAAAAACTTTAGAATTATAAAAATATAATTTGTCTCAAATTTTGAGTATTCAAGTTATTTTTCATTTTTATGGGTAAAATCATAAATTTATATGTTTCATATGTGAATGAAAAATAATCTTCGGTAATGTGTTCTTAATTAAGTTATACATCCTTAAGTTTTACAAACAACTGTATTGTGTCCCGGTGGAACCTAATCTACTTTAGTGAGGAAGTTAACAGTTTACTTGCGGAAGGCAGGTGGTCTCTACTCGGGTACAATGTAACAGGGTCCTCTTCCCATCTTTAAAAAACTTGCCGCAACAATATAGCTGAGAATTTGTTGAGCGTGGCGTGAAACACCATTCAAACAAGCAAACATGTTTCACTTCCATTCAATGCGAAACTACTTTGGGTTGGAATATGCACATTTTATATAGAAATACAAAATGTTCAAGCCTGTCAAGGACACGGGACAGAACCATATACGAATTCAACGTCAACACTCGCTTAGATGGTGTAATATACATGGAAACTATGTTTTCTCTCACTTGAGACTGATTTTTCTGATGTCGGACAAACTGTAATGTTACGCTGTAGGGTGACATGAACCCATTTCGGATGTGCCGGAACTATTTTTTAAACATATATTATCGTCTGTTTGTAAACAAAGATGGATGCAATCCCTCTTTTATATTGCTTCAACGTGAGAGAAAAGCAGTCAAACACTTCTTTGAGGGAGGGATGGTGAAATCACCTCTCCGTCAAAATGGTGTTAGATTGTTTTAGTCTCCCAACAACATGGTGATTAACCTATGGAATAAAAGGTTCCTACACAAGTCATAATTGTGAAATTTCTTTACAATTTGTTATACATCGGTCCTTTAATTGGCGACTGCTTGATCATAAATAGTACCAAATTTCGGTAGAATGGCTGTAATTGTGAAAGGCGTTTCCGTCCACCATTGTTTGATCTTTTCTTTCCGGATTAATTTTCAAAAAGAAAAACAAGTGAGTGTACCTGATCCTGTATTGGTAATTTGCTTGCAATAAACTCTTGTTGAACTTGAGATTCACCTAGTATATATCCTTAGTTATTTTGTCACAAATATTTCATCGCTAATTATTTCCTTACTGTTACCATGTTTTCATTATCAAAATGTCCGTACATTTATCGGAATACCCGAGTCTACTTTCTGTTTGTTAATTGGATATTATATATCCTGTTCAGCCTCTTTCTCTTCCTACTAATCAAAGACTTACAAATAATGCAACGGTACGATCCAAAGCAATATTGATCGTTGCTGTTATTCTTTGGCTCATTAATAAATTCTAAGCGCGAAGCCTTTCAATTAATGTCCTCATATACTATTAAGCTGATTTTCGTTAAGTTCGTTAAACTTTTAACAGCATATTAAGTATTTGTGATATCTCTAATATCCTATAGATTATTTTTCCGTAGCATTGAATTTATTAAAGGGGCATTAGCTGCATTTTTATTAAAAAAATTGTTTTCCTTTTAACTACTTAGTTTGATATAAAATAACAAAAAAGAGATATACACAGGGATATAAACTCTTAAATTCCTAGATATTTTGTGTAAATTGCCTGAGACACCACAATTTGGCATTTTTGCACTTGCAATTGATAAACTCAAAATAATTACTAGTATATGAATTTCACATGTACCTGACCATATTTTCACCAAATATATAGGGATATAAGATTTTCCATGTCTGTGTATAACTCGTATTTGTAACTGTACATCAAGTACAAGAAGTTAAAGTAGAGAAAATTGAAATAATTATTTTTGATAAACACAGCTAATGTCCCTTTAAACGAGTATAATAATTTTATATGAAAAAAGCTTTTTAATAGATTCAACATTACAGGAACATGACTGTTTTTCCTTTTAGTATATAACTTCAAGAACATGTGGACCACACTTAACCTATAAGACAATCACTGAGAAAAGACGCATTACATACATTGATTTGGGAGTCCAATGCTCATCAGAAAAGTATTCCCCAAACTTTACTTTTTATGAACAAAGAATCATTAGTTTATTATTGCATTTATGTGTATTTATACATAATTCAATACGCTGATGCAACACACAACACTGTATTGCACTACAGTCGGATACAGAGATTCCACTGGAACTACTTTTTATGATATTTAATTGAATAAATAATTATTAATAGAATACAATGAAATGGTAAACCTTAGGACTAAGCAACCAATGGTAGGACTGAGCAAGAAGAATGTTCTTATTTAAAGTTCTCTCCCTGCAGCATTGGATTTTGTGATTGATTAAGATTTAAGAATTTATTAATACTCTAAGACCCCTTCACACTAAACAAAGACTCCGTTACGCTATCTACGTTGCCATCACGTTGCGTCCGTCTTCCATCAAACATTTCAGAAATCTTTTCTTCAACAACTGAATATTTTGTGCCGAGCCTTCCATGGACTTGATCGTCCCATGGACGGTCAGTTATAATCCTAATACCTGTTTTACATTGTTGTAGACCTTAATTATACTAATTTAGAAAATGTCTTCAATTGCCACTATTCAGAATTGTGTATCGGATCATCCACCGTTGCCGTATATATCTTGCTACTGGTCGTCCATAGAACCACGGACGGCAGTCACGTGATTCTTCATACCCAATGGAATGGCGACGTTTCAGTCCAAGGCAAAACAAAATTTACTTGAATATAATTTTATTCAAAGTCTTAACAACATAATGTTAAATCAAGTGAGATATAAAATCATACAATGTAATATTTTCACATTATAATGTTTGTTTTTTAAACAATTTCACATATATAATTTAAAGATAAGAAAAAAATACTTGAATGATAAGTAGGATATGAAGTTTGTGATTTTATTGTTCGCCGATCAACTAACATGGCTGTTGTTGATATGATGCGTGTCTCAAACATTTTAACGGCTACAGAAGAAATAGATATCATAACAGATACGATGTAAGAAGCAAAAATATTCCAGTGTGGTATGCATATACAAATAGTAAAGTTAAGTTAATCAATTGCAAGTGAATAATTGTCAAACCGCTCAACAGGGGGTGGTCACTCCTCTATGTCTCCTGATCCTACTTCACATTTTTTGAGTTTGTGTTAGTCCACAGTTCCGTGTTTTGTGTTGAGCTCTTGACAACATTTGACATTGTACATTCCGGTATTCCGGTAAGTGTCAAAAACTATATACATAAAAACTGCACATCAATAAATTTGAGAGGAGATGAAGAAAATACAACGAACGAAATTGAAATCACCACGACTGCCATAAAGGGAGGTGTGAAGTAGACCATCCTTCTAAACCGACAGGAGCAAATCTAGGTAAGAAGCAAGGACCTTATTCACTTAAGACATATTCACAAACAACGTACTTGTAAGTCCGCTAGCACACTTATGTGTAAGAACAGAAAGAGGTCGTAAATCTTACACTTAAGACCAATGTTAACGTTAGCAAATGACATTTGCGCCCGCGTAATACCACCGTACCCAATGAAGTGACGTCATGGCAGAAACTAGTGGTCTTACCTAACCCGAATAATCCAGTTGCTATATTTCGGTCACTTCGATCACTGTCGATACATTAACGCTTTTCTTACAACGGATGAATAATTATTTTTTGTTTATTATTTATAGAGATGTGACGCCTAGCTTGGAAATTGCATTTGAACACATTTAAAAAAAACTCACAAATTCGCTGTGAAAGACCACAAATCGATGAGGACAACATGAAATAATTATTATAGGTAAATGTTTTTAGATGTGTGTTGGTCGGTCTTGTGAACAAGTTAAGGGAAATTTTCAGAATTTGTGCACCATGTTCATGCTAGTAATAGACTCACCCCGCAATTGGCCTTTATCTCTAGATATATATACACGATGGTTGTGTAATTTATTTTTCTGATAGACCTATGTGTACGACGACCGTGTAAATAGACTCGTCCCGTCTGACATCTCACATACCCGATACTTTTATCTTACAATTATAATTTGTCCAATATCATACTGTAATATTATTGGTTTCAGTGTGGTCTTGGAATTACGCACAAATTTTACACTTAAGTGAAAATCTGTGTTTCTTTGTCAATATGGACGTACTCTTAGAGGTATACTTAAGTGTAAGTCTTATACTTAATTTTCTTTGTTTGTGAATAAGACCCCAGATATTCTGTTCTCTGTCGTCATATTGATTTCAAGCTCAACAGGCTACATCTGGCAGAGGTTATTCTTTTTTTTTCATACACAGGACATCGTCGATGTACCTGTAAGTAAAATTTAACCGATATGCTAACTGTTTCTTTCCTCTTGAGAGCAGAGATTGTATAAATTCCGCTTCATACGAATACAAAAATATGTTAGCTAGGAGAGTGGCACAATTGGTACCCATTGGAATGCTGACTGTCTGTTGGAAAACCTCCCCCTCTAAACCCCCCCCAAAAAACCGAGGATGTTGTCCACTAGAAATTCCAGCATCTTAATGATCTAGTCTTGAGTGTACTTGTAATTGGAATCCTACAGAATATATGGTTCCCAATGACTTAACACTAAATATTTATATCTGCGATTTCCATTTCTCAAAAAGTCAGAAAGTGAGAACATGATAGTAGTGAAAAGACAAAAGTATATGTCTCTATCTATTCTGTAATGATCATATTATAACATTTAAAATACTAAACATTGAACTAACAGTCCAGATATCCACCGAGTATATAATGCTTGAAAACAAAGATAGTCATTTTTTTATAGTGGTTACTCTTCGACGATGTTTGGTTATACATGTAGATTTATTATTTGTCCTCGTATGATACCACTTTCACGTTCGAAAATATACCTCCATTTTAAATTGGAGTTTAACTGATGAAGTTTGTGTGACAGAGACGATCATCTTTAGCATTTGTTTTGACCCGTTTGTTTTCCTCAAAATATAACTTTGGTATTAGGTTTATTATATTTGTAATGATAACGTCTTGATAATGGAATCTATAATTATCTTTAGAAAGTTATCTATCTATTATCTCTTCACTTTTAATCTATAAGAGATTATCATGTTCTCACTTTTTGGTAAAACCCCTTGTGAATCAAAAGTGAGATCATGATATATACTATCAATAGTACCAAAGTTACAGTTTTAGAAAAGTGTTCAAAACATATCCCTAAGACGGTCGTTTCTGTCAATGAGACTTCATCAGCTGAGCTCGAATTTCTTATAATTAGATATATCCGAAAGAGAAATGAAACATTTCGTAGTTGAATGTAAAGCAAATAAGCAAACTATGAATTACATAGGACACTTATTAACATAACAATGAAGGAGTTTGCAAAACAAAAATCAATAAATAAAAGATAATAAAATCAATAAATACTCTTTTTCTGTCTTAACAAAAATTATGTTTTGACTTGGTTTTAATGTTTTGAATCATGCCACGATGTAGGTCGCATCTCAGACTCATCTAATGAAACAGAACATGTTGATTTGTTTGCTTAATAAGGAACATAGAATGTAAAATTCTATAAATCACAATCAATACCACCCGTCGTATTTCTTTTACACTGATATACAGGTAATGATGGCGATGATTAACATACACAATGCTATCATTAGCCGGAACCCTACGCATATATACACTCAAAAAAAGAAGAAAACAACAACAACAACAACAAAAATCAACACGAAAAATAAAAGAAAAAGGAAAGAACACGGATCGAAAAATATTTTATTATGCTGAAGAAAATTGTCAACACCCTGCACATAGTAATATCTGTCTTATATATGCGATGTTAAGAAACATGATCGTTTGTTTGTTTATTGTTGTTTAACGTCCCACTCAAGAATCTTTCAATCATATGGAGACGTCACGAAATGCCGGTGAAGGGCTTCAAATTTTGGCCTATGCTCGGCACTTACGGTCATTGAGCAGTGAGGGTTCTTTAACGTGCCGACACCTACTGCGACACGGGACCTCGAGTTTTACTGTCTCATCCGAAGGACAGGAAACCAATCTGCCGCCGGCTGGACTCGAACTCACGACCTCACGATCAAGAGTCGAGCGCGCTACCAACTGAGCCAGGCCGGCTCTTAAGAAACATGAAGTAAATAGTAATTTCTATTTCTAAATCTTAATCTTATAGTATATTCTGATATAATTATATTAATTAAGGAGTCCATGCAGTATGTAAGACCCTGTGTACTTTCCTTAAACCATACCGAATTCATGCTGAAAGAACGTCAAATAATCGGCTTTTGGTTGAACATTGTTTTTGTCTATATGGTTATAAATTTATCCAATGGTAATTATATTACTTTATTGAGCTGTTCTGTTCTGTCACGTTTCGTTATAATAGTATGCAATTTCAAACAAAACAGTAGGACAGCATCACTTCCGCTTGAGCAGTTTATCGTATACTATATGATCTGGAATATGGATATTATGAAGTACTAGGTGCCAGATTTGCATGCAGCCTATAGCAAAGTGATATCACTTGTCATCTTTGCAAGACAGAAATGATCTAAACTGTATTTCTCGCAGATGAACAGAAGCAGGTAATTGTTGCCGTCCATGTAAATATTGCCAAATCGGAAGAGACTTTGCCCGACTTTCTGTTGAAGTCACGTGATCTGAGTACAAACTAATCCTACAAATCTGAACGGAATGGAGCAACTATTACCCAAACATTAGTTTATGAGGCAATAAAATTTGACCCTGATCATGACAATGTGTGAAATAACAGGTATAAAGGGAGACTACTCATTAGGAAAACAATGAAATAAAACAGCTTGTCTTAATAAATGTATAAGAATTCTGTCAAAATCTAGACTTGTCTTGATCAAAAGAAGTATTTGTAAATGTAAAGAATGGAAATGTATCTGAATCGCTGCATTTTTTTTATTATGACATCTTTGATAGATAATATCAACGTTGTAATTTCTTGATAGGAGAGAACAATTAAAATTACTATAAACATGTATTCGGTTATGATAAAATGGAAAATACATAGACGATAAAAATATCAGATACCAAAGTATAAATCTTCAGAATGTCCAGGATATATATACAAATCTGGTGAACATTGGACAAACACGGACCTCTGGAAATCAAGAGGTGGGATCAGGTGTCATGGAGGATCAAGCATTCCGCGTCAATCAGACACATCCGCCACGAGTCCAAAGTCAAATTCAAATAAAATAAGTGAGGAACAAATCCTCAAAGTTGTGTGAGGAGTACAAAAGTCGTATGTTTTGATAGAGTGAATTTGAGACAAAATGTGTCCCTTATCAAGTACATGCTTAATAAGAGTCTTCAACATGCAATCAAAAACCTCAGCGAGACCGGCTTGCTCATAAAATCAAGTATCAGAATTAGCTGTTTATAAGAATTCTATGGGGAGCCTATAGCTTACGTATGTTAGAGTTTATGTAAAATGTAGCCTGAACAGACTAATTAAATTTGTACAATGTGACACTTGTAATTGAACACACCGGAAATAATAAACAATTGTTGAGGGTACAGGCGCACCAGTAATTATGTATAAAAAACAAAGCCTGTTAAAATGACATCGACAATCACAGCCTAATTGTATGATTAATAGAGTGAAACTGATGACGGTGACTGGAATAATTTTATAACATGTATTGTTCTACTGTTACGAAAGATACATCCTTTTGCTTTCACCATCACAGTCTTTGTTGCAGTATACATTGTTATACTTCTGGATAATCAACGAGAACAGCCTTTGTCAGAGTTTATTAATGACCTGTTTCAAGATGGGGTGCTCATGTAGTGACTGAAAGGTGTGTTTGGCAAATTATAGCGTATTCGGATATGTATATTATTAGTAGTAATAGTCATCGTTCGTCGTAGTAGTCATCGTTGTCGTCGTCGTAGTAGTAGTAGTAGTAGCTGTTGCATTTTATCAGAATTATTTTATTTTATCAGAATTTGTCAGATACATATTATTTGTATTTGCTTTTCTGTTCTCTTATTTATATATTTATTAATTTTTTGTGCGCTTGTTTGAAATATATCAGAATTATTATAAACATTTTGTATTTATGCATTTACTGATGAAATGATATATATTTCTTGTGATGGTCCTGACAAAATCAGAACTTGTGCATACCAATGGATTTAAATTTTCATATGTATCATACAGGGGGATGCTTACTCCTCCATTTGCACCTGATCCCACATCTAGATTTTCAGATTGTTTCCAGCTTTCACATGATTTGTATAATGTCTCATTAACCTTCTTTCGATTAATACTTTGGTATTTATGATTTTAATATTACAATACATGATTATCTTTTGATTTTTCCATTTATATGTAATGAACACATTTTAGGGTTAAGAGAAAAATATTAACTATAAAGTAGGGTATTTGTGTCAACAGTCTTTCCCCAACTCATAGTAAACAAACAAGAAATCTTTTTAAAAATTTATATGTTTTGTATTCACCAATTTTTATTAATTTTATACTCAATTTTACACATTTACAACAATATATCAAAGCATTAAAACACTCATACATTTCTCGTTCAAAGCTTGCTATAAAAAATAAAAGTTATATATTGATATCATATCATATATTGATATCATATGATACATAACAGACATTTTTCTAGTTGTCATATTCCGTTCAGTTTTGTGGAATAGTTTGTACTCAGATCGCGTGACGTCAACAGAAATGTGACTTAAGCAATATCCGGTTTTGTAATGTCTACAACGACAACATTCAGTGATATCCTCGATTCAGGTCATTTGAGTGGGGGAAGTTAAGCTAAATGTTCATCCTGTAAAGTTGAACAAGTGTCATGCCTTTACTTTCGGTTACTTCTCAAATCTTGCCCCTTTCACTGTGCATAACACATATTTCTGGTCACCTATGCGATAATCTCATTTACTGGTTTTGGAAGGATACATTTTTCGTTGAAGGTGCATGATATTATTACGAACCATGTCGGAACGGAACAATTAGGAAAAAGTTAATTATAACAGAGAAAAGGGGGAATACGGAAAATCAATGTAGCAGAGGTAAAAAGTGAATCCGTTTTTAAGGAAAGTTGAATAAGTATTATTTCGTAAATTAATTTTTCTGCATAATAATTTATTTTATTACTTCTTTTTTCGCACCTTCTTAGTTGGAATAGTTCTATATTTGAATAGATACAGGTTATCAGTATTCATCCAAATGACAAGAAAAGATGTTGACATGGATTAAAATATATCCAAAATGGTTATCTCTTTGTATACTAATTAATAAGATTAAAACAGATTACTGATTAAGAAACAAAAACATCGTGTTCCAAGTTTGTTAATGTATTACGCAACATATTTTTACAATCTCAAGAGAAAAACCTCTCTATTTGATACATTTATTCATCATTTTCAATCTGTTTTTCACTAACGTGAAAAGTGGTCATGTCTCAATTTATTAACAATGGCAACACGTTTTCATTCCCTTTGCTTTTAATATATATATATATATATATATATATATATATATATATATATATATATATATATATATATATATATATATATATATATATATATATATATATTCCCAAATCCAGTTTTAGCTTTTAACTTGATATTACTCTTTGGGGCAATACATTCCGCAGAACACTCAGAGTGAAAATATAGCTTAATAAAAAGTGATAAAAAGTACTCGTGACCTTATCCTTTGACCTATAAAATCATTAGGGTCCATCCACCGAAATGGTAAGTATTTAGATTTTTAAAACGTTTGAGTGAACAATTTCTCTATCTTCCAATATGTCTGAATGACGTGTTGACAGACAGACTCATTCACAGCATCGATGATATATACCGTTTGCTTTGCGAGGGGATACTAAGCACATACACGGACTACTGATGACCTGGATTAAAATCATTGTTTTTTTTCGTTCCGTTTACTGTTCGGCAATTCTACTGAAAAGATATTTCTTACTTAGCACACATTAAAGGCGCATTAACTGTGTTTACCAAAAATTTTTTTTTCTACTTTTACTACTTGTACTTAAAGTAAATTATATCTATATATATATATATAATCTCAGATACCAAAGTATGAATCTTCAGGATGTCCAGGATACAGATATAAATCTGGTGAAAATTTGACAAATACGGACCTCCGAAAATCAAGAGGTGGGACCAGGCGCATTTTGGAGAAGCAAGCATCCCCTGTGCATAAAGGTGCACAATTGGTTTCTATAGGAATGCCGACAGTGTGTTGAAAGACCACGTCTCCGAACCCCTACACGGATTCTTCAACCCCAGAATACATACTGAACTCCATTATAATGGACATCGCTTATCACAGACTGTTTAAGCCTGAACGCGTTACAAACGATGACTGTTCTGAACATAAACGTCTTTTCCTTAAACTTAAATTTACAAATAAAGGCATAGACGCTTTAAACATTGGCCATGTTATAAATCACAAAAAAGTTCAGTCCTGTATTCCACCATATTTTAAACTGAAGACCACGCCTTGCATTTCATATAGCTATACACCTAGCATCGCATCCATGCTATTCGATTACAAACAGGTTTTGCAGTGCCTAGACATCAACCATCTACTACACAACACTGTCACATGTTCATGTGCTTCATCTCCTTTCAAATACAATCATATCGGGCATGTCATTACCGGCGACGTTTCTATTGTTGAAAATGAAAGCCTCAAAAATCTTATTTTAAGGGACTCTAAATACCGGGAAGCCCGTTCCTTTAATTGGCGTCAGAATTTCAGTTTAGTTATGGATTCTGTCGAAGACTATGCCAGACGATGGGCCAAACATGAAGACGTAGAACCAGACACTTTGTCTGAATGGCTGAAAGCCATACGATAGTTGATAAAATCTCGTATTCGAAAACTTAAAGGGACTATGAAAACACGTTATCCCTCTGTATTTAATGATCCAGAAGTAGTAACTGAACTGGATAGGTTACATGACCAATATGTACTGGTACCAGCAGACAAAGCCTCAAATAATATAGTTTTTATTTGTAAGGCACATTACTATAATTGTTTATTAGAAGAACTTAGGTTTAATACGAATTCTGGAAATCCTACATACACACATAGCTCACTTTCAAAGGATGAGATCCTTCAAAATCACGTGTCCGTATTACACTCATTTGATATATACCTACAACGGATACCGATTTCGAGCTACCACATTTATATTGGATACCTAAACTTTATAAAACCCCATATAAGCAAAGATACATAGCAGGATCCAGCAAATGTTCTACCAAACCTTTATCTTTACTACTTACCAAAATATTGACAGCCGTTAAGGAGAAACTTCAACAATACTGCACAGTTGCTTATTCCAGACGCGGTGTAAATCAGATGTGGATACTAAAAAATTCTAAATAGCTTTTAGAAAATTTGAAGGCATACAATTTTTCTCGAATTCACAGTATCAAAACTTATGACTTCTCTATTCTTTACACAACTATTCCACATACAAAATTAAAGAAAGACTTTTCAGCATCATAGACAACTGTTTTTTCACTAAAGGTGGTACCCGAAAATTTAAATATCTAGTGATTGGCTATCAGGATACTTATTTCGTCAAACACCACTCTGATTCTACACATAAATACACTGAAGTTGATATAAAAAAACATGCTGAAATTTCTAATAGACAATATATTTGTAATGTTCGGAGACGTGGTCTTTCAACAAACTGTCGGCATTCCTATGGGAACCAATTGTGCTCCTTTATTGACCGACCTGTTCCTTTATTCATACGAAGCAGACTTCATTCAGAAACTGCTGAATCAAAAGAAGAAAAAGTTAGCGATGTCCTTTAATTTGACATTTAGATATATCGACGACGTTTTGTCAATTAATAATGACAATTTTCATACATATGTCAATGCGATATATCCCAGCGAACTAGAAATTAAAGATACAACGGAATCAAGCACACACGCTTCATACTTAGACATTTTATTTAATATAAACACAGACGGGAAATTAGCAACTAAGCTATACGAAAAACGCGACGATTTCGGCTTTCCCATCGTAAATTTTCCACATTTAAGTAGTAATAACCCTCAGTCACCCGCATACGGAGTTTATATTTCACAAATGATCCGATATGCTAGGGCGTGTACAACATATGAAGATTTCATATACAGAGGTTAACTACTCACTGACAAATTATTGACACAGGGATATCGAAAACCGGGTTTAATGGCAACGTTCCGCAAATTTTACGGTCGGTATAATAGGCTTGTTTGCGACTACTCTGTTTCACTAAGTGAAATGTTGAGTTGCCTTTTCGTTGGCAGTTGTTGAGACGTCTACCAATTGTGACGAGGATACACTCATCACGTGTTTCATTGGACTTGACTGTGGACTCACGGCGGGTGTGACCGGTCGACAGGGGATGCTTATTCCTCCATGGCACCTGATCCCACCTCTTGGTTTCCAGAGGTCCGTGGTTGTCCATTTTAACGGATTTGTATCTATGTCCTGGACATTCTATTGATTTATACTTTAGTATCTGAAAATGTTTGACATATATTGTCAATTAGAAATTCCAACATCTTTTTATATCAACTTCAATGTATTTATGTGTAGAATTGGAGTGGTGTTGAATAAAATAAGTATCATGATAACCAATGGTTAGATATTTAGATATTTAGATGTTAGATATTTCGGGTACCACCTTTATTGAAAAAAGGTTGTCAATAAGAGCTATACACAAGCATAAAAAATATTGTATTCCTATATATTTTGCGAAAAATTTTCAGTCATTTAGTTCATAACATGAAACGACTGAGATAAGTCGACCATGCAGCTTTTCTGAATTCCTGTCATGTCAAGAGCAATGTACATCCGATATTGTGATTAGAGAAATGCATTTGTTTCTCAACTTCAATGTACTTGTCTGAATAATCTCGTAAAGTCATAGAGACTTGTCTTAATTAATCTTTGATAGACTATCATTCGTTTTATATCAAACGACTTGTCAATTGGGGATACACAAGCATAAAAAATATTGAATTCCTATATAACGCGAAAAATTTTTCCGTCATTTAAACATGCAAACAATCGTAAGTCTAACGATCGTATTCCTGTCAGTTAAAGGCAATGTAATTCTACCAGGGCCATTTTGGCACCATAAAACTTGAGAATAATTACTCAAGTCATAGAGAATATTAATCAACTTTTAGCCTATCATTCGCCAATCAGATAATTCAGGATAGCCAAAATCAACAGTAAAATTTTCCATTTTCAAGGTAATTCGTAACTAAGTTTTATGATGCCAGGCCCAGGTCAGCTGGGTCAATAATCCTTGTAATAAGCCTTGTACATGGCTATAATAAAGCCTGAAAATATTTTAAAAACTTTTCTTGTATAACAGTTTGAAGCCAAATTCAGTAATATATTGTTTCTGGTATATCAATTGTTTCAATGTCATAAAATGTGTTAAGGGAACTGTTTAAGATTATTCTTAGCCTCGCAATGTGGTAAACATTTTACACTAGTTTTGTTTATAGAAGTAAACAGTTTACATAAGGCCGAACCCAGATATATTGAAATGGAGTAGGAATGATTTTTTCTTTCAAATAAACATGCCATGGTTTCAAAGTAAATATTATAAAGGACTTTCGCCGAAGAATCAAAATCCTTTCAAATCAAACAGCCGAATTGCAATGTAAGAACATTCAAAATAAGTGGATTCGACTGAACTAAGTTGTACCATTATAAGAATCTGTATTTTGTCTTCTCCTTTATCATTTAAAATTTGATATCATACAGTAGAGATTACGATTAAGATGTGAGTGTTTATTGATGATCTGGGTCAAATATTGTGTAAATTCCACTGTTTACTTCAAAATGTATATTTTAAGCTCCGTCGTTTGATTAAGAATTGCCGACGGAAGTCAAATATGAATTGAACTGACTGAATTTGATATCTGTTTAAAAGTGAGTGAACGTAATTTTGTCGTTTTGTTGTAATTGTATGAAAATCCAGGTTATCAACTGTTTATGTATTACCAACAATGTAGCATTATTTTCAGTTTTAAGTATCTTGTACTTGACGTTTTAGATCGTCATGTTTCGTGGTCGAGTTGTCTTTCAAATATTTATAACACACATTCGGGACAATTCTGGTCACCATTCAGGTCAATCCACCATCAGCACGAAGCATTACTTATTTTAAATAGTCTATCGAGTTACTAACATAAAAAACAAAGTGTCATTCGTAAAAAAAAACGATAAATATTTTCTCAGTTAGGTTTCGATACCTGACGTTCTGTACAATGAGAAGTCTTCGGCTTATGAAAAGCAAACAAACAACTTTACGTTTAGAATGACACAGACTCCGCCGGTAAGAAAATAACACATTCAATTATTTAATGTTCAAAATACAAGAAATATAACATAACAGATACAAATTTATTTCAGATGTTCTTTTAAACAATAATTTTATAGACCTAGAGAAAACACCAGTGCATTAACACAACACTTGTAAATTGTACCGATTGGCCGAGTGAAAAATAACACAGTTTACTTTGTCTTTGCATGGAGTGTTATTTTTCACACTGTACAGGTACTATAACTTTATTTATCATATAATCTCTGTGTTATGCAGCTTCATAACAGATTACATAAATATTTTATGTGTAACACGTATTATAAAGCCTAGCGGCGATATGATTGGCTAATGTGCAGCAAACTGAACTACTTTTATTCACCGCGTACGCAGACTTCATTCATCTGAAGGTTGGCGATGGCGTCACTTCTTTCATCTGACGGTTGGCGATGACGTCACTTGATGTTTGTGACGTCACTTGAGCTTGAATGGGGACAATCGAATAAAACATGTGTAGATTATATTATTATTTTGTTGTATTCAAGTTGGCAATTCTGCTAATTTCAACATCTGATAATGTATGCTTAAATGTAAATAATAATTAATAATGTAGGCTAATTGTATGTATTCAAACAGAAGCTATATTTACAATATGTTTTGTGCACTTATTTCTGCGCAAGTATTTTACCTATTTGGAACAATTTGGCCAACTCGACAGAAAGGAGGATATAGATTCTCATCCCCAGTCTTCAGAAAATGCTGTTTATATTGCATATGTTTGATCATATGATAAAAAGAATCTGTCACGAGTTTCCATTCATATCACATTTATGATACTCGTTATGAGGCTTGCAAAATGGAAAATTAAAAAACTCGTATCATAAATGTGATATGAATGGAAACTCGTGACAGATCCTATATTTATCTCTTCATTATTTTCATATCCGAAATATCTCCTGATGATGATAATGATCATCATCATCTTCGTCGTCGTCGTCATTATTATAATTATTATCCTTATTGATGTTATCATTCATATTGTTTATGTTAAAATTACTCTAGACCCTTTCACGATAACTGCGGTCCTGTAACTTAGAGGGAATAAATGATACAGATTCCATGAAAATGACGTCAAGAAACAATCAGTTACCTTGACGACGTCTATATTTTTGCGGGTATCTGTATCATTTATAGATACAGTTATCGTGAAAGGGTCTATTGTTGTTGCTATCATTATCATTATTATTGTTATTATTTTTAAAACAATACTAGCAATTGAAATAATAATAATAATAATAATAATAATAATAATAATAATAATAATAATAATAATAATAATAATAAAACATCCTTAGAAAATTCTAGTGCGCATGTGAAAAGTTTGAATTAAATTTCATGCTTTGTTGTATTCGATGTTGTAACTCATTTTTCGAGATAAAAATTAATCTGTCTTTTAAAATTCATCAAATTTTATACACCACTTTTTCTATCTTAAAAATAAAGTGAACCATTTGTTTCATTTAAAAATTACCAATTATGATGTAATGGTTTAAACAGACCATTATCGTCTCTGACGGTGTGAGAGTTATTTTTATATTAAACACGCACTATATAAAATCCATGCAATTAATGTTCAATAGCATGCTTTTCGGTTGTTTAAATTATCTAAGGTCGATCTGATTATGTTCTACTCATAAACTGATAGCCAAAATAAAAGGCGAAAACATAATTTGTGAATGTTCACATTATCAGTCGCTGATAATTATACGTCTTTGATGCTGATATAAGAATCATCACCTGATCTATTTCCTTTGATTAATGTTACAAAGAATGCACGTGCTACTTTCTATTGACAAACACAGGAATTCAAGATAAAGACAACATGATTACAAACAACTGTTTCATTGTACCTAATTTGGTTTGAATTTTCATCAATATTTCGTTACAAAAAGATAGGATCTGTTTACTTAAAGATGATGAGGACATTGACAAGCTTTGACGAAATAGGAAGGTAATTTGCGCTTCATTTAACATATTTTGAACTAGCTTTTCTTTTTAAAATTGTTTTTCATCTTTTCTCTATTTTGAGTTTCTTTTGTTTATCATATTTTGAAGCATTTAACCTATTGAATCACGACTATTAGTAAAATTATCCTCCTCCTCCTCCTCCTCATCATCATCATCATTATTATTATTATTATTATTATTATTATTATTACATTTGTATTATATTTAATTTATTGTTTATTTATCATTACTATTATTATTATTATTATTATTACTTTTATTATTGTTGTTATTATTATTATTATTATTATTATTATTATTATTATTATTATTATTATTATTATTATTGACATCATCATTAGTGATATATTGCCAATGCCATTAATGCTTAACACTGATTTATTCACACTTCCTTTGTTATAATCATATCTATTTCTTACCTTTCTGCTAACAAGCACAGGTGTTTGTGTCAACATTGTGCACGTCTACCATTAACAACCGGAAATATGTATGTTGATGTCTTGTGATATATGTGCGTGATAAATAATAGGCAAATCACACAATAGTGTAAATATCATTAACACAATTTCCCCATTCTCAGTTTTTCGTTCTTGAGTTCTTTTATTTATGAAAGGCAATGGTCATAAGGAATTCTCATTTCAATAAATTGTTACATATAACATGAATTACACGCAAGAATAATTATTCTGCGACTCAACTAATAACGTAGGAGCTTGAGAGATAGAAACTCTTTGAAAGGTCAAGTTATATGAGGTATGTGTTTGATTGTATTTCTTATCAATTAATATATAGAAAAAGTTTTTATGATTTCAATCAGATGGTATGTGATACGTTGTTATGTAATTTTATTCCTACTAATAGCATTTAGAATTTTTGTTTTGAGTTTGTTTAATTATTTTCTCTGAATTCCTTAATATAGATTTCCGGATTAAAAGACCGAATTTAACTTCATATTAAATTAGTTTATTTTCAAGGTACCATGAGACGCTTTAAAATGGCTAAACTAAAATCGAAATACTAATCTATATTGGATATGTTATTAAATACGAATACACATGAAAATAGTTAAAATTGGTTGCATCGAATTAATTCTGTGATAACAGATGTTTCAGTTCGTACTGGTGATTTTTATAAACATATATATCGAAGTTCACAATTTTTGAGAACGATTTTTAAGAATGTCAAAAATTTTTATATGACAGTTTTGTAGGACTTGATAAAAGATAATAAATAGAGGAGATTTACCATTTTCATATGATTATATTAATTTTTATATAGTCGTGTGAGGCAGAAAAATATATATTTATCATTCGTGTGTATTCATAAAACTGGCAAATATTCGATTTACCAAGTATTTATTTTTTACAAAACAGGAAAAAGTTGTCCCAAAATTTGAAAAGTATTTTCATTGGACAAGTGAAATTAACACAGTTTACATTGATTTCCCATGGAGTGTTATTTTTCAAAGTAAAAAATAAAAATAAAAAATATAAAATTTATCTAATTAATAATTTATTAACAAAATGTTTCTATATCTTATAATTTCGTTAAAATAAACATCAGCGTTATATACATGTATTCTAAATAAATAGAAATTAACGGTACCATAGAAAGAAACAGGAACTATTTGTACTCGGTTAGTTTTCCTAGTTGGCAGTGAATTGGTACAATTATGGACAATTAAGTAGTATTGTTACTTCCCTATATCCAATGCATATTGAGTTAATTCCAAATATATAATATATTGAAGCCTGCTAAGTAGGATCATTTCAAATAAAGTAGCAAACTACATAGTGATAATCTATGTCAATATAAACTTAAAACCGAAGTTAAAGATTTGCCAAATAAATAAATAAATAAATAAATAAATAAATAAATATATATATAAATAATAAAAAAAGATAAACAAATAATCAGAGAAAAGGCTCAAAGCAATCGATTTTACCAATAAGACTTCATCAACTGTGGACGTTATAAAAATGTAAAAAATGTATAATTAAGAAAGACAAATGCTAAACGTAAATGTATTGTAAAAGCCGTATTGAGGGGTATGAATAAATGTGTTTAAAGTCAGTTTTTATTTTTCGCATACTTTATAATTCTGTTTCACTTTTTAGAATGTAGAATAAGATGTACATTATTGGTTGTAGAACTCTATAGACTGATTTAATTTATGAAAACCGGTTCTATAGACGGTGGGTGCAAAATGTAGAAGAGGTTGATTACGGATAATGACACACCTTTATATCAATGTATCATATTTGTCCCTTATCCCGAATGTGTGAAGATATATTTACAGTTTTCGACACTGTAAACACTATGGAATTCACTCTTCTTTGCTTTCGAATATAAAAACGAAAATTTGAAACCAATAAAAGAAACCCGTGTATACCACTTAATCTTAAATGTCAAATTTCATTATAACGGACTAAATAAGTAATTTTCTCAATTTTCAATGAAATGCAATATTGTAAATTCGTGGTCCTGAAATAGCGTTTTTTAACTTCTATATTACAGTATAAGCAAATGAGGTCATTACATAAACAGTAAAATTGACGAAATAACTCATGCTTCATATCCTTGTTCTATATAAAACAACATAATGATTAAATAATTAAAGTAACTTCTAAATTAACCTTCAGTTTTGTTAAGGATGCAGGTTAAACACTGTTGAAATCCCTTATTGTAATTGTTCGCACCCTGCGCTGTATGAAATAACATCACATGTTTACATTGAAAATTTACACCTGTTTAAGTATTTCATGGTATAATGCATATACTATGTAAATTCTTCTATAGACATTATACAGTATTGATTAACTTTCAAATCTATGCCAAAAAATTTAAGTATATCCTGTATGTCTTAAACATACTTTCATTGTATGTTCTTGTATCATGTTATACAAATCAATGTTTCATACAAAAAGTCGTGCAGATAAACAATTTTGGATTATAAATAATGTTGTCCTTAGAAACGAGGTCAATTTCGCAATAATTCTGTACAAGGTCAAGGAAAAAGGTGAATCAATTTCTTGAAATCATCATAACAACTTCCAAATAGTATACTGTTACTAGTTTTATGAGAAAGTTTTTCAGTTTACTTGCGGAAGGACGGTGATCACTTCTCGGGTTGTAACCGGGTTCTCTCTACCTATGAAAAAACAAACTGACCGCAACCATATGACTAAAAATTGTAGGATGATTTCGTAAAAACAAAATTCAAATTAAGATTCAAAATTCAAAACTATTACCTTCGTTAGAATGAGTATTATAATGGTATTAGAATCATTGTTTTCATTATTTAGTTTCGGTATTATAATGGTACCATTGTTAGTATTAGTATTATATTAGTACCATTGTTAATATGAATATTACAGTAGTACCATTGTTAGTATAAAATATTATAACAGTACCATTGTTAGTATTAGTATTTTAATAGTATTAGTAATAGTATCGTTGTTTTCATCATTAGTATAATTATTAAAATAGTACCATTGTTAGTATTAGTATTATAATAGTACCATTCTTAGTATTAGTACTGTAAAGTTGTTTAATTTCGCGGGAAGAAAAGTTCGCGGTTTTCCCGAAAGGGAACTTATTCACGGGTATTAAATTTCGCGCACGGTTATTACGAACTGTCTTCCTGATACTTCATAAGTATAAGGTATTATATTCACAGGTATTTGATTTCGCCATATTGTCATTGACCGCATATATAGCGAAATTAAATCCCCCGCGAATAAAAGCAACTACACAGTATTATAATAGTTCCATATTTAGTATTAGTATTATTGCATCGTTTTAGAAAATTACGCCATTTGTAAGATGCACGGTGGTGGGTGGGTGGCTGGGTGAAAAGGGGTTATACCGTCTAAGGCACTTTATATAACAAGTTAACAGTTGGAATATAATGAGATTATTTAACACCGTATTTTGATAAATAGGGGCATTTTAAGTTTCTTTTTTATATGATTTCTTTTAATTTATGTTGCTCAAAACGTTATATAACTTTAGGGGACGACTTTTTTGGAGAGCGTTTCAAATTTTGTCAAGTCAGATTATTTATTTTCAATACGTAACAAGACAGAATATTTATTTTTAATCTTTTTATGGATTTTTTTTCCTTTTGCCTTTGTGATCACGATTGTTGTATACCGTAGTGGCAGATCTAGACATGTTCAAAGGATTAACATACATTAATACTATTCAAAACTCGTTTACTGCGCATGACATTAATTAGCATTCATCCTTAAGTGGTTTTATCTGCACCCAGAAATGAAACTATGCCTCCAACTGCTAATATATCACATTGATTACACATCTCAAAAGAAGATTATCTCAGCAAAGATAGTCATCTTTTTACAGTGGTTACTCTTAGACGGATTTGGCTATGCATTTAGATTTATTTTTTGGCCTTGTCTTATACTACTTTTTCCTTTAGAAAACCTTTGTTGTAAAATTGGAGTTCAACTGATAAAGTCTAATTGACATTGTTTAAAGAAGGATAGACGTGTTAAGCGGTCTATTGTTTATGGTTTTTGAGGTTGGGAATTTGCTAATTTAGAGGTGATAATAAAAGTTGATTTCAGGTCATTGTTGTATTTAGAATTAGGTATACCTAAATTTATAATTTATGAATTATAAATTAGGGAGCGTTCCATTATCCATAAGAAATCGAAACAAGAATTTGAATTTTGAATTTTTATACCACACTCAACAGTTTTTCAGTTATATGGTTCCAGCCAGTTTTTATGGCGGATGAGAGAACCCAGTTACAATATACCCGAGGAAAGACCACCGACCGTCTGCAAGTAAACTGGCAAACTTTCTCACAAAAATCAGCTTAGGTTCAGTGGGACTCGAACCCGCGCTGACAGGAAGTGAGAGTCCTCATGGTTCAAAGCGCGATGCTACAACCAGTCGGCCACAGATGCCCTCGAAACAAGAATACTGGCATGGTGTTGTTCCTGGTTAATGTACACGATTTTCTTTTATATTGTATAGATTAATTCGTAGAAAGTCCTGTCTTGGACATGACATAAAATGGGAAAAAGACCGTGAAAATGAATTATTATTTTCCATCATAGTTCCATCTCAGCGAACCAACTTTTCATTTTATTTCATTACACTAAATGGTGAATGCTTAAGCAAAAATCTCTATTTAGATGAAATTTCTTCTATATCAATGCATTATCACTCGGTTTTATATCCATCAATAAATATCTTCGCCGCAATATTACTGAAAAAAGAAAACAACAACAACAACTTCAACAACAATAAGAACAAAAACAACAACAACAACAACAGCAACATTGAAAGTGCCGTTAAATACTTAAACAAACAAAAGTCTATATCGATAATTCAATAACAATACTTTGCTAATATAAAATATCATGAATTGGTAACCATTTTCGAAGTAAATATTTATGTAATTTCTTTTCAACAGGTCTCTGATACAATGGTAGACAGCAACCTTTCGACACCATTTCTCGTAGACATCGGTTTCAATGTTGTCACTGATATTTTCAATGTCACCGTCAACATATCTCAGGACACAGTAAATGGATCCGCCTCCCCAATATCAACGTCTACAAGCCGTCCTTTTGTCCAGAAAGCAGCTGTCTTATTGGCTCTAGAATACATTAACTATGTATTTTTACCCACAGTTCTCATTTTAGGACTTGTGGGTAATATACTCAACGTCATCATTGTCAATACTAGACAATACGCACAGTTTACGTCAGCGTTTCTTCTTACCGTACTTGCCATTTCGGATAGCGTTCTCCTGATTTCACAGCCATTCAACAAATCCTTCTTCATTTCACTTTTGGGGATTGATGTGCGCGCTCTATCAGACGTAGGATGTAAGCTATATTTCATCATCCGGCGATCATCTAAAATGACGTCATCCTGGTTTGTTGTTTTTCTTTGCTTAGAAAGATTCATAGTTGTTTGGTTCCCATTAAGAGCAAAACAGATATGCATAAAGCGTAACATTATACCGGCTGTTGCTGGTGTTTATGTCGTAATAATAGGGTTTGCCGCGAGTTGGAGTTACGCGTCACAAGTCGTCGGAGACAAATGTCACCCGGATGTTTACGACAGACAAAATGCAGACGAGAAGAATCTCTTCGGCAGAATGTTACTCGCAGCATCGAGTTTGTATTCTGTCATACCCATGGTACTGCTTCTGATATTTACGCCGTTAATTATTCTGAAATTATTCCAGCAAAGAAAATTGCGGAGGACACTCACAGGATCTGCGCCCGGAAGGACAGATTCATCTAAAGTAACATTAATGTTGATTAGTATTGTAATAGCCTATATCTTACTCATATCACCGATAACAACCGTACATAATGCAGCATTTCAGCTGAAGATAAATGCCTTTGGAGACAACAAAACGGGCTTCACTGTATTCAAGGACATAGCGCAACTTCTGGAACAAATTAATTATTCCATTAATTTCTTCTTGTATATTACATCAAGTCGAAAGTTTAGGAAACGTCTTCAAGAACTATGTTTGTTTGGGTTTGTCAAAAAATCAATACAGAACAAGTCGTCAATTAGAACGGACCCGTCTCGCTCATCATCCGAGAAAAAAAATACTCACCTCACAGCTTCGGCCTTCACTACCCCCCAACACCAGCACGCCCAACACCAAACACACAGTTCACCCACAAACCACCCCCCACACCCCAGCCAACGAACCACCACCACCCCGATCAACCATCACCCCCACACCACCCCTTCACACACACCATATCACACCAACCCCACCCACACCAGGCCCCCCCACACCACACCCCACCACCCTGCACCCACATCGCGAACACTCGCACCACACAGGCAGTCTCACCCTCACCCCTCCCACACTCACACAACTTAGGTAACACCCCGCCCAATCACCCGATTCAACCAACCCTATCACAATACCACCACACTCTGCACAAACAACCCACCTTCACAAGCTCCACACCCAACCCCTCACATCACAGCCCGGAACCACCCGCACCACCCCACCACCATCACCTCACCTCACGCGACCAACCGCGCCCCTGCCTATAAGCGTCACCGCTCACCACAAACGCAATCACCCCAGTGCCCCATCAGCACACCCACCCCCCCAACCCCACCCACCACGGAGCACACCCCCAACGACCCCCACTCACCCATCACTCAACAATACGAAATCATCACACACGAGCCACCCCACCCCAATATCACGCTTGCCCAGCATCACGCTAGCATCACAAGTATCAACACAGCGTCACAATCACCCCCCACACGACCGGCCCACGACCCACACCACCACCGCCATCACTATCGTCACAAACCCACCACCGCCACCACCACACCACAGCATCAACTCACATAGACACCCATCACTTCACACGCCTCATCACACCCTCACACCAACAATAACATCACCCCAACAACACCCTCCCCCACAATCACCATCCTACCAACCACTCCAATTCACCACCTCACTTAACCACCCCACACACCAGAGCCCAGCAAATCACCACACCATTCACCAGTCACGCCCTCACCAACCCTGTCCCCACTCGACACCCCACGCTATCACTATCACCCCACCACCACACCCCTCCCGCGTACCTCCCACTCAATACCAAAAACCCACACAGGACACACTCACTCACCACACCACCCACCATCTACACTCATCACACCCCCTCATCAATCAACCGTATTCCTCACCAACAATACCCTTATCACCACCCTTCTCTCAACAAACACGTCATATCACCCACACTCACACTCACCAGCCACCCACCACTCATATCACCACCAACGACAACGCACAAATCACCCAACCGCCTATCACCCACCTCACAGCCCGTTATCATTTCACCGCCACCCACACTCCACATATCACACTCCCCATCACTCCCATCACGACAACTTCACCCCCACGTCCCACCCAGGCAGCCCATACTCAACGTCACCCTAACATCACACACTCTATCACTCACCCCAACCAACCACCCATTATCACCCGATCACCCACCAACACCACATATCCTCTCCCCCCTTAATGACACACAACACAACCTCACTACGCAACCCCTACACCAACATAATCACACACTCACCTTTCTCACCACCACAACAGTCACCCCAGCCGAAATCACGTCACAACACACCCCTCCCACTCAACCCCAAATCACAAGCACCCATCACACCTGACCAAGTACCCAGACTCACCGCTCAACCCGCACACCTCACCCCTCACCCACACACGTCTATCACCCCGATCACCCACAACCCACACATCACCCTGCATATCCACAACCGATCACCACCCACCCCCAACCACACAGCAATTCACCTCACTCACTCTCACCACACACATCACCCGTGCTATCACCCCACCCGATCCACTACGAATCACCACCCACCGACCTCACACCACATCACTAGCGCCCCAGCAGATCACCGACCTCACTCACCCCACCGGACGCCCACCACCCCCCGTCCATTCCCGCACCCACCAACACACACACAGCACACACAACATCAACCTCACCACCAGCCACACGCCCTCGACACGGCTCAACCCCACACCTACACACAACGCCACACCCCCGCATTTACCACCTCCACCCCAAAACCCATCACTCACCTCACACAAATTCACCCAGACATCACCACACTTCACTACCCCCACATATACGGGCACACAACAACGGAGATTCACTCACCACTCACGCCCCCCACCGTACAATCACACCCCACATCTACTCACACGTAGAGGCCGACACCGCGTCACGCACATCACCCACTCACGCACCCACTATCACCACTACTACCACTATCATATCACGGCAGCCACCCACAACCCACCTCATCCCCCCTCACCCCCTATCACCACACCTTTCACACGACACCACAAACCTTACCACACACCACCACCACTCACTCACAGCCCTGCCACCACCCACCCTACCACACTTAACCCAACGCATCACGATCACCGCCGTCACCCCACAACACCAATTCCCACCCCCCACAGCTCACCATCACACGATAACAACCGTACATAATGCATCATTTCAACTGAAATAAATGCTTTGGAGACAAAAAAACGGGCTTCACTGAGATTCAAGACAATAGCGCCAACCTTCTGGAACAGAAATTAATTTTCGCCTTAATTTCATCTTGTATAATTCAACAAGTCGAAAGTGTAATGAAACGGTCCTTCAATAACTATTTTGTTTGGTTTGTCAAAAAATCAATACAAAACAAGTCGTCAATTAGAACGGACCCGTCTCGCTCATCATCCGAGAAAAAAAATACTTCAGCAGATATTTCTTTTATTAATCAAATGTAAGTCCATCAATGATTTTTCTTGAACAATAAGTAACTAGGTTAATTCGGTTACCTACAAATTTAAATTATTAAAAGACAAAGAATTAACAGTCTTTGGGTGTAGAATGAAGTGGGACTTTTTTTTAACAAAAACCTTTCTGGTGAATTCAGTAATCGCAAATGCAATCTAAACAAGCATCATGATTTCAAATTCATAATTGTTGGTTAGATACCAAAGTAATTGATTTTATTGATTGAGGTTTTACAGCGATATCGCCTTGATATAAAGATTTTAGTATCCTTTTGTCTAATACGCCATAATGACAAACACTTTAGATAAAACACTTAGATACCAAAATATTATTATTGCGGTAGCACCTTTTTAGAGAACTCAAGGTATTCGTATCGTATTCACTGTAGTTTTGATACCAAAATCTCAATGTACAGTAAAACCTCGTTATACAAAATTTGGCATTGTACAGGGAAACCTTAAATGAAATTATAAAGAGATTGGAAAAGTGGACTTTCAAAAATTGTGGCGTTAAGCGAGGCGGCAAATAAAACGGGTAGCGTTTGACCACTTCCATACAAAGACATATAAAACACAACCAATGAATTACAAAGACGTAATATCACATGACAAAACAATACAGAGTAGCACATGACATACAGTGACAGTTAAGACATATAATGTAAACAAAGACCGAGGAATCAATTGAACACTTACGTATAACAAGTAACTAACAATACCTTAGAATGAATAAAAAAACATTTCATCATCATTTTAACTTTGATATTATATTAATAATATTTATTGATATCTGTGACACCAAGGTACTGATATTGTGTTTCCGACACATTGACGGTTTTTTGTACATAAACAAAAGTATTTATATCTTTTTGAGACACCATCGAGGTTTTGACATTTTATGTTAGATGCGAAAGCGCTAAAACTGTGTACTTATGACACCAATGTATTGTTATCATGTCTTAGTATTCAGACCCTCCTATAACACATTGCTGTTAAAACCCCAATGTATAACATCATGTTGTGAACTCCCCAATGTACATTTATAACAATTTGCTATTAAACCCCTTTGTTTAAGATCTTATTGTTAAAACTCCATTTTATAGAATTTTGCTGCGAAAAGTCCTTGTATAATATTTGCTGTTAAGACGTCATTGAATATTTGCTGTTAAAACACCATCGTAAAACATCTTGCTGTTAAAACACCATTGTATATTTTGCTGTTAAAACATTTTTTGAGAAGTCATTGATAAAATTTCATTATATAACACCTTGCTAATAAAACACCTCTATATAATATCTTACAACACCAATGTATAATACTTTAGTGTTATTAGACCATTTTGTAACATCTTGCTGTAAAGTATTGGTCGTTATGAACGGATTTTAGATTAACTTTGAACTTTTGTTAATTTTGACAGATTTATGCAAGTTATGCATAAACATGTAAACGTATATTAAAACCTTCTTATGAAAAATGAAGCCCAGTTCGAATAACCTTTGATGGCCCTCTTTCAACATTTTGCCAAGCCATTGCTTAAAGCAGATATCATATCAAAAGACCATACCTATTCTATTTTCAATCAAAATGTGTTCGAATTATAGTTGCATTTCCGATTAATAAGTATAAATCGATATTAATACGACCAGTGAATGAAATGATTGACGTCATTAGAAAAATTCCATGTCCTGTTTTGCTTTAATTAACTTAATATCAAATGAAGCCACGCGTGATTTGGACCTAATATTTAAAAGTAAATGAATTCATAATTGTTCGACAATTCAACTGATCTTTAGTTTTGCTAAGTGAGCTGTTGGGGCTATATATTTTTTATCAACTAATGACTTAAAAATACACTAGAAATTGTCCATTTAATACGACTCCATGTCTTGGAGCTGTTCATTGATAAAGGGTTAATGCAGAAAAACCGGTTAATACAGAAATTTTAACCGGTCTAATACAAAATTTTCACTTCCGGTTCTGAATCATGAATGGAACATTGAAAAAATGGCCCCACTTTGGATATAGTAAGGTATAAATCCGGAGGAAATTGAAATGGACTGTAATCAATTTCCAGAAAATTGAACATTTCGGAATGGATTTTCTATATTTAACAGACGAAAATAGAAAATTTTAAGTCCCGACACAGTCTCGTACAGAAATGAACAAGAAGTCGGATGATGTGATGGCAATTTCGACCTAACATCATATGAGATATACACCGTCAGTGAATTCCATTTGGGACGAGAGCGAAGATTGTGAATTTATTATGTACAACTGTCCTTTGGGTAGGCCTAAGGCCGATAAAGCTATCCTAGCGGTTAAATGATGTAGATCTATCGTAAACAAAATGTATAAAAGCAACGTTTTACACACTATATTGAATTGGACATATCTGACGTCATTTGCTTATGAAGGAACCAAAAATGCATTGTGACGTTATGATTTAAATGTAATTATTGAATGATCGCTAACTGCAGAAGCAGTATAAGGAATATCATCAAAGGTTATTTTGTTCATAAAAACCGTCTTCACATTAATTTATTGTTTTATTCGGCTTTTGTTGGTTATTTTAAGTTTTCATATTAACCCGTATTATGTCCTTGTACAGTCGTATTCGGTCTCGATCAACTGTTATATATATATATTACAATTTATATTGTATCCAATGTTTTGTTTCTTTTTTTGGTTTATATATATATATATATATATGTATATATATATATATATATATATATATATATATATATATATATATATATATATATATATATATATATATATATATATATAATTTATATTGTATCCAATGTTTTGTTTGGTTTTTTTCTGAAGTTTAAACTGTATTTATTTTACAACGTTTGATAAATAATTTTGGTTAATACTGTCTCAGCTATATAGTATAACATGATTTGTTAACCCTCATACTTCCTGCCTTTTTGGTTCATGATTATAACTAATACACATTCAGTTACTGTGAAACTGATTCAAAATTTGGCAAATAAACCCACTAAGATTGCCAACTCGCTTCAGCTGACGTGAGTCGCGCGTTGAGTTTCAAGTTATATTACCTACATGCATAACATAGGTACAAACCTTTTCTAATAAAGATCAGTTTATTCACATGGTATAGAAGTAATGTCTGACCATAATAATAACTTTTGGTGGTGAGCAAGTTACTGTTTTGTATAAAACATGTAAAATGGCAGTTGTTCCTCATAATATTAGATACAGATAAATAAACATTTGCTTCCTGAATATTAAAGTACATCCTACTATATTGTTAATTTAGATTTCATCGCAGTTTTACCTGTTACCAGAATAGAAACATTCAGTTTATATGAACATTTTATGGTGAAATAAATTTTGTTATGATCTGCTAAAACCATTGTGTGTCGTTATGGAAAACAGCGATTAAAGTAAACACACACACACACACACACACACATATATATGTGTGTGTGTGTGTATTACCATAATGACACAACAGAAACATGATTTTCATGTCCGGATCACGTGATCTTTTTGTCTAGATATGTTCTAGATGTTTAAGTATTTTATTCATAATTTTGTTGTTATTGATATATTGTTGTACAAATGTCTTCTAATAAAAGATTTATAAATAAGAACTAAATTTTATGTTTTATGAAACCGTTCACAAAATTAGAGCTCAACTGATGAAGTCTAATTGACAGAAACGATATCGTCTTGAGCATTATAACTTTGGTTTTATGTTTATAATATTTATAACCACTAGGTCGTTGCCACTGCTGGTGGACCGTTTGTCTCCCCGAGGGTATACATAAACCTGGTATTTCGGTACCAGCTGTTCAACTTATACAAAAGTAATATTTGGCACTGTTAACACCATTTAAATTCGAAAATTTTCTAAAGCTAAGATAGTCATTTTTTACAGTGGTTACTCTTAGACGGATTTCGGCTATATTTTTAGAGATATTATTTGGCCTTGTATGATACCACTTTATCTTTAGAAAATACACATACTTTTCAAATTGGAGCTCAACTGATGAAGTCTAATTGACAGAAACGATATCGTCTTGAGCATTAAAACATTGGTATTATGTTTATAATATTCACACTAACTGTGATTCGGTAGTTAAGTCCAAAAACAGAAGTACAGAGAAATATTAATATATTTAAGGATAAGGTTTGAAACACACTGTGTTGATGGCACCGTAATTTACTGGAGAATATACACATCGTAGTATCATAATGACACGTGATGATACTGGTATTGATATTATACTGGTCAGTGACCAATTCTCGCCACCTCGTTTTATTTGGCCTTTTATTTTCTCAGAGAAATTGTTTTTGTTCTTTTCGATAGGCAATCAGAATAGTGTCTTGTGCAGGAAACACAAACAAATCCGTGAAAGTATGCAGGTGTTTGCACCTTCAATGCAAGTTAAAAACAGTTGGCGAGAATTGTTCGTTGACCGGTACACATAATACCAAAGTTATACTTTTGCAAGAAAAGGATCAAAACAAATGCCCAAGACAATCGTGTCTGTCAATTAGATATCTTTTTTATTCAAAATGCGTTTATGTGGTGCATTCAATTTCTTTTTTCGTTTTGCGTTTTTAAGCAACATAGTTTCGACATGGTATTCAATCTATATTGTTTGCAAGTTGAATTTGAAAAGTGTTTTACGCCACACTTAACAACGTATCAGCTAGATGGTGGGGCAGTTTTAATGATAGAAAGAACCTGGTTACAAGTAAATTACAAACTTTCCCACAAAATCAGCTTCATTGCATTTTTGTTAAAAATTGTGTTGAATGTTTTTCAAAACCCAAGAAAAAAGTCAAATTGTAGGTTTTCTACGGAAGCATATTTCAGCCACGTTTAAAAAAATATTACCTCGAAATTTTGATTTATTATCTCGACATTCTGAGAGGTTATTCATTACGAATAATAATTCTTAAAAGCTACAACACACAAATCCTGACAGTTCCTCCTAGTACAGGAATTGTGGCACAAAAATATTACGTATCAACTTTACATATTGCAAGGAGATGTGATGATATTTGAGTTATCTTTCTTTGTTTGTTATATTGATTTTTGGGTCTTTTCCGCCTTGAATGGAACTGCCACTTGCAATTTGCAATTTGAAAGAACCTACACAAAAATACTACAGTAATCTAAAGTTCACCATATTAACTACATGGGACTAGTGCATACATTTTTCTATAGTAAATAAAATTTGCTAATATATTACTTTTACTGTGAAAAATTTAGAAATTGAATAGTTAATGAATTATACAACAACTAACGGTAAAATTTTCGATATCCTATATTCACTATAGTTACTATAATATATAACAGTTTATGATACAGGAACTAGTTAACGTTTACTAATAGTAATTTTTGTACGGAAACTTTGTTTTTTGTAATACGGAAGTAGCACTTGCACACAGTTCTAAAATAAATTTTCCAAACTCTTCAAATGTTACAGTCGTTTTTTATTTAGATGTATGATTCTAGTGATATTGTCAAGTTTATCAAACATAGATAATTATGGTGCGAGTATAGGTCAGCCTAGCCACAGCACAAAAATTGCAGCCATTGTCAACATTTTCATGTAAAATTGAATGTCTACCTCACAAGACGTGCAAAAAGTATTCGGTCACAGCAGTTTTTTACTATATATTTCATATACAACATTTTTTCAAAAAAATATTTTGAATTAATTTCTTATATGATTCAAATAAAATTACCACCATGAAACAAAGAATGTTTCCAATTTTCTAATTTCTTATTTCTAAAATTTGACAATTTAAAAGAAAGTAAAAATTGAAGTCAAAATTTTAACCTCCCATATAGGGAGTTTTCATTAAAAAAGCTTAATGAACATTTGTGTTTAATAGATAAATCTTTTGATTTCTGATTCTGAAAATGATAAAACCAAAATATATAATGAAACTGTATTTAATTCTTTTTATGTAGTAAAATTTATGGTGTTCGAATGTTTTCGTCCTACTTGATTCAACTTATTCAACATATTTAACTTATTTCTGGAAAAAAAAATTATTGAATTTTGTGCAGAAATTGATAATGTTTTCCGTGTGACAATGGCTATAAAAAAGTTCGCCTATGGTTGCTATCCATTACAAAACAACAACAACAACAACAAAAACAACAAGAAACCAATCAAACAAGGAAGGCAGGAAGACAGTTAAGGTAGAAAATCTGACATTTAATATAATTTCAATTCGATTGTAAATTTCATTATCTACATGCTCCATCTTCAAGTAAAAATATATTAAATTCTTGAGTAAAATACAGTTGAAAAATATGCAAAATGTTAATACAGGTATTCTGAATTGCGTTGATTCTTCAATTAAAAATGTCTAGCTTCTCCTTTAATATTCCCATAAAAAACAAAAATACCGAATCATAATATAATTTCGTTTTGATTTCTTTTTTGTTAAAACTTGAATAAAATATATTTGTTCAAGAAACATTAATTATGCATAACTATCAATAATTGTATCTATATTAATACTCAATTCGTTTTTAACAATATCTAAGTTGAAAAATATTAACACATACATTCATATTTACATAGATGGAATATTTCCGGAAGTGTGTGCATAACTGTGTTTGGGTGAATGCATACTTGCAACATACACATTTCTTATTCTATTATATATTTTGTCGGATCAATCTTATGGTCTTGCGGCTAGAAAACTGGGAATGTGAATGATAAAATATAGACACACTTAAACCTTTATTTAAAATGCCCTTGTTCACAAGGTTTCAAAAACTTACATTTATTACTAACCTACTTTATTATAATTCTATTGAACTAAGAAAAAACTGGTCGCCAGTTGTTCAAAACTATTCAAAATAAAAACAAAATCAGTTTCTGTATTGCTTAGAACTGTATCTTAATTAACAACGCACAGTGGTGAAAGGTGAAGTTCTGAGGGCACTCTCCTTTTTTTTATCATCAATGCTGCAAAATGCCAAACTAAGGCCTCCAATCTTCTTATACTGTGCGGTACTTGGAGAGAATTGATGTCTGCCGGTATATATTTACGCGAAAATAAAGATTTTAACTTATGCCTTGGCATATTGTGAACAAGCGCATTCAAAATATCAGTCAGTATTTATTGTACAGACCCTGAAAACAGCACTGATTGAATGTTAAACTAAAATGATTCTAAAAGAATTAAGAGAAATTTTTTGAAAAAATTGCGGTTATCGATAATAAACCAAAGAATAGTGATGCATTGATTAACAGAGTGTTTTGTCCGTTACACAAATCGCCTTTACAGTAGCACGTTGTCAGTAGCCACTCTTCCCGGCATTTTTTGTCGTCTGGAGTATATGTATAATTGACGGTGCTGGAGTCGTTAAAGCATCCTCGAATTATAATTTTATCTGAAAGATAAAGAAATAAAAATACTTTCAAAATTCAGGTATAATAAACTCGGTTGTTTGAGATGTTACATTTAACACATGGTTGTTAAATTGAAGGGGCATTAACTGTGTCTTTTTTTCATCCCCCCTTTTACTACTTAGATTGATATACAATAAAAAAAAGATAAACACAGACAAAAATATCAAATTTCTATATATTTTGTGAGAAATGCTTGAGAAACATATTTTGGCAATTAATCACTTGCAACTGATAAATTCTACCTTACGATTTGTATATGTATACTACACTGCACCTGATCTTATTTTCACAAAATAGAAATATAAAAAATCTCAGATACCAAAGTATAAATCAATAGAATGTCCAGGACATACATACAAATCCGGTAAAAATGGACAAACACGGACCTCTGTAAAAAATATTTATGCTTGTGTATATATCTGTTTGTTATTGTATATCAATCTAAGTAGTAAAAAAGAGAAAAAAAATCCATCATGCCCCTTTAATATCTCGAGTTATAGGTCCATCAACTAGTTACCAGAAAGATAAGTTTTGGTTAAATAAACATTTGACAGCTATACACAACAATCTGGGAAAGAACATATATATAACAATATTTAAATGATATGCTAATTGAATTACAGGCTAGGAGATAAAACATATATATCCCGTTGGTGGTTGGTTTTCACAACTCATTCTCTACCTTAGAGATAATTCATGTCGGTATTTACCACCTCGTGAGGGCAATCGGTGTTCACCATCGCCGGTGAGCAAACATTCGCCACCTTGGTGAATAAAAAAAATTCCGAATTATCCACCTGGCTAGGGGATTTTACAGAGTACTGCGTCCACCGCCTGGGAGAAACACAACGAGAGTAAATTTTGTTTCCAGTTGGTTACTAAGTGTTTTGCCAGAGTTAGTTCCTCTCAGCGGCCATGATGAATTAATACATTTTCGTAAAAATTCAACCGAATTAAATGAAGTATTCTTGTGTATAAATAGACTAAGTTTGATTTTGGGGGGTACAGAAATATTTATTTCAGATCTTCATAAATCTAAACATCTAATGTTGGTGAAAAATACGATGCCCTTTACATGAATAGTATGCAATGCAATTTGGTTGCTTAAAGAAGAATGCATATCATGTCGATCCATAAAATGGCTGCCAAAGGGGAATAACTCTCGCAAAATGCTGCTTATGGAAAACTATCTATTAGAAAGATAAGACAGAGAGAGAGAGAGTCGTGAGGTCGTGAGTTCGAGTCCAGCCGGCGGTAGGTTGGTTTCCTGTCTGTCGGATGAGACAGTAAAAACCGTGGTCCCGTGTCACAGTAGGTGTCGGCACGTTAAAGAACCCTCACTGCTCAATGGCTGTAAGTGCCGAGCATAGGCCAAAATTTGAAGCCCTTCACCGGCATTTGGTGACATCTCCATATGAGTAAAATATTCTTGAGTGGGACGTTAAACAACAATAAACAAAAAAACAAAGAGAGAGAGAGAGAGAGAGAGAGAGAGAGAGAGAGAGAGAGAGAGAGAGAGAGAGAGAGAGAGAGAGAGAGAGAGATCGAGATCGATCAACTCAATATACAGTAACCTAACTTTCTCAAATCTATTTCAAGTCTCACAAACACTAAAATAAATGCGTTTAGTGATTAGATCAACATGAATGAATTTCCTTAATATAGTGTCCAAATGTTGCTTTACTGGTCATCTATCTACCGAAAACTGACTCGGGCGGTGATAAACATAATTACTAGGCCATTCCAATTTTTTTCTCTGTTTAGTGTCCGCTGATAGATTAGTTTTGAGACCACAAAAAAAACCAAAAAAACCACAAACAAAAATGGGGAAAACGTCATGACTGGTACCTTCGTTATCGATCATGTCTGCTACTGACTTCCTGCAACCAATGGCATTCTTTGCGCATTCTTTCTCAATACTCATCGGGTTTGCCACTTCAAAAGTGATACCACACTGCTTGTCCACTCTTGAGTCGCACTGATAACATTTTATGCAGACACCTGTAAACATTTGAAAGTTAAAACAGTTATAACAACAACAAAACAAAAACAAAATATGCAAAAAACAGTGAAACACTCAAAATTCACAAATTTTCGGACACTCGGCCTTTAAACAGTATTGTCGTCTTTCACTTGTAAAGGCCGAGTGGCCGAAAATTTGTGAATTTTGAATATTTTACTGTTTTTTCGCATCCTGATACTTCCCTTTGGAGGACATTAAATCTTATTCGGAAAACAAAATACTTGATAAAGAGGCGATAATTAAGACAATACTGATAAAATGGAACCATTTTACACAGCCAATGGAGGTTAATAGACTAATATTTCTACAACTGATGATCCAATCTCTTACACAGAGTTATCGGTCCTTGCATCCTCTATCCATCTCTATCAGCATCTAAAACCGTCCCAAAACACGTCATCATGTAAAGACCAGATTACTCAGAACAGGAATACTTTTCACAAAAATATATTCCCTATATTTGTAGCCATCAAATAATATTTTATTCTATATCAAAACTAAAGATATATGAAAAAGGCAAAGAGCCTATAAAGAGCGAAATTAACAGTACATTTATATATTTCTTCAGAATCTTGTAAAATCGAGACATTGACAGATACTGATAAAGAATGTAAGGACCGACAACTCTGTGCAGTAAAATACTTTATTATTAGTAGGACGACCAGACATAGGCGATGCTTGTTTGTGAAGTACAAGATGGCAGTATCAAGGCGATTTATGACTTTTCATGACGGGACATGCATTTTTCATGTAACGATCACATTGTAATAAATGGATATGTCGCCATAACACGAAAACAATGTCCATAGGCGTTTCCGTTCTAATATTTATATTTCCCATGGTTGTTGATTACGTAATTGTATAAGAAAAATAATAGTGACAATAGCGCCATATTATTATTATTATTATTATTATTATTAACAGACAACATACGTAGGCATATATATACAACAATTGTAACCTTTATCTATCATGTTTTCAATTCTTGATTTATCCGGGGGTTATACCAAAATGAGAAGCCAAATTAACATGTTTTTACATTTTGTTATAACCCCGGGTTAATCAAAATGTCACGGGAAAAGTCAGATACTCAGTGCCAAGTTTTTATTAAAAAAAAGAGTTGAAAATATAAGTCCTGAAAAAAATACTTATACTTATTAATCAAAAGAAGTAAAGTTATATATATATATATATATATATATATATATATATATATATATATATATATATATACAACAGTAAATTTTTGAAAATATTAAATTTGACAAAATGTTGGGGGCCATCAATGTTTGTTCTATAAAACGTCCATATTTCCCCCCACCTTCTTGCAATAAAATAAATGAATAAATAAATAAATAAATAAATAAATAAAAGAATGTTTCATTGATTTTAATTTTTCAGTTATAAGGTGGTGGCCAGGTTTGGATGGTGGAGGACAGAACTCGGTTACAGATTCAATCACGATTTTAAGTTACTTTTTTGCATACGGTCTACGTTACAATGTTCACAGGGGGAGAACACCGACTTTCCTCAGCTGGCAAACTTTCTCACGAAATCGGCTGATGTTCCAGCGAATAATATATGGTGAAAATATGTTGGTTTTTTTTAAACATTTGTATGTGACATACTGATATGGCCGTCGGCCCCAAGCAGCACTAACCATGCGTGGTTCTCCCCTGACTGCACATAACTTTGTCATTCTATAGTATCGATGTGAGAAACGATACGTGTAAGTTAACAACCTACTTTTACAAATGTAAATACCTAACCTTAACTATTATGAATTCATTCATCCACTACCGAACGTGTTATCATCGTTTCTGTTCTTGCTTTTTCGCATTTTTAGGTCATACGATCTCTTTTCTTTATCTATATTCACTAGAGACGTTTTATTCACCGACGTAATTATTTTCCATTTACAACTTTTTTAGTATTCAACATAACACTACCATTCCTCTTAAGTCAACCACAGTAAGCGACTGAACGATATTTTGACCGAATTAACTTTAACAAAAGATACTACTTGGAATTAGACATAAACAATTTAATAGGTTCCGTAATATGAGGTACTAATTACATTTAACAATCTTTGCATTAAATTTAACCGTATATCTTTCTATAAGGTCATATTTCGTTTGCAGCTCATTGAATGGAACCAAAGTCCAGGACAATGAAAACCCATTTGGCGCCTCAACATTTTTGGGTTTTTGAGAGAGAGAGAGAGAGAGAGAGAGAGAGAGAGAGAGAGAGAGAGAGAGCACTTCACTTGACCTATGCAACACTGCACTGAATATGACATATACAAAACTGCACTGATCATGACCTGTACAAAATACACCACACTTGAACTTAACATCATTGCACTAAATATGACATACAACAATACTACACTGATCATGATACACAAACAACACTGCACTTGACATGTGCAGCACAACACTGAATATGACATAAATACACAACAATGCCCTGATCAATACCTGTACAAACAACACCACACCTGACCTTAACATCATTGCACTGAATATGACATACAACAATACTGCACTGACCATGATACACAAACAACACTGCACTTGGCATGTGCAACACCACACTGAACATGACGTGTACAACACTGGATTTAAGATGATCTGTGAACAACACACTGAACATGACGTGTACAACACTGGATTTAAGATGATCTGTGAACACCACACTGAACATGACTTACATAACACTGATGATGACCTGTACCCAACCAAACTGAGCATGGCATACAACACTGGACTAAGGATGACTTGTGTAACAACACACTGAACATGCCGTGTATAGGCTACAACACCAACATACTGATAATGGCACTAAACATGACCACCACACCACAATCCTGAAGATGTTTAATAATACATATACATTTGGTCACAAGTCGTGTAACAGCGACAGAAGAAATGACCTGTATACTACTTCACCACACGTGATCTGTATATATTAAGTCACTGGACACAAGTCGTGCAACAGGGACACTTGATACGACTTGTATACAACGTACTTCGCCACACGTCATCCCTATAACGAAATCACTGGACACATCTCATGGAACAGTGGTACTAGACACGACCTGTATAAAATGTATTTCATCACATGTCATTTATATAACGAAATCACTGGATACAAGTCGTTTACGTAACAGCGGTAGTTGACATGGCCTGCATACTACTTCACCACACATGATCCTTAAAACGAAATCATTGGATACAAGTCATAGGCGTCGGACCAACTTAAAACACACACACGCCAGAAACGTCTTGGGGGCTAAGCCCCAATTTTCAACACCTATGCCTATCTTTGCAAAAAAGTGGGGGGGGGCTAAGCCCCCCCCCCCCTAGCCCCCCGGTTCCGACGCCTATGCAAGTTGTGTAATAGCGCAGTAGACCTGACCTGTAGACCTATTACTACTTCACCAAACGTGATCCGTATATAACGAAGTCACTGGACACAAGTCGAGTAACATCGGTAGTAGACATGACCTGTATACTACTTTACTACACGTGACATAGCCTATTGTGAGTCTACAACGTTAGACAGCGGAACTACACAGAATACACATCCTTTACATTAGCACTGGCTGCATCCATGTACAATACAAGTTAACAATATTATTAGACGCAGTGTCTGAATATCGTCACAGAAGACACGTGACCGAAACCAAGGTGTATTACTCTTCTATAATTATAAGCATCTGTACAAATAACATATTATGTATAACTTATATAGCACAACACTGACCAGATGATAGCTCCTTGGCGTGACCTACAAATATTTCATGTGTGCTTGTAGAGCAAAAATATCGCCGGGATGTTCAGGTCCATGACATAGGCGGCTACCACTAGATAATGAAATTTATGATAAATATGAAGAATTGCGAAATGAACAGACTTGAGTTAAAGCAGATTTTGTTTTAAACAATTCCACTTCATTCATATAAACACATCGCAGGTAGGGAATGTAAAAATGTATAAATGATAAACCCGCGTAATGTATTTAACGTATGGGATTGGTTTCTTGATGATAGTTTACAATTCAAGGTCAATGTCGATTTAAATCGCCATGTGCAGCATCTCATAAATTCTGAACAAAATGCATGCCAAATGTTGATGAGGAATAAACATCGTACTCTGAATACGATATTGTAAACTATTTGTATTTTAAAGGTTTTCAGTATACATATTATTGCTCGCTACATACGTACACACACACTCATTCTATTTTGCAGTATAAATTCCTTGCATCAACAAATTTGGTACAAACATTTATTTAAGATGTTTTTTCAGAGCTTTTATCTGTGAAGAAAAGCGTGTATGTTTACAGATACTATTACCAGAACATTGTAATAATTACATGCTATCATAGCATCTTGTTCGCAGATATTTATAAATAGACCTGTATGGCAGAAACCCGACAGCTACAACCTGTGGGACGTAAAAAAGAGGTCTTACTCAATATTCTGCAGTTTATTCATCCGTGTTACTTGAATTTAACAACTTTCTTACCTGATTCTATAAAGACAAGAAAAGATAATCCAAACAGTATACTTTTCACATCCATTTCTGTTACAGAACACACTAACGGCTACCAAGAAGACACTGGCTGCAAGTCAGAAAGACTCTCGTCATTCAAACTCCTTCAAGGTTAAAATCTTTAGTGCTGAGCGTTATGCCTGAGGGGGCAGGCTAACATTCACTATGTGACAGACACCTTGCAATAAATACACATAGATCAAAATGCCGTGTGCGTGACAAAACTTAAATGTTGATGACTGTAGCCAACAACTCGGCCGCATAGTGAAACAAATATAACTATTTAGTACATAGATATATGCGTTTTAAGTTGTGATTGTACATAAAATACCTTTGACACGCTGTTCAGTTAAATTCATACACTCAAATTTCTTGTCAATTTATTGCAGTCCATTATACTGATATTGTTTAAAAAGCGACAGATGGAATTTATGTTACCAGATGATTGATTAAAACCCTTCAGTTCGTCTCGATTTCCCCGTTTCGATCCCCTGGTTATCGCGGTTTTTTTTTTTTTTATGTATGTAGTGTATTATTTCTATCTCAAGAATAGTTTAAGGAATCACACACACAAATACACATACCAAACACAGGCATGAGCGCACGCACACAAACACACAAACGCTGGACTATAGTTTATCACTGTATGCGCTGCATATGCACATAACAGGTATAATCATTTGCATGCAAATGTATGTGCACTTATAACAGGAAGATTTATTTTAAATACTCAAGCACTCAGTCTATTTTAGATATGTTAAAACGCCTGTTGGATGTAACGGTTAAATATTCCATAACTAGTCGAAAGGTAGGCGTCAGTAATATATTATTGTGGCGGGAAGAATTTATCGTAATAAGAAATTAATCACGCTGATATATATAAGTGGACTGATAAAAATGTCTACTTTAATGTACAGCTAAAAACATTCTACACGATAAACCTAAAGACAACTTTTTACAGAGGAAAAGCGTAATGGCGTGGCCCAATACAGACGTTCATGTATTTCGCCGTTTAACCTGATAAAAGAAATCAGTTTATCTTAAATACGATCATTTCGTGGTGAGTAGGTTTAATATGCATCAATAAATTGACACATAGTCCGATGATCCAGCTACATCGATTACATATAGATCAACATTTATAAAGTAAAATTCAATTCCATTTTCAGTCACATATGTGATTTCAAGAGAAAATATTACTATTTTTAACATCAAACTAGTATTTTAAAGTTGCTCCAATACAGCATCTGTTTTAATACACTAACCATCTGTTCTGTATATGTTCAAATATCCCGAACATCGTTAATAGCCTAATATAAATACATTGTATGCATCGATTTTGCATCCACAGCGACACCTAGAGTAAAGCTTTACCCGAGTATAAATATTTCATAAAACATTCATGTGAATTAGATTGATCTGATCTTACTTTTGAATATGTATGTTTGACAGAGGATTTTAATCTAAGGGTGTCTGACAAGGAACCTCATTATTTTAATGGAATTGAATTATCTGATTTTGAAAAAGCTTGTGACACTGAATGTGATCAGTTATCGGATATTTATAAATTAAGTTTATATAATGTAAACGTGAATAGAATTAATAATTATGGAAATTAATTGTTGAATTTTTGAACGTTGAATAATTTATATATCCTGAATGGCCGGCGATGATGCCAATAACGGTAAATTTACAACTACCAGGTCACGCGTTGTTAATTATTTTATTCGTAATGCAGGAGTCTTTTAATTTGCCGTACATTTTGAAGTCTTAGATTTTAACTGTCTATATCCAGACATTCATAAACCATTATCATGTTTTTAAGTTGTAACTTTGATCCAAGCAACAATGCACGTCCAGATGTCGATATACAAGTACCGGTACCTACTGAGGAAAGAATCAGATCTTGGGATTCTAATAAGGCAAACAAATTTTGTAATAATATAAATATTGACAATTTCATGGAGATTGAACAAGCAATTCATAATTTCAGTTTAAATATAAATTGTTTACAAAAGATAAATGTAGATATATCATGTTTAATGACGCAGCTATTATTTTCTAATAAAGCCACGTTCGGTAATACCAAAGAGAAGGAATGGTTTAACGGTGAGTGTCTTTTTGAAAGAAAACAGTGAATGAAAACAAATGTAACTACAGGAAAAACGATTTGTATTACTTAAACAAGAATATGGAAATGCTAAAAAACAAGTTAAGTCCACTTTGGGTAATTCATATACAAAAACCAAAAAAAAAAAAAAAAATTGTAATGAAGAAGATTGTAATATAAGTATTGAAAATTTATTTAACCACTTTAAAGATGTTAATGCAGGTGATGTTGATACAAATTAAGATCTTGATTATCTTGGTTTAGATGTGTTGTTTGAAGAAAGTTCTTTTATAAATGAACCTATCACCACTGAGTTGTTAAGTCAATAAAAAGTAGATCATGAAGAAGTACCAATCGATAATCAAAACTCAAGTCCATTATAACACGACGAATTAGAGGTGTAAATGGTCTCAACAGGAAGAACAATCACGAATCCCAAACGGGATAAGACAAGGTGTCCGGAAGGAGTCAGCGTTTTCTGCTGGCATGCCACACTTAAAGTCCCCAGACCCTGACGCAGTCATTTATGAGTATCTGAAATTTTCAATTAATATTATGATTTCATTGTATGTAAAATTATTCAATTTAGTATTTGATACTGGCATTGTACCAGAGGCTTGGTTAGAAAGTTATATGAGTATCATAACTTTGGTATTATGTTTATATAATATTATTTATATAAAACCAATTGATTAGAATAAAGGTAATCATGATGATCCACAAAATTATCGACAAATAACTCTTTTAAGTTGTCTTGCAAAAGTGTTTACCTCTGTGTTGTGTAGTAGGATAACTAAATATGCTGATAGTACAGACCTTATAAATGAAAATCAGAGTTTGATTGAAAAATATTCAAATGGGTCGGACACAAGTTGAAACTATTTCGTTAAGTCCTTTCCATTACATACATCAATTATAAATATCGCACAAGTCACGTGATGATAAATTAAACAACAAAATTAATATTTGTTACAAAAGTCGAACGAGTAGGAGTAAAATACAGAAAAAAAATTACAAAAGAAAGAAAAAATATGGGAAAAAAACTAAATTTATGCGCTATATTGGACTCAAATATCGAGCCTGTACACACTTTCCGCATTCTATAACGTTCGTCTTATCAAATTCAGAGTAGTTTTAGGGTTAATTATTAAATAGTAGATAATATGTTCTATTTGTATTTTTGAGATGAAATGTCTTTCTTTAAGAAAAAAAGGACTTTATTGTGTATTCATTGATTTTAAGGCTGCATTTGATACAGTGTGGATAGGAGGTCTATGGATAAAATTATTGACTAATTGTGTTTCAGGAAAATGTTTAATATTAATAAAATATGCTACAATAACAATTTTTCTGAATATTTCTCTTTCAAAATGGAGTTCGTTAGGGTAAAAATTTGTCTCCTTTATTATTTGTCCTTTACTTAAATGATCCAGAAGAACTTTTTATTAAAAAATGTAATAGGATTAAATTATTTAACTGAATAAATTGAAAACAAGATCAACTTTTACCTAAGGTTGGTAATTTTGTATGCTGACGATACTGTTTTAATGTCTAAGACTAGAGACGATCTTCAACACCAACTGAACTGCTGTAAAAATATTGTGATGATTAGAAATTACAGGTAAATATTGAAGAAACTAAAGTTTTGATTTTTAGAAAGGGGAGACAACCTGTAAATCTGTCTTTTTTTGTATAACAACAATGAAATAGAAATTGTGAAGATGTTTAAATATTTGGGGTTAAGGTTTTCTGGCAGTGGTTCCTTTTCAGATACAAAAAAACAACATGTCGATCAAAGAGCAACAAGGACTGTTTATGAAATAATAAAGAAATCAAGAAGATGGAACTTATCTATTGATACTCAAATTGATATGTTTAACAAAATTGACACTCCAATTATTCTGTATGGCTGCGAATTATTGAAAATTAAGATATTATTGACAAAGTTCATTAAAATTGTTTTCAAACTTATTTTCAATTTAAAAAAATTTACCCCCAAAATTTATGATATATGGAGAATTATAAAGGTTTCCTATAAGTGCAACTTTAAAATTGTGAATGATAAAATATTCGGTCAAAATATTGAATGGCAAAGAAACCATATATTTTCAAATATTTTATAGATTTGCATATACAATATCTAGAAATAATGAAGATGTTAACAATAAGTGTATTAAATTTATCCAGAGTAGTTTACAAAATTTTGGCCTCAATTATAATTGGCTTATGCAAAGTGTATATTGGTTATTAAATATTTTGAAACAAATTTTACAAGATCAATTCAAACAAAAATGGATAGCTAATTGTAATGCTTCCAGTAAAGGAAAATATTATAATTTATTTACAAATGATTTTTTTTTTCATTTAGGAAATATTTAGATATTAATATATAAAGAAATAATATTGAAACAATAGTTAGATATAAAACTAGCAATTATAAATAACCAATTGAGACGGGCTGGTGGGCAAATATTCTATTGGATCAAAGATTGTGTAATTTGTGTGGGGAAGGTATCGGAGATGAATATCACTACATTATGGTTTGCAAATCTTTAAATAAAAGTAAAAAAATGTATTAACCAATGATATATATATCTCATTTAACACCTAAACGTTTTATAATTTATTTCCATGCATAAAAATTCAGTTGTTATTAATTTATCAAAGTTCATAAAGATAATGAATAAGAGAGTTATCCCCCTTGCTTAAAACGTTAAACGTTTGTGTACTCTTTGTTCTATTTTCTATGTAAATTAATGATTGTATTAATATCTTCTCTATGTTGTACAATTAAAAAACAGCCTATTTAAAAAATAATTGTGATACTGCCCCACGTCCATTTCTCCCTTAATATCAAAGATAAATAAGTAACTCACAAGATAATTGTATTGTGTAAATTTGAGTCGGTTACCAAATCAAGTTGATTTTATACAAAACGGTATGCGATTATTTTATTATAGGACGAGTTACATCCCGTTATATGTTGTCGGGTGATCATCTCATTATTTTGAATACTTTTATAGATAATGATGAGATTTCAAATTTTAATTATTAGACCTTTTATTCCAACAGATGGAACCTGTATCATACACTATAATTTCGTTCAATTCGAAATATCGAATTGAGTCGCGTTATTGTCAATTTACCACATTTAAGTAGTAAAATAAATATGGTGTTTATATCCTGAACATAATACGATATGCCAGGGTGTTCAACATATGAACATTTCATATACAGAGGCCGATTACTTTCTGATAAGTTGTTGTCACGGGATATCAGGAATCGTGTTTGATGTCAACGTTCCGAAGGTTTTCCGGTCGGTATAAAGGAATTGTTTGCAATTACTTATATATTTCACGAAATGAAATGTCAGTTTGCTGTTTGGACTTACGGCTTGTGTGACCGTTCAAAAGGACATGCTTACTCCTCCCTGACACCTAATATTTGTGTTGCGTTGTACAGATAACGTTTAATTTAGTGTTTTAGCACGATATCATGTTCCGATTTCAGTTGCGGTGCATTGTACGGGTCACAATCAGTGTTTCAGTATGAAATTATGTTCAGTTTTCATTTGCGATACGTTGTACAAGTCAAATTCAATATTTTAGCACGAGATCTTGTTCAGTTTTCTGCTGTGGTGCCTTGTACAAGTCACATTCAGTGTTTTGTCCGAGATCATGTTAAGTTTTCTGTTGCGATGCGTTGTACTGGTCACAGTCAGTGTTTTAGCACGAGATCATGTTCAATTTTCTGTTGCGATGCGTTGTAGAGGTCACATTCAGTGTTTTAGCACGAGATTATGTTTAGTATTCTGTTGTGCTGCGTTTTTATTTGTTTGTTTGTTGGGTTTTTTATGGATCTTGAAAGAATGCTAGCATTGCCAGAGGAAATCATATGCATAAAGTTTTGATTTCAATAACATGTTAGGTCACCTGAGCCAAAAGACCAAAATTTGTACATCTTTAAAAATCTTCTTCTCATGAACCATTGATCAGATGACTTTCAAATTTTGGTAGCATGATTGTAAAGTCAATATATATATATATATATATATATATATATATATATATATATATATATATATATATATATTGCGAATGAAAATAAAAGCTGTCGATAAACGGTTCACTAGGGGCGCTTGAATATCATACAGTACAGTTGTATACAAATGGCTAAAAAATGATTGACGTTTTGTATACAAAGATATTTTGGAAAGTAGTTAAGAATTATTTCAAGATCATTTTGACACAATTTCAAGGTCATGAGGTCAAAGGACCAGGTTACAGACACCTAAGTAAACAGAAAATGTTTTTATTAAATTTTAGACATTTTCGACTTCTTCTCAAGAACCAGTGGACTAGTATTAACCAAACTTGACATGAAATTTTTCTCAAGTAACCGTTAAGGCCCAGTGGGCCTCTTGTTAATTATATATCCTGAACAGTGATACAATGGTTATTATCTAAATATTTTATTTAGTTTATAACACATCACAATAACATCAAATATTTGCATAATATGTCATAGTTATGATTATAGCATAAATGTCGTCCTGGAACATCAAAAACCTGTCCCGGATGTTGCACCTTTCCGTCTCATGTTAAGTAAATGGAAAACGAAAGTAGGATATATATATATATATATATAAATATATAAAGGATAACCATTGTAGCTTACTTATGGTAGTCTTATTTATCTTAATTGCATTACATCATATCCAAGTAGTAGATACACAGTGATTACTGCTATGTAAATCTGTTTTGTTTTTTATCTTAAAATGACGTTAAGGTATCCAATATTAAAATAATCCAGATAGCGAACTATCCGTCGAGGGTGGGATGGATCAATAAGTCCCAACTTAGGCGTTAGTGGTTGTCGGAATATTGATTCATTCCACCCCAAACTGGTATTTTTATATCTGAAACTTAAATGTGGTGCTATGTTTCCAAACAATACATAATACGTCTGTGGGAATACAAAGTGTTCTGAATCAGCAGTTCCAGAGCGAAGACGTCATTTCCGAGATCCGGATTGGTTCAGAAATTACAACGCACTGATCATGTGACTTTGAGAATACGAATTAACCATGGAGGGCAGAGAAAATCAATATAAATAAAAAGCAATCACTGATATGTGGTGCCATGTTGTAAATCGGATTCCAGAGAGAAAAATAAATCAGATAAATATTTGTGGATGGACGACAATTTAAACGAATTTCCTAATAAAAATATTAACCTACAACTGAAGCGCATTTATAGCCTTTAGTTTAGGTCTATGATACGCCGTCACTGACACTGATGTAACTTTGAGTCAAATCAGGAGTATACACCAAGCCTAAGAATGTTTATAAGTTAAAATATTTATTGTAGGACTTTTTGTATCAATATGAACTTATCATTTATTAGCTGATACGAAAACTACAGTAGGTGCCCGCCATTTTGTCCAAAATATGCCCTAAATTTTGTCACGTGGTGATGAAAGTCACATGACAAAGGGTTGTCTGTGGAGGGATCTTGGTAACGACGTATTTTGCAGTACTGATAAAAAATGAGATCAGTCAATCTCTAGTGCGAGAAATAAACGTATATATGTATATTTATCTATCATACTATAACTCATAATTGCAGTAATTTTTTTGTGTAGCAATATATTGTTATCACAATATAACATAAAACACCTGCCAAATTTTTGTAGATTATATATTGTAATAATATCTAAACCCCAAACTCCTGTTAGTGTGTAATCTACTGTTATTATACTATAGCCAAAACCTTGTTTGTATATTATCGAATTTTATCATACTACAACAAACCCGTGTCAATGTATTCGTATCATTTATTTATTGTTATTATTGTATAATATATAACTGTAGTAATCGCATTCGTGTTTCATCTAATGTAATACTACATCACAAATCTGCAGGCATTATTTTCATATCTTATCTATTGTTATCATGCTACGCCTCAATACTGTAGTTATTGTTTTAGTTATTATCGTACTTCGTATGCCTCAAATGTTTCTTATGAGCTGTTCATTGTCAGCAATTAATGTTGTTTGTATCCCTTCCTTTTTGTGGGGTCGACTCACTTTGTGTAAACAGTGCACCCCTATATACTCCTGCATGCTTCATGACTACCCCTTCTCATTCAAATTGCTTGCTTTTTTTGTATCTAATAGATATATTTTGTTACTTTATTTGCTGTTGCTAATTAACAACCAAGGTTATCTATTTATTTAATATTGATGTGTATCAAAGGAAATGGATGATACATAAGTACTTAAATGTGCTTGTTTTCCAAATCCTTTTGACTGTAATTTGTGAGCAATGTGTGTATATGAATTCTGTTTACAAATAAAGTTTAAACTTAGTGCAAGAAAAATATGGTAGCGCAAAATCAGTATTGGTCATAGGTTCATCAAAAGAGCGTAATGCTGGAATATCTGTAAAGTATAGATGCTAAATTCTAGCGTTTGATAACGAACAAAGTTTCTACACAGGCAAGTTGTACACTTTATTGCAGGTAAAATATAAAAAAGCACAAATACCGAATAATAAAAGAGAATGTTGTAAAATGGGGGAAATGTACAAAATAATTGTACAGCAATCATACAAATGTATAAAAAAATCTTAATATTTCAATCAGCAAAAAGTGTATAAAAGTTATCATTCAAAAATTACTTGAAATATGATACAACATACATTTACATTAATACAGACAAAATAATGATTCACGAAAATTGCGTGCGCCATTTTAAGTTTGTTTTGTGCCAACTAACCATTTTGACAACACATTTCAATGTACCCATTAAATCAAAATTTACAACATGACAGTAATACAACATAACCTATACAAAACAATGGCACCAATTAAAAAAAAGAAACAACAGAATGCTACGGTTATTTCAAAATATTGTAAGAGCATAGCAACAGTTAGATAAGGTCTGACAATACAATATCAGATAAACAGTATATGCAAAAATATTACAACAAACATCTATGTGAACTGGTATTAATCGTAAATATTCAGTTTTTTTCTTTTACCAAATTATCGATACAAATATGTCATACTTCGTCGAAAATGTTGACCTTAATAGATCCATCATTTAATCACCCTTGTAATAGTATTAATGATATTCTATAATTTATTTCACAGCTGCTCTTCTCAATTTTTGTAACTTTTGTCCCTTCCATGATAATGAATCTTACCTCATCAACCTCTTAATCTTCATTTGGTCTCATCCTTTTCAAGGAATGGTAAAGTCCAATGTCAAAATTGAGGATAGTACGATTGCATTTAAAATTTCACCATAATTTTATTTGTATTCTAATTTGCTCACTTCTGAAAAAAGGACAGTAGACCATTCTGTTTATTGACTAGGGTGAGTCTACATGTGTCCACAGGGGTTGATGTGTTATCTACTTCGTTAAAATACTTCTTTTGTACTAAAGTATATGAATCTTAAATTCAATATCAAAAGTTAATGGCTGAAACATTAATCCAATTAACTTTCACAGTCTAAATATCATCGTCTGGTTTCTACGGGAATATTAAATATGGCCATTTGAAATTCCCTGTCCGTTTTGAATGCGTATGTCTTTCAACATAATGGGAGTGTTGTTTATGGGTACATCCGGAGTTCCACCGACAAATGTACTTGTACTCCCAAGAGAATTACGGGATGCTTTTGAAGAGTTTTGTTCGGATGTTGTTGAATCTTGTCTGCAGTTATTTCTTGATAACGATTTATGGCACGGACTGTTACATTTATTTTTGGGGCAACAGAACATCTCTTTAAACTTGTCGCGAAATTTCTTTCCAGTGAGGAAATAAAGATAAAAATTGACCGAGTGGTTCACGTCCACTAAAACAAAAGATATTTTATATATCAAATAATATCGAGCAAATTCTTGATACGAGGATTTATAATCCCAAAATTCTCGGTAGATGAAAATTATACAGTTCGGTGAAGTTAGAATTAGAAACACGATGGATACTGTAATTGACATCAGTGTTATTTGTCGATGTTGCCTCAGTTTGTCGTTTGTGGTTTTGTTCATCAGTTCCTTTTGTTTTTTCGCCGACATGTTTATTCCGATTATGATAAAAACGTTGAATATAGCGATAATGATTACCGGTATTAAGCCATATACTGAACTATCGATCCAGTACCAAATGTTTTCTATGAAGTATGCGTATTGTTTCTTGTATGGACACCACCATATCCAATAGGGATGATATTCCTCGTGGGTAGTCCAGAAAAAATGTGAATTCAGCCCCATAAGAATAGTCGCAATTACCACGACGTTGAAAACAGCTTTCTTCTTGGTGCATATCTGTGAGACCTTAAGAGGAAACCAAACTATTATACTACGCTCTATAGTAAATGCAGAAAGTCCAACTTGATAAATGCATTGTCAGTGTCCCAAAATACATAATAAATTTACAGCCAACGTCGAAAACTCGAATGTCATTAGCTGATAGCAAATAGTAGGTGAATTTAACTACTAAATACGTCAAATCGGAGAAGGCGAGCATAGCCATGTAGACAAATGACGAAGCAAACGGTTTCATGGAGCAGATCGTGATTAATGCTGCCAAGTTACCCGATACTCCGAACCCGACAACAAAATATACATAATATTTATTTAAAGTCACTGCAAAGACATATTCAGCATAGTTCGAAATACTGTCAGCGGGCGTTGTATGACCCTCCTCAGTAACATTACAATTAGTGAGATTATTAAAAATGACAAAGGAAACTGTACTCTGCAGCACTGCATCTGTTGACGCTGGCTCATCAGTTGTATGGTTTGTAGAACCATTTCGTCCGATACAGTTGTTAAAAGCGACATTTGGTAATGTAGATATGGAAAATTCTGTTGACATTTTGCTGTATTTCGTATTGATCACTTGACAATCTGAAATGAATTTAAAATTGTCCAGAAGGATTTACATTAAATGTCAGCATATATACACAGTGGTATTTACTATATAATACTCGTTTGGTGGCCTCCCCTATTATAGAATGTGGAATAATAAATCGGGGGTATTTCAAAAGCATTTTAATTTTTCTTTTCAAATTTACAACTTATTTAAAAGTTACGATGACAGCTTTAAGATATAATTGTCAGTACCTGCTGTTGAATTATAGCTGTAGAGAATATCAGTTTCCAGTATGACTATAAAAATTACAGATACCAAAGTATCACGAGGTCCAGGATACAATATACAAATCTGGTGAAAATTGGACAACCGCGGACCTCTGGAAATCCAGAGGTGGGATCACGTACCATGGAGGAGTAAGCATCCACTGTCGACTTGTCACACCCGTCGTGAGCCCAAAGTCAAATTCAAATGAAAAACCACACTACACCTGACATCATTTTCACAAAATATATAGGAATATAAGATGTTTTATGCCTGTGTATAGCTCTTTTTTGTCATTGTACATAAAGTACAAGTAGTAAAAGAAGACAAATTCGAAATAATTTTTATTTTGTTCAGCTAATTCTCCTTTAAACCTGACGACATATTCGAGATTTACGAATGACATATTAAGTGCCTACAATTAGGATTTTTTCTGTATGTATTTATACAATAAAACAATCTGTCCCTGTAAATGATGTGTTTAGTAAAATATTTCAGTTCGAAATTAAGTAATCAACACACTTACCTTGACGATCACTTTCACAGTTTTATGTAATTGCATTGCATGACAGAGCTTAATAAAGGCTCGCCTACAGATTATTTAAGATGCCGTGGTGTCTGCTGTTGTTTAACCAATAGTAATTCTTGAAGGTATTTATAAATAAATCATGTTCTTATTTGCCATACTTTATAATAAATTATCATTTTTCCGGGATCAGGACTAAATTTTTCCTATATTGTCTATATTATAAAATGTTAATTAAATGTAATCATTTGTCTATTTTTCTTCTCTACACAGCTCAATTGATTATGATTATGTTTTAATTCGCTTGCTCAAACGAACATAGATAATCTACCAAATAATATATATCTCTAATCTGAGAAATACCACGTGTCAAGAAGCGTTTATTAGCGTCAATTACAAAGAATAAAACACGATAACTGTGTGGAATTTAATGGGATCTGAAACGACGCAAAACAATAATTAAGAAACCGACCAATCTAAAAATAAAAAATTGCTGTAAAACGCTTTCGTGACAAAAGCTCGAATGACATTTCTGTTCACCTGACAATACCTTTAGGTATCAATTTGGTATTGTTAAAAATGTCGTCCAGAGTAATCTATTTTGAACTCTGAAAGCCATATCGTTTATCAGTGCGCAGTTATAAGCTAGCGAAACGAGCCCTTTATGGTAAGGCGGAAGAAAATGAGCGGTACACACGCATGGTCCAAAACCCTTCGTCAAAATTCTCCCGACAGGACCACTTCAACCTGACGCTTCACCAGTGTCTTTTTACAAAAACGTATTCAAATCAAACATTTTAGGAGACTTTTCTGATCAGTTTTTGCCGGAATTGCTTATATTTTATATACTCGACGTCACAATTTATCGGGAGAGATTGTTGCCCTTGTGATACTGGATAGACTCCCGATAAATGTTTTTTCCCGCATTTGTAAAATCGAAACGTTGATTATGAATAATTAATTCACATTGAAACCAAATTTGAAAATCTATAGAAGAAATTACATATACATATTCATATCTCTAAAATTGTATCAATAACGTTGACATTGATAAATACTTTTGAATAGGAATATAAACATTGCTTTAAGTATAGAATTAACTGTAGATACATACCGAGGGAATACAAATGCATAATTAATAAATCCAATATATCTAAATGATTTTAAAGTTTGTTGAAATGCAATTATCTGATCATGAATTTCAAAGATTTTAAAACATTTTACGTAGAATATTCATGTTAGCATCAGTACAAGCATTTTTTATGCATTAAACAAGTTGAGTGGTACTGCTTGCTTTTGTTTGGTTTAACAAGCGGTGTGTCTACTGGAAGCTTTTGCCGCTCGTCCCCGTGAGGCAGAGATAAAGATATCGCGTGCGTGCGTGCGTGTGTGTGCCTGTGTGTGTGTGTGTCTTCCTTGAGTGGTTGTTTCGTACACATCGACTGTTGTTATCTGTACCAATTGTGACAAGGATTTATTTCTCACATATTTCATTTCATTTGAATTGACTGTGGACTCATGGCGGGTGTGACCGGTCGACAGAGGATGCTTTCTTCTCCATGGCACCAGAACCCACCTCTAGAATTCTATGTCTGTGTTTGTCCAATATTTGTACATTTTATCCATCATGTCCTAAAGATGAATAATTTTGTATCTAATTTTTAATTACTATTTTTTGCTGGTTAGATGTCCAATAAAGTCCGCCGTGGCCAAGTGGTTAGAGCATTGCGCATTCACTTCTGGTCATCGTAGGTTCGAACCCTGCTGGAACCTAAGCTGATTTTTGTGAGAAAGTTTCTAGTATTTTTTTTTTCAAAAACCTAGTGATCTCTTCATGGGTACGTTGTAAAACTGACCGTCACCATATAACTGAAAAATAAATTTTGAGTGTGGTGTAAAACAAAAGATCATATCAAATCAACAACAACAACAACAACAACAACAACAACAACAACAACAATATAGTAAAAACATTTCAATGTACATGTATTTTACTGCCGTGAAAATCATTCAGAGGTCCCCCCCCCCAAAAAAAAAAAACCAAGACAAAGGACATGGCATGATGTAGCACATTAAACTATGACGTATCTCACTTCTATTCAGAACGGGTTCGAGTCCCACTGGGGTCTAATCTGAGTTAGTAAGAAAGTTTGCCAGACTGGTTTATTTTTTTGTGCCGGAACCAAGTTTGTATGTCACCCCTATTACGATTCAATTAAAGGGAATTTACAAAGTAAAATATATGTATTTCGATTTTCTTCTGGTTTTACTACTTGTACTTGGTGTACAATAACAAATAAGAGCCATACACATGTATTTAAAAGCTTATATACTTGTACATTTTGTGAAAAGAAAGATCGGGTGCAGTGTGGCATTCATATACAAACAGTAAGGTAGAGTTAATCAATTGCAAGTGAAAAAGTGCCGAACCTGGATTTCACAAGGAATTTTCACAAAATACCCTGGACTTTCTATAGATTTATACTTTGGTATCTGAGACTTCTATAATTAAGAATTTTTAAGAAATTTAATGCCTGTAAAATTTCCCTTTTGTTATTGTATATCAACCTTAGTTGCAGATTATGCCCTTTACAATTCGTTGTGTTTGTATACATGTGGCACTGTAACTTGCAGATCCTATACAAACAAAATGCTTGTCGAGCTTGTTCAGCACTTCTCTATAATGCAATAATCAATCTCCTATTAAGGTAAGTTAGAGTTTCTTTTATTCATGTCCTTGAGGTGCATCTATTAGGAGGGTAAAAAATCTTTTTTCAACTCAATAACCTAATATGACACAAACATTGTAACACAGAGGTAATTTCAAACTTTCAAATGGTGAAAGTGCGTTTAATTACAGTAAAATATAGTCACTAATCCACAAATGAGAAAGTATTTTATCAGAGTCACGGCATATTTAAAATTCATTCTTATAGTCTTTTAACAAATGAAGAATGAAATACTTTCAATATTTAGATTTCTCATACATCCATATGTAATATAAGTTGAAAATTCTTTAAAGGGTGTAAAACAGCACACACACACACACACACCTACACACACACACACACACACGCGCGCGCGCGCGCAAGCAAGCACGCACGCGATATCTTTGATAAAGCTTTTAAACATATAATAGCCATAATCATCATGCCTCTATGCTCTAATCGACACCTGGCAATAATTGACAAAGAGAAATGATCAAACAATATATATCGAACAGATAATCCAGATAGGTAGTCCAGTGAGTGAAGCATTGCAATAAACTCCTTTACATATCTTACTGATTTTGCAGCAGGTTGACCGATCACTTAGTAATTTCTCTCAGTATATGAAATGCTCGTAAACTGAACATGTATACAATGTTGATTCAACATTAGTTACAATATAATATGACATTCTAAACAAATATCTACAATTAAAAAACACAATTACGACAAATAAACAAATAAATGCAAACCAACTTTTATACATATAATTGCATGATATTTTAGTTTTGTACACTAAAACATAGACATATACACTAAAATACCAGTACACAAACAATATCACACTATAATATATTGCTGCATTATATAAACATTATATACAAACCATAATACAACACTGCAAAACAGGATAATCATATTTATACATTTGATTTGATTTGATTTGATTTTGATTAGTGTTTTAGGCCACACTCAACAATTTTTTTCAGTTATAAGGTGGCGTCCAGTTTGTAATGGTGGAGGAGAAGAGCCGGTTACAATGATGAAACCACAGGCCTTCCGCAAGCTAACTGCCAAACTTTCTCACAAAAATCAGTTTAGTCCAGCGGGGCTCGAACCTATCCTGACCATAAATACCTCATGGTTTAAAGTGTGATGCTTTAACCACTGGGTTAAGGAGGCCTCGTGATATGTATTTAAAGGGACATAAGCTGTGTTTACCAAAAACGAAATATTTAGTTTTTTTCAACTTTTACTTCCCCTGTTTGATGTATAATAACCAATAATAGCTATACACAGGCATAAAAAATCTTATATCCTATATATTTTGTAAAAAAGGTCAGATCCACTGTGATATTCATTTACAAATAGTATGGTAGAGTAATTCAGTTGCATTTGAGAAAGTGTCAAACCGGAGGATCCAATTTTCACAAAATGTATAGGAATTTTCATAATGTTTTACATTTGTATATATCTTATATTGTATATCAATCTAAGTAGTAAAAGGGGGTTGAAAATGCACACATAATACTCTTTAAGCGTACAAATAAATAAATGAAATATTTTGTTATTGAATTTACAAATTTATTTACCAATTTCTGCATTTGTAATCTTATTTGATATCGTATTCATTAAGTTATCATTGAGCAGAAGTTTGTTAATTCATTGTTAAATTAAATATAAAAAATGTAGACTGCGATGATTTAGTTTAAGAAAAATAAAATATTTATCATAAGATGGACACAAAAGATCTCTTGTCACAAATGTCAAATATTATTTCGCCTTTCTAACAAATAGTTAATTACACATATGTTGCCAAAGGCATGACATGTATCCACTTTTAGTATTTTTATAGTTCATCTCAAACCCTCACCAAGTCCAAAGTTCTTTCTTAGAACATTTAATTTGTAATTTAAGCCATATTGTTCTCTCAAAATCGTATTTTTCACCATCGAAAGCTGGTGGGTGTTGATGTATAAAAAAGGTAAAATAATGTTTACGTGTCGAAAATCTTGTATAATTGGCATTTTTGTCAAGAATCAAAAAATTATTCTTGGAATCTAATTAATTATGCACTGATCCAGATTCCCATGACGCCTCCGATTGGTCAGCGGTTTAATTTAGATTTAGACTACGACCTAAATTCTTATTCTTGTGACCTGGTGAGTGTGTACAATAAGAATGCCATATATATCATGCTTTTCTTCAATATATATGTTACAGCGGACCCACTCCTTCTTCTTGCAGAATGTATTACCTATCGCATTCTTCTACGATTGAATTTGCTACTTTCCCGACATCTTTATTTTTGTTTACCGGCTTGCGTATGCACCAAAGTCTCTCCAATCGAGTTCCAACTAGCCCAAATTAACTGGAGAAAACTGAGAAAAACTAGGTTTAACTGCGCGAAATACTCATTAATGTTATTGTGGCGAAGGTAAACCTAGTTTTTCTCCGTTAAACTAGTTTTTTCTCGAGAAAAACTAGGTTTAACTCATTTTTGTGATTTTGGCGTACTTAAACCTAGCTTTTCTCAGTTAAACCTAGTTTTTCTCCAGTTAATGTGGGTTTCTGAGAAAGTCTAGGTTTAACTGAAGAAAAACTAGGTTTAACTTAGAAAATCTAGGTTTAACTGATGAAGCACGCCGAAATTACAACAATGAATTAATCCTAGTTTTTCTCGAGATAAACATAGTTTTTCTCAGTTAAGCCTTGTTTTTCTACAGTAAAAGTGGGTTACGAGTTCAAAATAAATTTTTTTCCAGTTAATCTTAGTTTTTCTCGTAACCAACATTAACTGCTGAAAAACTAGGATTAATTGCGCCAAAATCATATTAATACTCATTTATGTGATTGTTGCGCAGTTAAATATAGTTTTTCTCAGTTAAACTGAGTTTTTCTCCAGTTAATGTGCGTTACTGGCAAAAAACTAGGTTTCAATGGAGAAAAACTGGGTTTGACTGAGAAAAACTAGGTTTAACTCATTAATGTGATTTTGGCGTGCCATACATATGAATGTAAAATTAACAGATACCAAAGAATTTTAAAATCTTTAGGTTTTCCATGAGACAAATACATAAATTTGGTAAACATTGGAAAAACATTCTGGAAGTTCGGGATGAGATCAAGTGTCATGAAGGAGTAGGTTGTTGACCGGTCACACCTCGCGAGTCAACAGTCAAATTCCAATAAAATAAATAAGAAATAAATCTTCATCACAACTGGTGCAGATAACTCAACAACCAGTATCGAACGGGTAATTTACATTTCATTTAGTAAAACAGTGTAATTGCAAGCAAGGACATTATACCGACCGTAAAATATGCGGAACGTTCACATCAATTTTGATTATCGATATCCTTTGATAATAACTTATCATTAAGTAGTTCTATATGAAAAAGTACATATGTCGAACACGAACTGCATATTGGATCATTTGTGATATATATAAAAAATACAGGTGGTAGCGGGATATTACGACTTAACTGTGGAAAATTGACGTTGAGAAAGCCAAAATCGTCGCGTTTGTCGTATAGCCTGATTGTTTTTTCGTCTGTATCTATAGCAAATGTCCAAGTAGGAAGCGTGTGTGCTTGAGTCTTTAATTTTTATAAAATTTAATGTCCTCCAAAGGGAAGTATCAGTATGCAAAAAAACCCCAGAAAAACACCCAAATTTCACAAATTTTCGGCCACTTGGCCTTTATCAAGTGAAAGTGGTCAATATGTATATCAGTTACATAGTATTAGGTCTGCACAATACAAAGCTCCAGTATACTTTGTGAAATTTGAGTGTTTTTCTGTTTCTTTAATTTTTAGTTTGTCGGAAAATATTGCTAAGACATATGTATGGAATTGTCATTTTAGTCTCTTGTTTTGTTTTGTCTACTTCGTCGATATATCTAAAGGTTTTTTATTCCGAAGCTTCCACATGAAGTCGATGTCGTATGAATAAAGGAGCAGGTTTCACTAAAGGTCGTAACTTTGCCCGTAAACGTAGTCGGAGCTTTAGGCTTACGATTTTATTTACGTGTGCGTAATGTCAGTTTCACTAGAGGTCGTAACTGTGCACGTAAACGTAAGCTTACTCGTAAACCTACACGTAGCTACGTTTGTAAATGCAGTAGGAGAAATTATGAAATACATAGCAACGAAATCGGGAATGTGGGTTATCTACTTTCATATAGATCCTTCCACGTTAATTGTGGTTCTGTGACTTCGAGGGGTAAAATGATACAGATACCCATAAAGAAACATAAACGTTTTTATAGTTTATGATTGTTTCTTGACGTCATTTTTTCTTGAAACTATCATTTTGCCACTGAAAGTTAGAGGACCAGAGTTATCGTGAAAGGGTCTATTGTTGAGTGTCTTCTGAATAGGCTATACTAAAAGCGAAACAATGACAGCCACTCCAATAGAATCTAACTAAAAACAAATAAAACCGAATTGGACAGAAACAGAAATGGGGGTTTTGGCTTATACAACCATTTGATTCTGATTCGGGGGAGGAGCGCTCGCAGATTTTGGAAATAAATATTCTGGCATTGAAAATAAACAATCTGTCCTCGACAAACAAGACTATAAATAATCTGACCTTAACTATGGCCAAAGTTGTGATGAAAGTTTATTAGTTTTTAAAAAATTTCAGCTCGCTTCGCTCGCCATTTCATTCTTCATTTTTTCAGCTACCTTCTATAAATAATCTGACCTTAACTATGGCCAAAGTTGTGATGAAAGTTAATTAGTGTTTAAAAAATTTCAGCTACCTACGCTTGTCATTTTTTCTAGTGGCTGATATATAAAGAAAGTTATATACATAATTCGGTGTCAGATTCAAAGGGGCAATAAAGGATATACGCCCTTCCTCTTTTGACGCCAAAAATTCGGTTCAGGTGAGCTAAAAATTGAGAGCATGATATATAAGAAGGCTGCTGTTTTCTAATTCCTATTGATGTATCCCGGATCTTGTAGATATGTGTACTGCAGTGTGTGTGTATTGTACAGCGTGTTGTTAGTATTTACGTAACTCGAACTGTTCCCAGAATAATGAAATAATATTGAGTAACAATGAAAGGCCTATAAACTTTTGTATCTGATAACGCCGGAGTCAAAGGCTGTTAGCTTGTAAACACTGAAATAGGAAATACCTATATTAATATATCCTTTCAATGGTATTCCATATATATATATATATATTTCAGTATCGAGGTTGTTTCATAGATAGTCAATTTCAGTGCTAATCCGTGGAGCTTAAATAGGAAATTACTATAGAGCGTGGACTTAGATACATAGTTTTAGTATATTGCATATTTCTTAGATTGGCAATGTTTTTATAGATTTTGGTATTAAGATTTTCAATATAAGTATGGAACATGGTTCGTAAATAGTCAATGTTATTGAAGAACATCGTTCTTAGATAGTAAATTTAAATATAGAGCGTGTTCTATACATAGGCGATTTAAGAGTAGACTGTGGAGCTTAAATAGAAAATTTACTATAGAGCGTGGAACCTAGATGCATAGCTTTACTATACTGCATATTTCTTAGATAGGAAATGTAATTATAGACTGTTGTGCTTACATATTGAGATTGGTTCGTAGATAATCAATGTTAGTAAAGCACGTGGTTCGTAGATATGAAATTTAAATATAGAGCGCGTTCCAAAGATAGGCAATTTCAGTGTAGCGCGTGGAGCTAACATATGGAATTTTACTATAGAGCACGTACGTTTGATAGATAATTAAGTATATTGCATATTTCATAGAGAAGGAAAGTTATAGATTGTGGTTCTAATATATAAAGCATGATTCGTAGATAATTATTGATAGTAAAGAACGTGGTTCTTAGATAAGAAATTGAAGCATAAAGTGAGTTCCATAGATAGTCAATTTCAGAGTGTGAAGCCTAAATAGGGAATTTAACCGTGGAGCTTATATGCATAATTTTATTATACTGCATATTTCTTAGATATGCTATGTTTTATAGATTCTGGTTCTAAGATATTGAATGTAAGTATAGAGCCTGGTTCATAGATAGTCAATGATAGTAAAGAACGTGGTCCTTAGATAGGAAATTTTACTGTAGAGCGTCTTCCATAGATAGGCAATTTCAGTGTAGAGCGTGGAGCTTAAATAGGGAATTTACTATAGAGCGTGAAGCTTAGATACATAGTTTTAGTATATTGCATATTGCTTAGATTGGCAATGTTATTATAGTTTTTGTTGTTGTATACAGCTTGGTTCGTAGATAATGAATGTAAATAAAGTTTTTAACAAGAAATTTTAGTGTAAAGGGCGTACCATAGATGGGCAGTTTCAGAGTAGACGTGGAGCTTAATTAGTCAATTTTACTTTAGGGTGTGTAGCTTTCATAGATAACTTCAGTATACTGCGTATCTTATAGAGAGGCAAAGTTATTATGGATTGTGGTTCTAATATTTAGTACATGGTTAGTAGATAATCAATGTAATCAAATAACTTGGTTCTGAGATACAAAATTTTAGTATAGAGGGCGTTCCATAGATAGGCAATTTCAGTGTACAACGTGGAGCTTAAATAGAAAATTTTACTGTAGACTTTGGAGCTTTAATACGTAGTTTTAGTATGCTACATATTTCTTAGATAAACAATGTTCTTATAGATTGTGGTTTTAAGATATTCAATATCAATGGTTTTTAGATAGATGTTTGTGGTTTTAGATAGAAAAGATATTACAATCCATAGAAGTAATTTCAGTGTAGAGCGGGGAGCTTATATAGGGAACTTTACTATAGAGCGTGTAGCTTAGATAGATAATTAGGTATACTGCATATTTTATAGAGAAGGAAAGTTATTATAGATTGTGGTTTTAACATATTAGATAGAAAATTTAAATAAAGAATGTCTCGTAGGAAATTTCCATAGAGGGGTAAGAATTTCAGTGTATATCTCGTAGAGTTTAAATAGGGAGTTTTATATAGGAGGACACACAGTTTTTTACTATAGCTAGTTCTTTTAGATTGTAGCTTAGATATTCAATTAAGTATAATTAGGAAGTCAATGTTAGTATGGAACATGGTTCTTAGATTTTACTATAGAGCGTCTTCCATAAGGAATAGTTATAAATAGGCAATTTGTTTTGGTATATTGCATAGAACATATATAAAGCATTCAATATAAGTATTATTAAAGAAAGTCGATTATGTATGGTAAAGAACGTGTTTCTCAGATTAGGAAATTTAAGAAATTTACATGAGAGTGATACATAGTTTTTTACATATTTCATAGTTATTATAGATTGTGGAATATATTATGTGTTGATAATCAATGTTAGTAAAGAACGTGGTTCTTTGTTTTCGTAGGGTTTAAATAGGGAGTGTTTAAAACTAAAGATACCAAAGTATAAATTGGAGCATAGATACAAATCCGGTAAAATACACACGGACCTTGGAAACCATTAGGTGGGATCAGGTGCCATTAAACGCATCGATTTTTGAAATAAGTCAGTGATGTTTACCTCTTTAGATGTGTGGTTCTAAGATATCGGATCAATGTAAGTATAGACTCCATATGCATGACCAAGGAAGTCAATGTTAGTATGGAACATGGTTCTTAGATTTTACTATAGAGCGTCTTCCATAGATAGGCATAGATAGTGGAGCTTAAATAGGCAATTTAGTTTTAGTATGAAAATTGCATTAGATTGGCAAAATCGTTTTTTATAAGATGTTTAAAGGGGTTTTACGGTATTCAATGAATGAAGTATGAATAAAGGAATGGTTCGCATATAGTCCATGGTTATTAATGCCGACAAGTCGATTTTTTGTCTATTAGAAATTTTAACTTCAGTATCCTTAGTAGCGTGTTCCATAGATAGGCATATTATTTTGTACAAGTTGTCGTGATGCTAAAAAGCTTTAATATGAAATTTACTATTGACGGTGGAGCTTAGATACATAGTTTTAGTATGCTTCAAATTTCATAGAGAGCCAAAGTTATTATAGATTGTGGTTCTAAGATATAGTGTATGGTTCGTTGATAATCAATGTTAGTAAAGAACGTGGTTCTTAGATAAGAAATTTCAGTATAGACCCTGTTCCATAGATAGGTGCCTTACAATATAAAAACAGTATTAGAGCGTGGAGCTTAAACCTTGTGAATTAAATAGTATAAGACCCTTTAAGTTTTCGAATACGAGGTTAGATATTCAGACAAAGTTTAGTATGGCCCATTGCATAATTTCTTAAATTGGGAATTTAGATAGGCAATGTTATTATCGATTGTGTTTCTTGGATGTTCAATGTACACATAGAGCATGGTTCGTGGATAGTCAATGTTAGTAATGAACATGGTCGTAGATAGGAAGTTTTACTATAGAGCGCGTTCCATAGAATGGCAATGAGCGATGAGCTCAACATAGGCAATGTTATTACATATTGTTGTTCTAACATATAGAGCTTGGGTCGTAGATAATCAATGTTAGTAAAGAAAGTGGTTCTTAGATAGTAAGTTTTAGTATAAAGCGCGTTCCATAGATAGGCATTTTCAGTGTAGAGCGTGGATTATAAATAGGATATTTTACTATAGACCATGGAGCTTAGATACATAATTTTAGTATACTGCATATTTATTAGATAAAATATGTTTTTATAGATTGTGGTTCTAAGCTATTCAATGTAAGTATAGAGCGTGGTTCGAAGATGCTCAATGTTAGTAAAGAACATGGTTTTTAGATTGGAAGTTTCAGTATAGAGCGTCTTCCATAGATAGGCAATTTCAGTATAGCGCGTGGAGCTTAAATAGGAAATTTACTTAATAGCTTGGAACTTGGATACATAGTTTTAGTATAATGAATATTTCTTAGATAGGGAATGTTATTATCGAAAGTGTTTCTACGATATTTAATGTAAACATAGAGCATGGTTCGTAGATATTTAAATCCATAGATAGGCAATTTCAGTGTAGAGCGTGGTGCTTAAATAGGAAATTTAATACAGAACGTGGGGCTTAGATACATGGTTTTAGTATATTGCATATTTCTTAAATAGCAAATTTTAGTAAAGTATAGTATATATAGATATAGTATACTATATATAGGCAATTACAGTTTAGAGAGTGGAGGTTAAATAGGGAGTTTTTAGATTTGATAGGAAATTTAAATATAGACTGCGTTCGACAGATACCCATTTTCAGTGTAGACGTGGAGCTTAAAAAAGAATTTTACTATAGGCCGTGTAGCTTACATAGATAACTGCATATTTATTAGAAAGGCAAAGTTAGTCTACATTGTGGTTCCAACATCTATAGAATGGTTCGTAGATAATCAATGTAAAAAAGAACGTTTTTCTTAGATAAGACATTTTAGTATTGAGAGCGTTCCATAGTAAAGCGTGGAGCTTAAATATGAAATTTTTCTATAGAGCGTGGAGCTTAGATTCATAGTTTTAGTATACTGTATTTTCTTAGATAGGTAATGTAATTATCGATTGTGCTTCTAAGATATGATATTCAAATTAAACATAGAGCATGGTTCGTAGATATTCAATCTTAGTACAGAACGCGGTCGTAAGAAATTGTAGTATAGAACGCGTTCCATAGATGGGCAATTTTAGTGTATGTCGTGGAGCTTAAACAGCGAATATTACTTCAGTCCGTGGAGCTTAGATACATAGTTTTAGTATATTGCATATCTCTTAGATAGTCAATGTTATTATAGACTTTGGTTTTAAGATATTCAATATAAGTTTAGACGATGGTACATAGACCGTCAATATTAGTAAAGAACGTGGTTCCTAGATAGGAAATTTAAATATAGAGCGTATTCTATAGATACGCAAAGTTCATTGTAGACCGTGAGTTTAAATAGAAAATTTACTATCTAAATTTACTATTCCACATTCTATAGTAAATGTCCTATTTAAGTTCCACGGGCTACACGGAAATTGCCTATCTATGGATCAAACTCTATATTTAATTTTCCTATCTACGACCACGTTCTTTACTAACAGTGACTATCTTCGAACCACGCTCTATGCTTACCGTGAACAGCTTAGAACCAAAATCTATTAAAACACTAATATATACTAATACTACCTATCTAACTCCGTGCTCTATAGTTCCACACTCTACACTAAAATTACCTATCAATGGAATGCGCTCTATATTCAGTTTTTTTTTATCTATGAACTACTTTCTTTACTAATATTGATTATCTAAGAACCATGCTCTGTATATTAGAACAATAATTTGTAATTATGTTGCCTACCTAAGAGATATGCTTTACGCTCTATGGGAAATTTTATATTTAACTCCACACTCTAATCCAAGTGAATTTCATATTTAAGCTCAACATCCTACAGTGAAATTGCCTGTCTATGGAACACACTCTATATTCAAATTTTCAATCTAAGAACCACGTTCTTTACTAACATTGAATGTCCACGAACCATACTCTATGCTGATACTGAAAATCTATAACAACATTGCCTATCTAAGAATACGATGTATACTAAAACTATGTATCTAAGCTCCATGCTCTATTGTAAATTTCCTATTCAGCTCCAAGCGCTACTCTGAAATTGCCTATCTAAGGAACATTTTCTATATTTAAATTCCCTATCTAAGAACCACGTTCTTACTAGTATTGACTATCTACGAAACATCCCCAATATCTATATTGAATATCTTAAAACCAAAATGTATAATAATATTGCCTATTTAAAAAATATGCAATATACTAAAACTATGTATCTAACCTTCACGGTCTATGTTAAATTTTCCTATTTAAGCTCCACGCTCTACACTGAAATTGCCTTTCTATGGAGCGCGCTATATACACAAATTTCATATCTAAGACTACGTTTTTACTAAGATTGAGTATGTACGAACCAAGCTCTATGTTTAAATTGAATATCTTAGAAACACAATCGATAATTAGATAGAAAATTGTAGTATAGAGCGCGTTCCATAGATCAGTAATTTCAGTGTAGAGCGTGGAGCTTAAATATGAAATTTTACTATAGACCGTGGAGCTTAGATACATAGTTTTAGTATACTGCGTATTTCTTAATAGGCAATGTTATTATAGAGAGTTGTTCTAACATATAGAGTTTGGGTCGTAGTGAGTAAAGAACGTGGTTCTTAGATAGGAAATTTTAATATTGAGCGCGTTCAATAGATAGTCTATTTCTGTGTTTAGCGTGAAGCCTAAAAGAAAATTTACTATAGACCGTGGAGCTTACATACATAGTGTTAGTATACTGTATATTTCTTAGATAGGCAATGCTATAATCGATTGTGTTTCTAAGATATTCAATTTAAACATACAGCATGGTTCGTAGATAATCCATGTAAGTATAGAACGTGGTTCTTAGATAGTGATTTTTAGTATAGAGTGCATAGATCGGAAAATTCAGTGTAGAGCGTGGAGCTTAAATGGGAAATTTTACTATGGGCCTTGGAGCTTAGGTACATAGTTTTAGTATACTGAGTATTTCCTAGATAACCAATATTATTCCCAATGTTATTATAGATTTTGGTTTTAAGATATTCTATATAAGTATAGAGCATGGTTCTTAGATAGGAAAGTTTAGTATAGAGCGTGTTCCATAGATAGGAAATTTCAGTGTTGAGCATGGAGCCTAAATAAGAAATTGTACAATAGACCATGGAGTTTAGATATATAGTGTTAGTATACTGCATATTTCTTAATAGGAAATGTTATTATAGATATTTGTTCTCACATATAGAGTTTGGTTCGTACATACTTACACAACGTAAATCTAGAGTTACGTTTATATCGAGTCTCCAAACAAAACATATATTGTCTATTTGAAATTCCAGTATCTTTTTATATGAACAACAGTGTATTTATGTTCAGAGTGGTGCTAGACAATATTGGATATTTAATTTTTCAGGTGGTGCCACTTTTAGAGAAAAAACTTGTTGATGGTGCCAACAAGTCTTTCCTTCAATTTTGGATGCGATATTGTTATGTTAAGAGTAGAAAAGTCTTATGTATTGATATTGTTATGTTAAAAGTAGAAAATGAATACCATGAATTTGAAAATGGTGTGTCTTTAAATTTTCTGAATGCTGTTTAGTATTGTTAAGTAACCAGATCTTACTTAATTTACACCGCTTCTGAAATAAGCAACTGTACAATATTGCTGAAATTTCCAGTTAACGGCTGTCAGTATTTTGGTAAGGAGTAAAGATAAAGGTTTGGTGGAACATTCGCTTGGTCCCGCTATGTACCTCTATGTGTATGGGGTTTTGTGAAGTTTAGACATCCAGTATAAATACAGTAGCTCAGAATCAGTGTCAGTTGTAAGTACTTCCTTAATACTGATATTCACTTGTATAAACACTCGACTTTACAAAATGTTTATGTTAAAATTGTAATTTTATTTGAATGTTTAATTTTTATTCAAATTAACTTTTAAAATCTTTAGTAAAACTGTACTAATATACATTCATTTTGTAAAAACAATGAATATTTTATGAATACATTACTTGTGATCAACACTTATCAAAGGTATATAAACAAAGACAGAAATATGATATTGCACTTCGGGACTGTAAATAGCTTGATTATATCTCTACATGCTTTTTAAGTTTGTTAAAATGCACTTATCTATTCAGGAATTCCACAGACAATTTCCAAACATTTTACATAGAGTAGTCAATTATATATCACCAGAATTATTTATTAGAAACGTTGAGTGGGTTCTAGATTGTTACATTGTTTTATTAAGTACCTGCCGGCAATTTGCAGGGAATTACAATTATTTAAATGAACCATCTCTAACCGCTGAGCAGTTCGATGAAAATAAATCAATTTAGCATTATTATTTCATGTGCAAAAGTGATCTTGTAGAATAACGAAACAGCCATTATTACGTCATACATGTAAATGATATCCATAAATCATATTGGATATGATTTCCACTCCAATTTTCAAATCTTTCAAACATTTAGACATAAACTACCACTCTTGATAACATACTAGAGGAGGTGATGAACCCAACTAACTGCAATTTGAACCAACTGAAATAGAAAATTTGTCAATATATCCAGACAGTGCAACATCTTGATAGTATCATGATAAAGAGGTTCTACAACGAGTGTTAGTTGATTATCATGTTTATCTAACTCACGTTAGTTAATTCTAAAAAATTGAGACGACATGATGTTTACCGAGCGTCTTATCAAAGTTTGAATAATAACTAGCGAGAACTAAATAAATTTGATAATCTTTTTAAAGAGTTGTTGGACCTGTTTCTACCATAACTGAAAATTTGCATAGTACGGAACATAACATCGTGTCTATATGCCGTTGGAATATCATGATCATGTCAAACCTGAAGCTCACTTTGGTCTCATACTGTCGAGATTGCATCAGTTTGTCAAAGTGAGGGAACCCAACAATATTAGAACCTTTAATAACGGACCACTTTCAACAATTAATTTTATAACATAAACACTTTTGACCGCCGTCAACAAGCCTGATACATCTTCATGCACATTTTCTGAGTTGACATTTTTCCGTTAGTAGCTCGGGGTCAGAGTTTAGTTTCTCAGCCAATAAACAAACTTTGAAGATTCCATCAATAATACTGTTTTATTTACATAAACAATCAACAAACTGTAACGGCGTTTAAACAAACATTTGAAAGTGGTGTAACAATATGACTTAAGGTAGAAAAAACATATCTGACCATAGAGACAATAAATAATTGTCTTTTAGCAGTGGCGAACATTTTTCAAATTTATGACAAGTTCTGAGTTTGATTTCATTATTAAATAATGACAAGATCTGGCAAAACCAAGTTTTGGATACAGAGAATATAACGAATTGAAAATCATTTTATACTTAAGCATATAAAGATAGGTAGAATACTAGAATTGAGGAAAACTGGGACTACAATGTTGGATTGTTGTTTTACCTCCTGCTAAATATATTTCACTGACATTGAAATGTCACCAGATTTAGGTGAAGTATTGAAACGTTATCGTTGCCGGAGTTATTGGACTTTTCCCCAACATTCGAAAATACTTGCAAGAGCCATCGTGTGTCTGCGATAGAGTGCTCGACTCGCAACTGGAGGGTCGCGGGTTTAACCTCGGCGGAAGCGGCTTCCTTTTCCTGTCTTTCGGATGAGACAGTAAAAACCGAGGTCCCTTGTCACAGTAGGTGTCGGCACGTTAAAGAACCCTCAGTGCTCGATGGCTGTAAGTGCCGAGGATAGGCCAAAATTCCAAGCCCTTCACCGGCATTTGGTGACACCTTCATATGAGTAAAGGATTATTGAGTGGGACGTTAAACAACAACAACAGCCAGACTTAATGGACTTAATCGCGACATTCGACACTTATAATTTGACTTTCTTATGGATAGCTTACGTTTTGGGATATTATCATGCTTATCTTGGTCTTTGTTTTTACTCGTCCTCCTCGTCTTCGGGTAATCTCACTCGCCTCTATTTAACAGAGGTGTTACACCATAACTGTAAAAGAAGTGTTTTACTAAACAAACCTGATTCACCTTACTCATCCATATTTATTAATAAATGAAAACCTCCACCTCACACATCACTATCTAAAGGTAGTGGTAAGCGAGGAACTTTGTTAATTACAATATAATGTAGACGTCGACCTCACTCACCCAGCGTGGCGTGAGGAACGTTGTTGATTACAATTCGTATGTACATCTTTACTTCCCTCATCACATCCAAAGGTAGAGGTAAACGAGGAACTTGCTTATTTACGATAGTACGTAAACTTCTAACTCACTCACACCAACGTGACGATAAGTGATTAACGTTGTTATTTACAATGGGATGTAAATCTTTATAATAACTCATATATTGGATGTTTTTACTGAAAATGATGTCACTTAGGCATTCTGGGTATGGCATGCCACATTGATGAGTTAAAGCTAGTTTTACTTGGTTAAACCTAGTTTTTCTCGATAACTCACATTAACTGGAGGAAAAACTATATTTCACTGCGCCAAAATCACAAAATTAAGTTAAACCTAGATTTCCTCGAGAAAACCTAGTTTAACTGAGAAAAACTAGATTTAACTGCGCTACAATCACATTAATGAGTATTAAAATGATTTTGGCGCAGTTAATCCTTGTTTTTCTCTGTTGAACCTAATTTATCTCCAGTTAATGTGGGTGACAATAAAAACTAGGATTAACTGGAGAAATCAGGTTTAACTCGTACCTTACTAGATTAAACCGAAAAAATTAGGTTTATCGAGAAAAACTAGGATTAACTCATTATTGTAATTTCATCGTCCTTTATCAGTTAAACTAAATTTTCTCAGATAAACCTACTTTTTAGCAGTTAAATTTAGTTTTCTGAGGAATCCACATAAGGCACATGAAATGAGTTAAACGTAATCTATCTTTAGAAAAACCCAAGTTTAACTGAAAAAAAACTAGGCTAAACTGCGCCACAGTTACATTAATGAGTATTTGGCGCAGTATGGCGCGCCAAAATCACATTAATGAGTTAAACCTAGTTTATTCTCCAGTTAAAAATGGTTTTCTCAGTTAAATATAGTTTTTCTCCTGTTACGATAAAAATTAGGATTAACTGGAGAAAAAGTAGGTTTAACTCGTAGCCGACATTAACCGAAAGATATAGGTTTGACTGAGAAAAATTAGGTTTAACTGGAGGAAAAGTAGGTTAAACTTAGAAAAACTAAGTTTAACTCATTAATGTAATTTTTGCGTGTCATATCTGGGTGCCTTTGGGCGAAATGTTCTTGACACGAGAACACTGTTGCTGAGTAAGAAAGCTCAACCAAACGCGAAGAACATCGACTCAGAGCACTGTTCTCGGTACAAATTTGCAACCCACCTTTTTTAAACAGGCGTGAGAAGAACAGACAAGGCGAACTAATGAGACTGCACTTATTGATTATCCGCGTTTTCGGCTTCTTTGTTTTGTTCTCCATCGTGTTCTCGTTGTTTGTGCGAGATATAAGATTTTAGTTCACTGCCATAGCGTCATCAAACTGTTTCCGCCCAACGACACCCTATAAATCTTACCCACTCCCATAAATCATTTGTTTCATAAAAGAAAGTATTCATCGTCATCATATACGTATAAGTATGCATTAGTATGCATTACCTGTTGTATTTTAATATATTTTACGTGTTCATAAATTCTAGCGATTTCATTGGACAATAAGCGTTGAGCATTTCCCACTGTTTCGGTTTTTCCAGGGTGATATTCATCAGCGTGATATTCAATAAAAATATCACATGCGCAGAAATGGATACCCGTACATTAATTAGGTATAACCTCCATATGAGTTGTGTAACATACATTTCTTCGACGCAGACTCCATCCGAAAGGAACAACCGAAATTAAATGATTTGACACAATTGATATATCATTATCAAATATATTTCCTGAAGTCAGTCAAAGAGACATGCTCGCTTGAGGCTTTAGATTCAAAATCGACGCTAAGAACGGTTTGGGTATCCAAGGCAGTTTGTATTACGAACGTGATGACCTTACGTACATGTAGATTTTTGCATGAATAAAGTATAAAAATAATACTGCTGATGCAGTTTATTTTGTGTTGTAAGTAATTCAATGGATGATATATGCTTCAGTACAGTGGATCGGTATAAAATAATAAATATGACATTACTGAGAGGGTGGTAGTATATAAATATGACATTCCTGAGAGGGTGGTAGTATATAAATATGACATTACTGAGAGGGTGGTAGTATATAAATATGACATTACTGAGAGGGTGGTAGTATATAAATATGACATTACTGAGAGGGTGGTAGTGGAAATTGTCACCCCAAGGTAATACATTGTCAACCGAGGCGAAGGGGCGACAATTTCCACTACCACCCTCTCAGGAATGTTATATTTATTATATTATACCGATCCACTGTATTGAAGCATATATTATCCATTGAATTACTTAAAACACAAAATAAACTGTAACAGTAGGCCCAATATTATCTTTATACTTTATTCATGCAAAAATCTACACGTCATGTACGTAAGTTCATCACGTTCGTAATACAAACTGCCTTCGATACCCAAACCGTTCTTTGCGTCGGCTTTTGAATCTTGAGCCTCAACCTCGATAGAGGTTACACCTAATTACGAAATAGGAAAAACAAACGAACCGTACGCACATCCATTTCAGCGCATGTGATATTTTTATTGAATATCACCCTGCTGAATATCACCCTGGAACGACCGAGACAGTGGAAAATACTCAACGCTTATTGTCCAATGAAATCGCTAGAATTTATGAAGAGGTATAATATAATCCTCTCAGGTATGTTATATCTATATAATGTCACGTTCCTTGCAGTGATTTGGTTTGGTGACGAGAATGAGATAGGAGATACATTTAATTATAACAACAATGTTTTAAATAGTTATTTTATTCACAATATCAATCGGCCGAGTACTTGAAAACACAGAAGCAACAACTAATATATCAATAACAATGTTTTAAAATGTCCAATAATTTGAAAATATTAGTTGACTGTAGATTAATCGTATTTCGTATAAATTAATCTCATCTTCAGTCAAATAATTATCACTTATGCTTTTTTCGTTTTCTGTATTTCTCAACGTATAGAAAAAGCATGTCTGAAAGATGATTGGTTACCTCTGATGTCAACTTTCACGTGAACATGATAGCAATCAAATATACGTATAAAATCACCTAATTTCCATTGAGCTTATCTCACGTGATGTAAGCATCGTATGCTGCTGTTCGGTAATTAGACATGTCCGGTAGCCGCACAAAGTAGATACACGACATTATGTATGTTTTTCTTCCGTAGATAATGTCAGCTGCTTCAAACAAGTTGCCAATTGGTTTAGTGTTTTATAATTGTTGTAATCATCAATTGTATATTGTAATGTGAAATGTTTTCTTAGATACTGACCTCTTAGAAGTACCGAAAAGCAGACGACACGACATAATGTAGAACTTTTCTTTTCCAACAACAAATAACAATATGATACAGCACAAACAATGGACAGGCATAAAATCAAAATTTCAAAACGCTACAGTGAGTACAGAAAATAATGAAACCGACATCAATGTAGGGAAAGAAAACAAGACTTCCGGTAATAATGTTAACTTATATTGTCAAAGGTGGAAACATTCTATAAACATCATACATACTAAATGGAATGGTGGACAAATGACGACCAATTACGAAGTCGAAACAAAAGTCAAGGAATATTGACCATAAAATGCAGATCAGTCCCGCAAATCATTCTTCCGTGGTCCAATAGGCATCTAAAAAGTATCATTAATAAAGACAAACAATTTAAGTCGAACAGGTAATGCAGATAATCCAGATAGTCCAGATACAGTGATACTTGTATATGAAGACCCTTGGGGACACAACAAAACCAGTCTTTATAGGGAGGTAGTCTTTATATAAAGGTTAATTTGTACACAAATGGTACTATTAGGGACGTCAAAAACAGTCTTTATGACCCGATGGTCTTTATACACAGGTCGCTAAAGCAGGTTTTACTGTAGTGAAGCATTGCAAACAACTCCGGTAAACAGATTGCAAATTTTGTTACAAGTTGTTGACTGAGTAAGTAATCTTGATAAATTGAATAATTTTAAATTGAACATATCATTACCATATAATGTTGATTTAGTATATTTAATAAATCTGTAGTAATGTTTTGATTAGTTCCTTAAATAAAATAAACCATGTCATTTTTCCTTTCTTGTTTAAATGTTATTTTGAGAACAATAATACGTCAAACTAAACAATCATTTGTAACGTAAAACATAGCTTTATCGAGATAAAAGCATAGATAACAAAGTATCAATCTTCACATTTATGAGACAATATGTAAATCTGGTGAATATCTGAAAAATACGGACCTTTGAAAATCCAAATGGGAGAGTAAGCATTCCATGTGGATCGGCCATATCCTACCTGTTGACCGGTCATATCCGTCATATATATGTCTAATACACACACACACACACATATATATATATATATATATATATATATATATATATATATATATATATATATATATATATATATATATATATATATATATATATATATATATATATAAAGCGTATGTTTCTGTTGCTTATGGCATTTTGATGATTATATCAACTTAAAGGTGGATTATTAACTAGAATTCATTTTCTTCTTTATTGGGTTCATCTGTACACACATTTGTAGAATTCTGTGAAAATTTTGAAGTGCTTCCGTTAAAATTATTTTCAGATGTGGAAACCGACTTTCTTCCATTGATAGAAGAAAACACTTTGTCCCTCTTCCTTGTCGATCTCTTTGAAATAAATTTTCGGAATGAGCCACAGAAAATATCTTTAAATTTATCGCGGAACTTTTTCCCAGAAAGGAAGTACAAGTAGAAATTGATTGCATGATTCAAATCTGATAGGATAAAAATAATGCGGTTGATAAGAAAGTAACGAGCATATTCCTGGTACGACGAGAGATAATTCCAGTACCCCTGATAGATGAACAGAACACAGTTTGGCGATGTACAAATCAGGAACACAAACGAAACTGTGATCGACATGACTGTTATCTGTTGTTGTTGCTTCGTTCTGTCGCTTGTAAGTTTGTGTAGCAGTTTTTTCTGCTTTTTAGCCGATATTCGTATGCCAATAATGATGAAGATGTTGGCGATGGCAATAACAATAAACGGGACAAAGCCATATGCTGAACCATCCAACCAAAACCAAATTTTTTCTGCGAAGTAGACATATTCCTTCTTGAATGTGCAATACCATTTGTACCGGGGGTGATATTGTTCATAAGCAGTCCAGAGAAATTGCAAGTTTAACCCGCCTAGTATTAATACTATCAGCGCGATGGTCATCACAGCTTTCTTCTTCGTACATAACTGTTGTACTTTGAGAGGAAACCAGATAACTATGAAACGTTCAAGCGTAAAAGCAATTAGTGTCCAGTTGGACATCTGCATCGCAAAAGTTCCAATACATAGGTACAATTTACAACCGATATCAAACATTTGAACATCATACAAAGTTAAGAAAAAATAAAGCATTTTTAATAATAGATATACCGAATCAAAAAAGACAAGCAAACCCATAAAAATTGATGATGATGCAGGTTGTTGCATACGCCATATAGTAATTAGTGCTACAATATTTCCTGTCACTCCGAACCCGACAAGAAAGTACAAGTAGTGTCTGTTGATATTAAAAGCAATGACATATTCCATGTAGTTAAATAAACTGTCAGCGGGTGTTACGTGATCGTTTTTAGGTTGACTACAGTTACTAAGGTGATCAAACATAATAGTTGATACTGTACTTGGAAGTACTGTACTCTGAAGTATTGTACTTGAAACTGTCATGACAGACAAGGACCCGTCTGTTGTTGAACTGGTGGAACTATTTTCTCCAAAACAGTCGTAAAATCCGTTATTTGGTACTGTAGACATGACGTGTGAAAAATTCCCTTCTGTCGACATTTTGCCTTTTTGACATAAAAAACTGTCAATCTGAAATAGAAACATGTATTCTAAATCCACAGGTTATTTGTTATATATTTATATATTTTCAATTCGTATTATAATTATTATTATTATTATTATTATTATTATTATTATTATTATTATTATTTTATTATTATTATTATTATTATTATTATTATTATTATTATTATTATTATTATTATTATTATTATTATTATCTCAAAGGTCCTCTGTGTGTGTGTATGATCAAACTATCAATTTCAAGTTAACTTTTAACTAAAATTTAAAGGAGCATTGGCTGTGTTTAAAAAAATCCCTCATATTTTATTACTTAGATTGATAAACATATAACAAGATATATATATTTTATATATCTGTGTATAGCTCTTTTTTGTTATTGTACATCAAGTACCAGTAGTAAAAATTAAGAACAAAAATTCGAAATAATTTTTTTGCAAACACAGCTAATGTCCCTTTAATTTGAAATTGACCAATAGTGTAGCCATAAGTAAACTTTAACAATGTAATGTGTAATGGAGTCCTGACCTTTTAAACATTTCTTACTACGCAATACAAATAACCGAAAAACTTATTAATTTGACAATTTTAATTTAATTTGAGTTTTATACAGCTTGTATAAGTAATTTACAATGCTTTTAAGACGGTATAATAGCTCGTATCACCTCCTTTTGTCGCTGTTTTTAAAGTTGCAATGTATTAAATATTTTTGTAATCAGAAGCAAATTTTTGATAGAAACATTTATGAATAAAAATGTTATCATTGTTTTATAAAAGATCATCTTAAAACTTGGACTTCTAACGGCAAGTTTTATATAAGTTATTGGAATTGTACACATATTGTTACTAGGTTCGGACCGCGTGGGGTGGTGAAAAATATTATTCCGTCCGAACGAAATAATTATTGAGATAAAAAAATATTTCGTGCAAACGGAATACAATTATTCCGTGCAAAAGGAATAACTATTGAGATAAAAAAAATTATTCCGTTCGAACTGAATAATTATTGAAAAAAAAATCATTCAGTTATTATATAGTTTATTTCATTTAAACCCGTAGAGCCTACACATCACACGATAAATGATTTACATATATCATACAGGTAAAGGTACAAGAAGTGAGTAAACATACTAGTAAAATACAACATACAGAGTGGATGACAGCAGGTTACAATAATGAATTTACAATAGTGAATTTCTAAGGTCTGTGCTGCGTTTATAAAATTTACCTAGGTTGCTTAGTTCTTTGATATTAAATTAATTTAAAGACAGCGGGTTTTTGAAAGTAGACGTAAGGTTTGATTAATTGTTTTCTTAAATCCATATATAGTGGGCGCTTGAACAGGAAGTGAAATTCGTTTTCTATGTCTCCTTTGCAAAATGTACATATAGGCTGTGATACAGATTGTTTTCTATATCTAACATTTTCAAATGCAAGAGTACGTGAGGAGAGCCTGAATTTTACAATGCATTTTTTCAGATTAGTGGGAATAATTTACATAGGCAAGTCTGTAGACAAAATTGATCGACAAGGTGTTTATAAAAGTTTTCTATTTGTAAATAGCTAAAATAAAAACACGGACCTCTGGAAACCAAGAGGTGGGATCAGGTGCCATCCATGATTGCTTGTATTGATCATGTGATCTTTCTTTAACTATATGAATAAATTGATTATTTTTCAGCCTTGACCTATTTCACCACAAATCATATATTCCAAGTGACTCAAACATTTGTTTGACAGACGGCAACCAATTCTTACATTTATCAGTTGAATTACATTCAGTTAACATATGATCATAGCCTGCACGAAGTACACAATTATTCGTATCCAGTAATTTCAACTGAAATTTACAATTCTGAATTTTCTTGCCACAATTAATGGAAAACGATCAAGTTCAAAGTATACCGCAACATTAGAAGACGACCTATTTAAATTCAAAATAATTACAGAAGTCGGTATGAACTCTTTTAATATCTGGAGCAGTGAGAAATCCTTAGATTTCAGATCCATAACAGGCTATACTACCTATATATATATATATATATATATATATCAAAGAGAAATAACGTACTTTCAAAATTTTTAAATCAAAAGGTAAAGATTTTTTTTTTCTTAAAGCAAAAGCGCTTTTCTACACTGAAATGCCAATTGTAATTGGGTCACATTGAATTTGTTGTTTCCAACTCTGAAAATGTTGTTATATAATTTTGTTCTGTCAATAGAATCGAAATTTTGTTTAAAGTCAACATAACAGTAATGCAGTTTAAAGGTTTTTTTTCAATGAGACAATGGTGAGAAAAAATTGCGCCAGTAGTCGACAGCCCGGGTCGGAAGCCAAATTGAGCATCCGTAATTACATTATTTTCTTCAGCCCATTTTAATAAGCGATTACTCAATACAGTGGTGAAAATTTTACCAAAGTTACTCATAATACTTATACATGTACCTCTATAATTACGTGGCTCAGAGTAAATATCTTTTTAGTGATTTAGAATAATTAGTCCTTCAGATAAGATTTTCGGAAAGTATCCAGAAGTTAACATTGTACTACATGAAATTCTTATTATGGGTAAAAGATCAAATTTGAATTCAAGGAAATATTCATTTAAATTTCCATCCGTTCCATGACTTTTATGTTTACGAAGTTTGCAGATTGCTTTCTCTATTTCCTCTTCAGTAATCTCGACCTCTAATTCATCAAAGATACAAGAATTTTCAAATTAATAAATTAATAAAATTAGTATCGCTCTCGCATGAGTTATGACTGGTCAGATTTTTGAAATGCTCATATAAAGAATCTATAGAGATTTTAGTTTACTCACTTTCTTCTTTGACAATTTACTGTAAAAGGTTTGCATTGGAATTACGATGCTGTCAAGCATATTGCCCTCGGTACGGTTATAAATTATTTTAGTTTTAGCAGCAGTTTTCTTAAATAAAGCTATTGTCGAGATTAAATTTTCATGATTTTCGTAAGTTTTGGTACTGAAAAAAATATTCAGAGCATTGAAACATGCTTTATAATATTGTCTACATGAAGCATCAAACCATGGTTGGTCAAAATGATCATATATATTCGCATCATCAACATGTAGGGGGTTATGTGCAGGTTTGCTATAAAATACGATGATGCTTACCAACTAAAATCTTTATACCATTAATAAAACTAAAGACAGACTCATCATTTCCATTGACTGCGGACAAATCATTGTCTGATATACAAATGTGAAGAGTACCAATATTACCATTAAGGTGTACACAACTCTGATCTATACAATCTTCTTATCATCTAAAAAACAAATGATTGCCTCCTACATGTTTGCAGTTATAAACATTTAATTGTATTTTAGAGAATTCTGGTTTAATATTGAACTTAAAATGTAATGGGCATGGTCTATCAAAGTTACAGAGTATGAATTTAGAAAAACTTTCAAACAGATCGTATGACGTAATAATATAGTAAATCACACTGTAGCCAGTTGGCCCACAATATGTAAAATCATTTGCAAAATTTAGGGTGACGAGCATCTGAAATGCAAAACTGCATTAGTTTTAAACCAAAAGAATTAACAGATAAATCAAGAGTAAAATGCGTGAGGGGAGTTGCAAATCGCTTGAATAATCAACAGTGTTTGACATTTGACAAATAATATACTCAGGTAGTACGTCATCTATTATAAATTGGAGCAACGAGTTTTGAGATCACCAACAATAATGACATTGGTTTTTTCTATATAATTTGCAAATAAAAGTATAACTATTGAGAAAAAATATATTCCGTGCCAACGAAATAATTATTGAGAGAAAAACATTATTTCATGCGAACGAAATAAACGGAATAATTTTCTCTCTCAATAATTATTCCGTTCGCACGGAATAATTTTTTTCACCACTATGCCACCTCCCGGCTCTGTAACTAGGCACTTACCTTTATATCACCTTTCCCAAAATTGTTTGATTTGACCACTGTAGCTGATGCAATGACTTTGAATCACAAATATGAGAGGTATGCCTTTTATAGTAAACAAAATGCCATTTCATAGAACAAAAAATGGATTTGGTCGTGATCATAAAATATTTTTTTCATTTCACTCCTTGATAATTGTTGCGAAATTTTCCATTAATATTTTAAATCCTTGATGATTTTAAAATGCAGTACATTTTAAACATTTATGGTTTTTATTGATCCTAAACACTTATTCGACGATGTTTTAATAATGAAAGTAACATATTAATGTCCGCGCGGCTCACTTCGAAAATCGGAAAATCTTCGATATTTCGGATGGAACGAAATTTTAGTGCATAATTAAAACTTCAATGGCAGAAAAGTGTTGCCTGGTAATTAAGATATTATCTCTCATCATTATCTAATCAAATGATTGAGCGAAAATGATTAAAATAGAGTAGGGGTAAATGACCTTGGATATGTGATGGTGAAGTTATTTGTACGATTGTAAAGGTATATGTTTTCCTGGGTATCTTTCAGCTACGCCAACATATATAAAATAAATATTCCGGGAATGCCAACAAGTTGAAAACAATAGGTGTTGTTTTAGTGATAAGTGATTTAGTGTTTTGATAGAAACAGATTTATTTTCAGCTTAAAGTTACCTCTATATTTTACCTGAATTTTGTTTTAATTTTACCTGGTTTTAAACATTTTTACACACACACACAAACACACACACACACACACACACAAATATATATATATATATATATATATATATATATATATATATATATATATATATATATATATATATATATATATATGCATGTTCACAAAATTGTATATTTATGATGATGAGCCGTAAGGCTAAAGATAATTGAATGAATAAACAGATTAAACTCACAAGAGAAAATATATACCGTACTTGAATTTGGTTGTGCATGTAACACAGTAAATGTATAAGAATTTATAAATTTTAAATTTATTGAAAAATAGATAATTTACATATGCTGATGTGTCAAATTTAAAATTATTAAAATTAAATAATAACAATTCTAGACATTCTCTGCAAATTCATCATATATTTTGTTACAATGTAAATATCACTGAGTATGGTAAATCTGTTATTGTTTCTTTTATGATCAAATTTAGAATTATCAGAATCAAATATCGAAGATTGGTGATTTATCCTATCTGACTACTGACGTGCTATAGCCTAACATAAACAGTAGATATAGCCGAAGATTTTGTGACCCCAAGGGTGAAATAATCGTATAACTAATGACAACATATGAAAGTGTATTTTTCTCTTATACCTACGTTTGTAGTTTTTAGCCAGATCTGGCCTGTGATCGGCAAAATAGGTTACATAAGGTACCCCTTTAAAAATCTTCTTCTCCAGACAGCTGCATGAATAAAAAAAATGGATTGTTTCTGAGTGATCTACACGAATATATGATTCAAGATTGTATTTTTCACAGAATATATTAATTTTTGACACGTTTTTGAGGTCTTTTCAAACTGTCATTTTCGTTCATCTTTGTCTGTTTTCCTCGATTATCTCCTCTTACATTCATTTTGAAGCATTAATTTAACGTGTTTTACTTGTAATTAGGTGAACAATGTTTTGTTGCAAGATTTTTTTCGAAATTTAATTTCTAGAATTTTAAATGAATTTTTAAGAGTTCAAAAGGGGGGTGCATTTTTCACACTATCAACTTTTGTTTCAAAACCACTGGATGAATTTTGACGAAACTTTACAGGAAGCAAGTATTCAAGTTCCTCTACCAAGTGTGTAGTTCTCAGTCAGATCCGCCTCGGGATGGATCCGGGGTAGGGCAAAATATTTCACATAAGGTACCACTTTTTAGAAATCTTCTTCAGAATCGCTACTTGAATTGAAAAACAGATTGTTTCTGAGTAATCTACACGGATGTATGATTTAAGTTTGTATTTTTTAAAGAAATCGGAATATTAATTTTTTACGCGTTTTTGAGGTCTGTTCTACCGGAAGTGTATTAAGGCCACGTTATTTTTTTTTTCTCGTTTTGCCAACATTAGATTTGGCTTTGTCAACTTTTTTCTTGGAATTTCCAACTTAAATGTTGACTTTTCCCACTTTTTTCTTGGAATTTCCAACATTGATGATGACTTTTCAACCTTTTTTTAAGCATTTCCAAATTTAAGGTTGACTTTTCGAACTTTTTTCTTGGAATTTTCAACTTTAAATTTGGCTTTTCTAACTTTTTCTTGTAATTTCCAACATTAAAAATGACTTTTCCAACTTTTTTCTTGGAATTTCCAACTTTGATGATGACTTTTCCAACTTATTTCTTGATTTTTCTATCTTTATCATGGACTTGTCAAGATTAATATAAATATATACAGACACTCTGACAGTGTGTATCTAATAAATATGAATATCTATGACGTAGTTTTCAATTTTAGGACACCGTGTAAAATATCATGAAACGGTACAATTACTGATTAGCAATCAGGCGGTTCTTTGCTACAATGGTGTATTAAAAGAACAATGATGACACATCTACATCGGAACTACCCTGAGGGGCAATGGCAGTTATTCAAATTACCAGACATTGGACATATATTCGGTGAAATGTAGCAGTGATACAAATAAAATTAAACATTTGGAATATAATGAATTATTTAACACCGTAATTTATTACATGAATGCATTTTAAAGTTCTCTTCGATATGATTCTTCGATTATAAGTTGCTCAAAGGGTTATATAACTTTAGGGGACATCTATTTGGGGAGAGCATTGCAAATTTGTCAAATCAGATTATTTATTTTCAATATTAATCATCTCAAATACCAAAGTATAAATCTTTAGGATGTCCAAGACACAGATACAAATCCGGTAAAATGGACAAACACGGACCTCTGGAAACCAAGAGGTGCGATCAGGTGCCATGGAGTAGTAAGCATTCGCGGTCACACCCGGCGTAAGTCTACGGTCATGTCCATATGAAATACGTGAGGAGTGTACCCTCGTCACAACTGGTACAGACGTCTCAACAACCGCCAACAAAAGGCAACTCAACATTTCACCCAGTGAAACAGAGTAATCGCAAACAAGCCTGTAAAATTTTCGGAACGTTGACATCAAACGCGATTTTCGATATCCCTGTGTCAATAATTTGTCAGTGAGTAGTTTACATCTGTATATGAAATATTCATATGTTGAACACGCCCTAGCATATCGGATCATTTGTGCAATATAAACTCCATATGCGGGTGATTGTGGGATATTACTACTTAAATGTGGAAAATTTACCATGGAAAAGCCGAAATCGTCGCGTTTGTTGTATAGCTTAGTTGCAAATTCCCTGTCTGTGTTAATAGAAAGTAAAATGTGCGTGTGTGCTTGATTCTGTTGTATCTTTAATTTCTAGTTCGCTGGGATATATCGCATTGACATATGTATGAAAATTGTCATTATCAATTGACAAAACGTCGTCGATATATCTAAATGTGAAATAAAAGGACACCGCAACTGTTTCTTCTTTTGGTTCAACAGTTTCTGAATGAAGTCTGCTTCGTATGAATAAAGGAACAAGTCGACCAATAAAGAGGCACAATTGGTTCCCATAGGAATGCCGACAGTATGTTGAAAGACCACGTTTTCGAACATTACAATAATATTGTCTATTAGAAATTCCAGCATGTGTTTTATATCAACTTCAATGTAATTATGTGTAGAATCAGAGTGGTGTTGGACAAAATCTGTATCATGATAACCAATCACTAGATATTTAAATTTTCGGGTACCACCTTTAATGGAAAAACAGTTGTCCATGATGCTAAAAAGTTTTTCTTTTAATTTTATTTATGTGGAATGGTTGTGTAAAGAGTAAAGAAGTCGTATATTTTGATACTGTGGATTTGAGAATAATTGTGTGCCTTCAAATTTTTGAAAAGTTGTTTAGAATTTTTAAGTATCCACATCTGATTTACATCGTTTCTTGAATAAGCAACTGTACAATATTGCTGGAGTTTCTCCTTAACAGCTGTCAATATCTTGGTAAGGAGTTAAGATAAAGGTTTGGTAGAACATTTGCTTGATCCTGGATGCTGTCATGTAATCTATCCAGTTCAATCAGTACTTCCGGATCACTAAATATTATAAACATAATACCAAAGTTATAATGCTCAAGACGATATCGTTTCCGTCAATTAGACTTCAACAGTTGAGCTCCAATTTGAAAAGCATGTGGTTTTTCTAAAGATAAAGTGGTATCATACAAGGCCAAATAATATCTCTAAAAGTATAGCCGAAATCCGTCTTAGAGTTACCACTGTAAAAAATAACTATCTTTGCTTTAGAAACAGAGGGAAAACTTGTTTTTATGGCTCCTTTAAGTTTTCGAATACGATATTTTATCAACCATCGTACAGCTTTCAGCCATTCAGACAAAGTGTCTGGTTCCACGTCTTCAGGTTTGGCCCATATTGGCATAATCTTCGATAGAATTCATAACTAAACTGAAATTCTGACGCTAATTAAAGGAACGGGCTTCGCTGTATTTAGGACCTCTTAAAATAAGATTTTTGAGGTTTTCATTTTCAACAATAGAAACGTCGCCGGTGATGACATACCCGATAGGATTATATTTGAAGGGAGATGATGCACATGAACATGTGACGTTGTTGTGTAGAAGATGGTTGATGTCTAGGCACTGCAAAACCCGTTTGTAATATGTCATAAGACAGAAGATTTAATTCTAATCTTTCTAGGGACATATTATTTTTTTCAGTTGTTTTGCTTTTGTGATTAAGATTGTTGTATAACGCAAAGACATATTTAGACATGTTGAGGGGTCTTACATAAATTTATACTATACAAAACTCAGTTACTGTGCCTGAGATTTATCAACACGCTCTTTTAGTGGTTTTATCAGCACCTAGAAATGAAACTATGCCTCCAACCGCTAATATATAACATTGATTTTACATCTCAGCAAACATAATGCATATGGGATAAATGTTAGGGGATATGCTCCCCGGAATCCTTTTATTATTTTATCACAAGGCATGAAATGTTATTTTTAGCTTACAGACAGTAAACTGTGGCACCTTTATTCTTCAAAAATACTTCATTGACGAAATAATTAACTCTGAAAACAAAGGGAAATTCAGCAGACATAAGCTGAATGCTCCATTGTTTCTTTGTTTAACACATACAGATACATAATGCTTTTGATAGGAATGCCTATGATTTAACTCGTGCAATGTTGGAAAAGCCGAAAATAAAGTTGGAAAATCCAATTTTAAAGTTGGACATTCCCAGAAAAAAGTTTAAAAAGCCAAGAAAAAAGTTGGAAAAGCCAACTTTAAAGTCTGAAGTTCTCAGAAAAAAGTTGGAAAAGCCAAGAAAAAAGTTGGAAAATTAAACTTTAAAGTTGGAAATTCCAAGAACAAAAGGTTGAAAAAGCCAATTTTAAAGTTTGCAAAACGAGAAAAAAAAGTTGAAATTCCAAGAAAAAAATTGGAAAAGCTAATAAAAAAGTTGGAAATTTTAAGAAAAAAGTCGAAAAAGCGAAGAAAAAAGTTAGAAAAGTTTACTTAAAATAGGAAATTCCAAGAAAAAGGGTTGTAAACGCCAACTTTAAAAGTTGGCAAAACGAGAAAAAAGTTGGTAATTTCAAGGAGAAAGTTAAAAAAGCCAAGTTTAATGTAAAAAAAGTCTAAAAAGCCAAGTTCAAAGTTGGAATTTCGAAGAAAAAGTTGGAAAAGTAAACTTTAAAGTTGGCAAAATGAGAAAAAAGTTGGAAATTTCACTAAAAAAATTGGAAAAGCCAACTTTAAGTTTCCAAAACGAGAAATACAAAAATTAAAGTGGCTCTAATACGCTTCCGTACTTTTCAGATTTTGTCAGTTTTATTCATTTTTGCATGATTTCCTCGATTATCTCCCCTTGCATTAACTTTGATGCATTTATTTACTGTGTTTTACTTGTAATTAGGCGTAGAAATGTTTTGTATAAAAATTTTGCTGAAATTTTAGATACTTTCATGAATGTCTTAAAACTGCAATATTGGTTTTTGGCCAGATCAGCCTACATGTACATATTCCTGTTGGTCTTCTTTCCACATTTGTAGATGGTACTTAGGTGAACGATTGAGGACCTCTTGGGCCTCTTGTTTACAAAGGTCACTAAAGCAGATGTTTGATTTCAACCAATGAAATAAAATGTCACAATATTCCATGTCTGCTATATTGTTCCGAAATAAATGTCGTTTTTTTTTTACATTAACGGTCAAGTGACTATAATCTCTCCTTATGATACACCTGCATTTTATTTCTGGATCGACGCAAAGACACATACCGGAAATCGCTATGGCTAACAGAGTTGAAGCGGCGCACAAAAAATCCGGATGCAAAAACGGATTATATAAGAAATCAATAACGGTCTATTTTATCATATTGTGTGAAGGTATGTGGTCCCTATAAGTACGGATCCACTTTTGTGCGGAAATTTGTCCTGAAATGACGCTATTCAATTTTTAAATCAAAGTCAGCTCTATACGTTTTATGACAGTTTCCGTCCGGTCATTCGCGCTCCATAACCTTAATAGTGTATTTTTCCACTTTTTAAAAATTTACCCACATATTTTGCTTTTATCTGTATACCAGACGCCATTAGGGTCTACCATCTGTAATTTACATCGCTACGACAAATTCACATCCCGGCAACTGCGCAACAGAAGTTTGACATTTGTTATCTAGATATGTTTTTGTTCAGAATAACTGATTTAAAAACACGAGAAATTGGAAATTTATTATCGCAAAATAAATTGACATTTGGAATATACGTATATGTTGTATTATAAGACTGGGTCTCTATATCATTTTTCGAAGATAAAAAACAGCTCGCACTGTGCCCTTTTATTTACAAGCCAGTACTTTTGTTTATCCGATGTAGATCTGTCAGCAACATTTGTCAGAATTATAGGACTTTAAACTTTTATTAATAAACTATATTCACCTTAGTCCAAGAGCATTTTGCTATCCATAGGTCAGAAAAAATATTATTAGTGTATATGAAACTAAGTCAGAAGTCCAAAGTACAATTAAGGATAGTAACACTCATTAACATACAAATCTACACTCACGTGCCAAAAGTATATAAACTTGTTTTTCATTTTCCCTTTGCTTTGTATGTTAAATAAAATAAAAGTTGATATACTTTTGGCACGCGAGTGTATGTTTATTATTTAAACTTTTGAAAAGAACAGCCATTGTACAGCCAAAGTTAATGTTATGGTTCAATAAACAAAATGAAAATAATAGACATCCCTTATTAATAAATCTTAGATTAAAAAATAAGTTATCGACATTGGTATAATTTCAATGAAATTTTATTTAAATACAAAAATTAGCACGTCACAGGAACGGCGCATCATAATGCATGAATAAATATTACGTTGTGGGAGGAGTTTATCTGTGACAGTCATTGAACACTGCAATCACAAGCATAACGGTCCCGAGTCAGCTCTAGAGTTCAAACATTTTGATACAGTTTAATTGGTGAATTGAAAGATGCAGTTGTTAAAAGAAGAATTTGAAATTAATCCGAAGACATAAAGTTGTATAATGACAAACATGGCACAGGCAGCTTGACCTACTATTTGGCCGCACGCTCCTGCTGAGATACCCAAAGAGTTATTAGAAATGGTCGTTGTGGAAATAGATGAAATCGCTCATCGACTCCTTTTGTGATGTCGAAGAGTCTCGACTATAGCTCCTGATGGATGATTAAAATAATGCACCAAAACAGTGCCCCGAGGATACATGTCATATGTCTGATTTCAACCTCACATGACTCATTCCTTGGAGAGCTGTCGCTCTGAGACAATACGTATTTTTTTTTCAGGCTGCAGATTGTTTGGAAATATCGGCCATAAGTCGACTAAATTGATATGTTTAAAGAATGTTTTTGTGTGTGTCTGTGTGTGTACCCCCCAAAAAACCCCAAAAAACAAAAACGTTGAAGACACGATGTTAGTATACAACACTCTCATCAAAAGGAAAGTAGTCCCCTTCATGCGGGCGTGTCCATAGCAAAATAAGATTCATTGAAAAAAACCCACAAAAGTTGGACAAATCGGAATCAAGTATCAGATAAATACTTATTTATATGTTTCTGAATCACTCAAACCCAAAAGTTTGAGTATTAAGTAAATTTGGTGACTGAGCCTAGGAGACAATATACACATCTGGTGAACACTGGATAAACACGGATATCTGGAATTCCAGAAGTGGGATCAGGTGAAATGGAAGAATGATCATCCTCTGTTGACCGGCCACACCTGCTGGTAACTCAACATTTCATTTCTATGGTGAAATAGAGTGATTGCAATAAATATTAACTTCCAGCAATATGAAAATGTGAGGTGATCTACCAAATCTATCAGTTTTCTTGTACATTGGTTATGTATTTACTTTTTCATTAAGCCTTTGTTCTATCAATTTAGAATTAGTTAAAAACAGCCATCAATTATTTAATGCATTTTCGGGTTTGCTGTAAAGCAAACAAATTATTAATGCATATATTACATTTAGCAAATTGAAAGACAGATAATTGTGAGACAAACAATCTAATACATGAATACTGAAATATAGTTTACTTCTGTCAGCCCTTGTTTGAGCCCCTCTCGAATCAAAGCTGATTTGTTTTTAGATCTGAGCCCGTCCAAGGTAAGAACATTAGGATACTTTTTGTGTTTCCTCTTAGTAAGTGTTTTGGGGTACATTTTGAGAATATCTCTACATGTGGAAATCGTACAATAAACTACCGGATAGAAAGTAATAGAAAAGTCATAAATTGTAACAGGATTGAAATTGTTACTTATATTTCCCATTTTCACTTCATTTCTGTTTTAAAATGTTAGTACATGTAGTTTTTTAAGATCTACAAAAATAACAAATGTGAAATGAAGACTTCCTTTTGAAGTTTTATTATGTATATGGTAAACATATACATAATAATTCTGAATTACAGACAACAATTCTGGATTCCTCAAAGATTGTCTATAATATGGTCTATTTAAACAGCTATTCTAAGACCTTTATTTTTTTGTTTTTCCCTTGCAAAAATTTAGATATATTTTGTATTGTCTCATATATCTTATTTGAATCTTAGTTACTGGTTCGTTTTTGTTTGTTATATTTCTATGGTATTTTATTTCTTTACTAAACGGATTTGGAGAATATATTTTGGTTATTTTTTGCCTTGCATGATACCACCCTGTTCCGGAACTCTACATCTATCTGAAACTCTACCTCAACTTTTGAAGTCTTATTTACAGAAAACTGTAACTAAAGTATTTGTTTACAATACAACATACTTAGTCAGACATACTTTATACAATGTTTACATTCATAACTATATTTTGATTTAGAATTTTAAGTGTTTTACCCCACACTCAACAATAATTATTTGTGGTGTTGGTTAGTTTTGAATGATAGAGGAAAGAGCCTGGACCAAATGGCTTCCGGAAGTAAACTGTCAAACTTTCTCACAAAAATCAAAATTAAGGCGGTTCAAGAAACATTGCTGATCAAATACATTATGGGTAAAGAAACTTGAAGAAGCTAAATTATAAATATAAATCATTATACTATACTGAAAATAAATATGCATCAATAAATGGCAAACTTATACAATCTATCATTTAAAATTTTTAAGAATTATATATGGTCAAGAAATAGACTCGGACAACATGAGTTTTGAGGGTTTCAACTTTTAGACCTTTAGTTTAGTCAGAAAAATATGAAAATGTTTGTCGATTTGAATCTTTGATATGCTCTTTTTAATTAAAGTCTTTACATTCGCCCACAGGAAAATTGATATCAAAAGAATTCGGAGTGAAAACGCCAAATAGGAATTTAAACAATTTTGAGATATTTACAGTTCTCATAACCATTGTTCAGTTCCTACAAAATATTGATTGATATGACAATATTAGGAGAGCTGAGTTTGATTTTATTATTCAGTTTACATAAAATCTCAAACCGATTCGTAATAAATGAGTTTTTTAAAGTCATACTACAGTGTTAAGCGTATCGATGGATATCAATCTATTTCTTCGTGTTCAAAATATCAAAGTTGGTTCGAATGCAAACATCCGTCAAAGTAAGTGAACTTTCGTTCACAGTTGTCGCTTTCACTCCAGTACCATCATTGTTATCAGTTATATGGCAAATCTCTGACGAGTTTGATTTTGCAGACGCAGAGGCTGACAGACGAGAATCTCTTACAGAGGTCGCATTTGTGTTCCTAATCGATGATCTATGAGACTGACGCTTGAGACTCAAACAATGAAAGGTGTCTTTAAACTTATCGCGGAATTTCTTCCCACTCAGGAAATAAAGATAAAAATTTATGGAGTGATTTAAGTCTGATAAAACGAAAACAATTTGGTAAACCAGGTATTGTATTACTGTATCCCGGATGGAAGATTGATAGTTCCAGTATTCTTGGTAGATGAAAAGTACACAATTCGGGGACGTAAGAATCAAAAACAAAACGGACACGGTAATAGACATCATGGTAATTTGATGTTGCTGCTTCATTTTGTCGTTCGTTTTTCTGTTCAACATTTCCTTTTGTTTCTTTGCCGATCGTTGTATTCCGACGATGATAAGAATATTGAATACGGCGATGACGATGAAAGGAACAAACCCATAAGCCGATCCGTCTATCCAAAACCAAATTTTCTGCATGAAATATCCATATTGCAGTTTAGGTATACAAACCCATTTATGTCTAGGATGGAACGCTTCATACCATGTCCATAAGAAATGCAAATTCAGCCCAGTGAGTATCACGGCTATAATAGCAATAATCACAACGGCTTTCTTCTTTGTGCAGATCTGGGATACTTTAAGAGGAAACCAAACGATTAGAAAACGTTCTACCGTTAATGCTATCAATGTCCAGTTTGAGAACTGCATTGCCAGAGTTCCCAGGAATAAAATAGATTTACAACCGAAATCAAATATTCGAATATTGTTTGTTGTGAATAGGAAATAAAGAATTTTTATAAATAAATATGAGCCGTCAAGGGATGAGAGAAGGATCATATACACTGATGATGACGTAATTGGCTGCATACGACTTAATGTCACAAGTGCTGCAAGGTTTCCTGGCAACCCAAACGCTACAATTCCGTAGATATAATATTTATTGAGATAAAAAGCCACCCAGTATTCGTCGTAGTTTTCAAAACTATCACGAGGTGAACTATTTCTGCTTTCAGTTTTTGTGCAGTTCGTAATATAGTCAAAAACAACAGTCGATATGGTGCTTTGTAGAAAAGTATTCGTGACTGGAAAAGTAGACCCATTCTCGTTCAACGTGGAGTTCAGAAAACCATTGTCACCGAAACAATCGTAAGGGGCGATATTAGGTAAAGTAGATGAGGCGAATGAAGTAGAATCTGTCGTCATCGTTTTTTTTTCTCAGCACAGGCACGCTCACACTGTAAAGTAAACATAATTGGAATGAGGAAAAAGGGATGAGAACATTTTTTCTGTGATAGATGCAGTCCTTCCTAAATTGGTTATTTCAATGGACCACGGCTAAATTAACACTAGAGTTAAGTTACTCTCTCAACCAAAAACTGTTACACATTTTAAATATGCAAAACGTTGACCAATATAAGTTAACGAATTGTGAAACATGAGGATACTTCCTTTTATCTAAATATTTTTTCGCTTTTTTCAATTTTCAAAGTGCCACTATTTCTGGTGTCATGTTTTAATTGTTTAATTTACTAGATGGATGGTAAATACAAAACGTACAACATGTCAACTGTGACACTGGTTCTGGTGCACTACAGGAAAGGAAGAATATAAAACACTTAATACTTTTTTTATTGAATAAACGGCTCGCATTTGAATGTACAAATTTCCCTAGAGCGCGTACCCCTATGATTTCAGATTTCCTGCATTTGACCAATCAAAAGTCAACTTGTATGTTGCCATGGAATTTCAATTTCTCATTGGTCGTGAGTGTTTGGCGTGCTCGAAAAATATTTGTCCGACTTTCCGCGTCTTTCCCATTGTTATCGAAAAATCTGATAACTCTATTATCGTGTCCATCAGGACGGCTTACTCATTAATTAACAAGACTGAAAGTTAATCTTTCCCATTACGTAAATAAACAATTGGGAGGCTTCTTCACACTTTCCGGAGATATATGTGTAACTTATAGATTATCTGCTAGAAAGATTTCTACTTTTAGACAAAGAATCTCTTTGTTCTTCCCTGTGATAAAGAAAAATGAATAACACCTGTGTTTACCTAACAAGAGAAAATATTCTTGTTTACAACAAAGAAAAATAATAAAAAAATAAACCTAAGTTAAGACTAAAATTCTGCAATTTATGAAAATAAATTTGGTAGTATATCAAAATATAGAAGAGCATTTTATTGAATAAAGAATATTTTGGAAAATATCAAAATATATAAATAATCTAATTGAATTTAAAACTAGAACTTTACATTTTATACAAAAGGATTTGTTAATTTGTTAAATCATGAAAATATGAATAATGAATTTAATAGATTGGTGGTAAATACAAAAACAAAAAAATTAAACGTGACACTTGTATCAGTAAATTACTTTAGAATAATAAAGCAATAATTAACAGCTATAATAAAAGATGGAAAGACAGACGATGGCTAAAAATTTTATTTGATGTAGTAGTTAAAACACACATACCTGAAGCCGTATTTCTTTATCTTTTCCTGGTGTGACTTAGTTCAGTTCTGCAGGTTCTTTATACCAAACGTACGATCACTTGTCCTTTATATTCGCTTGTAATTCGACATCTGCTGCGGAAAAAATCTTAAACCAGATTTTTGTTTCATAAAAACTCTTTGATTTTAAATGCATTACGTCAATTGTCCTCTCAACAATTTGTTGTCCAATTATTTCTTTGATATCATGAAAAGCTCCTGCAACTAAAATGTAAATTGAACACTATACGGGAGGGTATTTTATAATATTGCTCCGATCCGTATTTGAAAGAAAATTAATTAACGGCTTCCTTGACAATTTATACAACAAACAACTTCAAAGACTCTCCTTGTTTTGGTGGTTTTTAGATAAATTAATTGTTTTTCAATGATTCGCTATGCTTGAGCGTGTTCACCGTACGAACATTCCATATTAGATATTTAGATATTGGTTATCATGATGATAGAATCTCTGATAGACAACACATTTGTAATGTTTTGGAGACCAGTTCTGTCAGTAAACTCTCGACATTCTCATGAGGATTCCTCACTTATGTCATTCAAATTTGACTTTGGACTCAACAGGTAATGTTTACTCCTCTATGGCACCTGATCCCAGTTCTAGATTTCCAGAGGTCTGTGTTTGTCGAAATTTTATTGGATCTGACCAGTTTAAATGTAAACATTACTAAAATTTCATTGTCAATTATAGTTCCTATTCGATTGTGTCTGTATAAGCGTCCATACCGATTGTTACAAAGATTTATTACTCTTTAAAATCATTTGAATTTAACTGTGGACTGGAGGCGGCAGGTATTAGCGGTCAACGGGGCCATTGATACCACCTCTGTATTTGACCAGTGTTAAATAGATTTGTATGTTGTTTCTTGAACTCCCTAATATTATTAAAAATAATAATATAAAAAATAATAATAATAAAATTATTATGATTAATAATGATAATAATAATAATCACATCATCATCATTATCATCATCATCATCATCATCATCATCATCATCCGCGAATGAATTCGAATTTGAAGTCGATCATCAACAAAACAATTAGATTTTCTTTTTACAAGTTTAAATTATCAACTTTTGGTTTGTCAAAATAATCAACAAAAGGAAGGGCCAATTTGAACAAACAGCTATTGCTTCAAGACTATTGTCTTGCGCAAAAATACTGTATTGCGCAAGAAGCTTTTTATCTTCAAACATTCATTTACTCTTACTACGGTCAAGATACCGATCAAATGAGTATTACCTGTTTATAGTATTTCTATTGTGAAACAAAATTTGGTTTTCAAAATTTCGATATTGAAGTTTAAAGCAACGCCAAAATTATTATTACGTTCCCATATTTTAGACTGTGTGTACTTTTCGTAGTCGCAAATAAATCACTTTTAAGATAAATTGACATTGTCAGTTGCTGTAATCAATATCTTTGCTATAATCAGAATTTTTTTCAATTTTCAAGATTGATTTACAATCAGTCTATTTCTTTGAACACAAATTCTTGTCATCATGTTGCATATCTATCTGGTTATATACTGAACAATAGATTATTCAGAAGTATTCCCAGTACAAATATTTAGTTTACTTGCATTCCTTGTCAACATATTTGTTTGCAGTTTTTAACAAATATCAAGTATAAATACAGAAATAACAAGGTACATATAAACTCAGCATGCCTCGGCTAGGGTTCGAACTCCCGACCTACGCCAACAATCGCCTGGCTCCCATTCACGACGCCCTAACCACTATCTCAGATACCAAAGTATAAATCTTTAGGATGTCCAGGATATAGGTACAAATCTGGTAGAAATGGACACACACGGACCTCTGGAAATCAAAAGGTGCGATCAGGTGCAATGGAAGGGTATTGAGCATCCCCTGTCGACTGGTCACACCCGCAGTGAGACCACAGTCAAATCAAAATGAAATACGTGAGGAACGAATCCTCGTCACGATTGGTATAGACGTCTGAACAACCGCCATCGAACAGGTAACTTGTAATTGCAAACAAGAATATTATATCGACCGTAAAATTTGCGGAACGTTCACATCAAACGATATCCCTGCGTCAATAATTTGTCAGTGAGTAGTTTACCTCTGTATATGAATTGTTCAAATGTTAAACACGCCCTAACAGATTGGATCATTTCTGCAATATAAACTCCATATGCAAGTGATTGTGGGGTATTACTACTTAAATGTGGAAAATTTACCATGGGAAAGCCGAAATCGTCGCGTTTGTCGTATAATTTAGTTGTTAATTTCTCGTATGTGTCTATAGAAAGTAAATGTCAAAGTACGAAGCGTGTATGCTTGATTCTGTTGTCTTTAATTTATAGTTCACTGGGATAAATCGCATTGACATTTGTATGAAAATTGTCATTATTAATCGACAGAACTTCGTCGATATATTTAAATGTCAAATTATAGGACACAGTAAGATTTTCCTGTTTTTGATTCAGCAGTTTCTGAATGAAGTCGGCTTCGTATGAATAAAGGAACAGGTTAGTCAATAAAGGAGCAAAACTGGTTCCCATTGGAACAGTTTGTTGGAACATAACAAATATATTGTCTATTAGAAATTCCGGCATCCTTTTTATATCAACTTCAATGCATTTATGTGTAAAATCAGTTGACAAAATAGGTATCATGATAATCAACCACTAGATATTTAAATTTTGGGATACCACCTTTGGTGAAAAAAACAGTTTTCTTAAAAGCTAAAAAGTCTCTCTTTTATTTTTTATGTGAATTTATATAAAAATCTCACATACCAAAGTATAAATCAACAGAATGTCCAGGACATAGATACAAATCCGGTAAAAATGGACAAACACGGACCTCTGGAAATCAAAAGGTGGGATCAGGTGTCACGGAGGAGTAAGCACCCCCTGTCTATTATACCGACGTAAAATTTGCGGAAAGTTGACATCAAACGCGGCTTTCGATATCTCTGTGTCAATAATTTGTTAGTGAGTAGTGTACCTCTGTATATGAAATCTTCATATGCTGTACACGCCCTGGCATATCGGATCATTTGTAAAATATAAACTCCATATGCGAGTGACAGACGGATATTACTACTTTGGTATTATGTTTATAATAATTAAATGTGGAAAATTTACGATGGGAAAGCCGAAATCGTCGCGTTTGTCGTATAGCTTTGTTGTTAATTTCCCGTCTGTGTTTATATTAAGTAAAATGTCTAAGTATGAAGCGTGTGTGCTTGATTCTGTTGTATCTTTAATTTCTTTGGGATATATCGCATTGACATATGTATGAAAATTGTCATTATTAATTGACAAAACGTCGTCGATATATCTAAATGTGAAATTAAAGGACACCGCTAACTTTTTCTTCTTTTGCTTAAGCAGTTTCTGAATGAAGTCTGCTTCGTATGAAGAAAATAACAGGTTGGCCAATAAAGGGACACAATTGGTTCCCATAGGAATGCCGAGAGTTTGTTGAAAGACCACGTCTCATTACAAATATATTGTCTATTAGAAATTCAAGCATGTTTTTATATCAATTTCGGTGTATTATGTGTAGAATCAGAGTGGTGTTTGACGAAATAAGTATCCTGATATCCAATCACTAGATATTTAAATTTTCAGGTACCACCTTTAGTGAAAAAACAGTTGTCTATGATGCTAAAAAGTCTTTCTTTTAATTTTTTATGCGGAATAGTTATGTAAAGAGTAGAGAAGTTTTGATAATGTGAATTCGAGAAAAATTGTGTGCCTTCAAATTTTCTAAAAGCTGTTTAGAATTTTTAAGTATCCACATCTGATTTACACCGCTTCTGGAATAAGCAACTGTCCAGTATTGTTGAAATTTCTCATTAACGGCTGTCAATATCTTGGTTAGGAGTAAAGGTAAAGGTTTGGTAGAACATTTGCTGGATCCTGCTATGTATCTTTGCTTATATGGGGTTTTATGAAGTTTAGGTATCCAATATAAATGTGGTAGCTCGAAATCGGTATCCGTTGTAGATATGTCAAATGAGCGTAATACGGACACGTGATTTTGAAGGATCTCGTCCTTGGAAAGTGAGCTACGTGTGTATGTAGGATTTCCAGATTTCGTATTAAACCCTAGTTCTTTTAATAAACAATTATAGTTATGTGCCTTACAAATAAAAACAATATTATTTGAGGCTTTGTCTGCTGGTACAAGTACATATTGGTCATGTAATCTATCCAGTTCAGTTACTACTTCTGGATCACTAAATACAGAGGGACAACGTGTTTTTATAGTCCCTTTAAGTCTTCGAATACGAGATTTCATCAACCATCGTATGGCTTTCAGCCATTCAGACAAAGTGTCTGGTTCTACGTCTTCATGTTTGGCCCATCGTCTGGCATAATCTTCGACAGAATCCATAACTAAACTGAAATTCTGAAGCCAATTAAAGGAACGGGCTTCCCGGTATTTAGGGCCCCTTAAAATAAGATATTTGAGGCTTTCATTTGCAGCAATAGAAACGTCACCGTTGATGACATGCCCGATAGGATTGTATTTGAAAGGAGATGAAGCACATGAACATGTCACAGATGGTTGATGTCTAGGCACTGCAAAACCTGTTTGTAATTGAATATTTTTATGCGATGCTAGGTGTATAGCTATATGAAATGCAAGGTGTGGTCTTCAGTTTAAAATATGGTAGAATACAGGACTGAACTTTTTTGTGATTTAGAACATTGCCAATGTTTAAAGCGTCTATGCCTTTATAAAAAAGTTTATAATAAAGTTTGCTGCGAATGTGATGAAGACCCAATTTTTTGTTAACGTAAGGTAAAAGAGCTGAAAAAGTGACATTATGTATGTAGGGTCGCAATTACATACACTCATACAGACACAAGCGGGACATCTTCTATGATAGTTGCTTGTGATACCAAATATTGTTTCGTATACACATATATTTTTTCAAACTAGTATCTCCGTGATTTTGACCAGTGGCATTTCATATAAACCAATTTTAGCAAGTAATTTCAATTCTAGTTTAATTTAACATTAGACAATGATTGACGAACTGAATATTCCTTTGTTCATTAGAATCCACGCTCTAATAACAATACTATACCATTTTTTAACGTAAGGTAAAAGAGATGAAAAAGTGACATCATGTATGTAGGGTCGGTTGTATGAACAATGTCCGTGACTTCGTTTACGTCTTACGTTAGAATTAAAAAGTACCATCACATTAACGCCATTACACAATGGGCTTGCTTGGAACTGTTGTGTAATGAGTAGGGAAGTCGTATGCTTTGATACTGTGTATCTGAGAAAAAGTGTCAAACCTTGAACCAAAATATCAATATAGATGCAGTACGGTAAGAATTATAACTGATCCCTTCTTTCTTATAATGTCAGGGATTAAAAAAAATAGCTGCTGCTGGTCTCTGAGTCTGTTACATGAAGATTCTAATCTACAAAACCTTTACGAAAATGCAAGTTGGTTGATACAAAGAAAAATCAACAGACTACTTAACGACGAAATTACAGCAATCTCTACATACACAACGTGAAAAGTCAATCAACATTTACACACCGGGATAAGTGTTGCATAATTGTGACATTTGGAACCAAAATATCAATATAGTATAAATATAAATTATAATCCATCCCAACTTTCCAATTATATCAAGGGAGTGAAAGTTTTACACACTTCAAGCTCCGAACTATTTGTTTCTAAATAATCCCTACAGACAGAATTTGTGGCAAAATGACGACGCACATGAATAATAAATACATCTAAATACAATCTACAATTTATAATGCAATGTTTCAAAACATGATGGCAGGTGATATTTACAACATAAACAATTAAGGTAGTAACAGGGGATGATGACATAATATATATAAAAGTATAGAAGTAAGCGTTCATCTGATGATAGTAAACAGAGACAGGAAAAAACCCAACAAAACTGAGAGAGGTCGGTGGTAAACAACAGCAACTTACGAAAATTATCGAATGGTCGTACGAGAAAATCCTATTCTTTCAATTTACCGAATAATTTTACGAGAAATAATGTATTCAGATCTGAACCTGTCGAAGCTAAAATGATTGCTGGACAATGTTAATATATTTAAAGGGAAGTCATTAATAAGAAAGAAAAAGATTATAAATTAAACGATAGATCACCGAAACATCTACACAGGTTCTCCAAAACAAAATATTGTTTTGTCTATAATTAGATATATGGGTCATATTTGTATATCCTTGTTAAAAGTATACACTTTTGTTTATATCAAAATATGTCGGATTTCATTATATTAGCATCAATTCCCCGGATGTTTTAATAAATTTTACTCACTACAATGGCAGAGAATCATGACTTGAAGCGCTGTTGATCGAACAGCATGATCATTTTGTCGCTGGTCTCTATTCTATGTGAAATATATTGAGTTTGTTACATGAACATTCTAACCTACAAAAACATCTATGAAAAATATCTAATACAAAAAAATAGACTTCTTAACGAAGACAACAACGACAATCTCTATATACACAGGGATAAAAGTCAATAAACAATTCTTCATGTTTTTCTCAACAAAAATTGCAAGATCAATTTTAGACATATCCAAGTGCTTCGACAGGATTCGCGTTACTTTTCAACGTTTTCTTCAGTTTCTTTCTGTAAACCTGTGCATTAAGATATGATTCGTTCCGGTATATCATACAGATACTCAATTTTAAAACTTATTTCGGTGTAAAATCGACAAAACCAAAACACAGTCATCAGATGCAAAAAATCGAGATATCAATTTCATATTGGAAACTGTGAATAATCCTTTGGCGTCGTCTATTCCTCTTTCTCTTTGAATTTAATCTCGGCATTGGTTTGTCGAAGGTTGCCGATCGTAGAGTCAAACGCGCAATCGCATGCGACGTTTCAGAAGTCTTCCACAACAGTGTACAATGTATATGAATTCAGAAAACCTGGTTGTTAAGGATTTATGTCAAAACCATAGTAGATTTCATGACTTGTCTTAATTAAAAACTGCGAAGGATATATGGTTCCCTCCTGTGATGTAACATTGCGGTGATAAAACATATACAAAATTGTTTTTGTACATTACCATGTCCGCCACCTGTTCCATTGTAATCAACTATTATAGTAAAATTCATATAACCTAGCAATGTGGAGTCTCGTGAACCTATTCTTGACCTGGGCGAGTTCAAATTTTAGTGGAAAATTAAACGTTTTTGCAGCTTGTCCTAAGAGAAAAATGAGTAGACTCGTCCGTATGATAATCAAAAGATTACTCTGCCCCGCCAAGATATGTGTATCGGACTATACAAGTCACCCGACCATCTCATTTGAAGTATTCGTTCTCTTTCACAATGTGTTTGATAATTTTGAGTCCGACTATCAATGCTTTCAAAATCGTCTCTTTGATGAATTGTTTAAATCAATAGAATTTCTATTGAAAACGCAAAAGACAATTTTCTGTTTGATACGTAAATAGATTACCTGTCCAGTGATATTCCGTCTAATTAAATATGGTTTTGGACATTGTCAGTACAAACGCACTCATTAACTATCCCAAGTGATGTATCATTAGCAGTTGTCGCTGCAGTACGGTTAGTATCATCTATTATAGCGTTTAGAGAAGTTTCTGGGATATCTGAGGGGCCCATGGCATTATTATGTGCAATTGCAGAAATCGGCAATTCGGGATTCTCTGAAATGGGCATCTTGTTCGGTCTTGCATTTGATAAGACAGACAAGCATTTTCTTCCTCCGAGACAAAAGATTTCTCTAAATTTATCTCGGAACTTTTTGCCACTCATAAAATACAGATAGAAATTTATAGAATGGTTCAAATCTGATAAAATGAAAACAAACTGATACACAAGATAATACCTTGCTCTCTCTTGTGCTGAGGCTAAGTAGTTCCAAAATTCCTGGTAGATGAAAAGTATGCAGTTCGGCGAGGTAAGAATCAGAAATACAACGGACACGGTGATAGACATCAGGGTAATTTGATGTTGCTGCTTCATTTTGTCGTTGGTTTTCCTGTTTAGCATTTCCTTCTGTTTCTTCGCCGATAAATGTATACTAGCAATGATAAGTATGTTGAATACGGCGATGACAATAAAAGGAATGAATCCATATGCCGACCCGTCCATCCAAAACCAGATTTTCTTTAGGAAGTAGCCATATTTCTTTTTGGCTATACAGACCCATTTAGCGTTTGGATGAAAACCTTCATACCATGACCAGAAGAAATGCATATTTAGACCAACAAGGACCAAAGCGATAAAAGCAACGGTTAGGAAAGCCTTTTTCTTTGTGCAAATCTGTGATACTTTGAGCGGGAACCAAATCACTAGAAAGCGCTCGATGGTCAAGGCAATAAGAATCCAGTTTGAGAAATGCATTGTAAATGTTCCAAGAAATAATATAATTTTACAACCAATGTCATAGATTTGAATGTCGTTCAAAGTTAATAGAAAATAAAGAATCTTTATGAATAGATAAATACCGTCAAAGGTGGAAATCAAAGCCATATACACTGAGGATGAAGCAAAAGGCTGCATTCGGCATATTGTGATGAGAGCTGCAAGGTTTCCCGGCAATCCGAACGCTACATGGCATAAAGATAATATCTATTCAGATAAAAAGCGACCCAATATTCTCCGTAGTTTCTCCAATTGTCGCCAGCAATTTCATTAGTTTTTTCTTGTTGGCTGCAATTTTTGATGTAGTCGAATACAGTAGTCGAAACTGTACTCTGTAGCCATGAATTCGTAGCTGGAAGAGAGGAACCGAAACCATCAGTTGTAACATTCCCGAACCTATTTGTACCGAAGCAGTCACTGAGATATCCATCTGCTGAGGCATTCAAAGTCATTTTTTGAGCAAGCGCAGGCGTCAATCTGAAATAATAAACTATTCCTGGCATGCTGTCGAAAGACAACTGGTTTATTTACAATGAATTTGCGTTTCAGTTTTGATATATTATAAATGGGATATACCATAGAAAGTCTGAGTGTAACTTACAAGAAGAGAGACAGCTAGTATTCGTTCATGACAATTGAAAGAAGCCATTTTATTTGGCATCTTTTACAAATCAGCTGGGAAGTGTGATGACTGATTCGTACATAACTTACGTAAGTATTTCACACTACTACACTGATTTCTCACGATGCGAGTGACGAATTGTTTCTGACAGGGATTTCCAGTGAAGGCAAACAAATCGACATGTTTATCACAGATGCCTGACAAAGTAGCACTAGGCCTAACTCTCTTTTCACTGTCCAACAGACAAGTTACAATTGTAACTATTAATTTCTGTGGTTCTGGTTATAACATGACCTAGCTAAATCGCGATATGGGCCTGTAGGCTGTACAATGTGCTATAGATGTAGTCTTGTCTTTCCTATTTTTACTGTGATTTTTGTTTGTTTTGTGGTAATGTGTGACTTCTAAGATTGAATAAATAAGAAATAGATATGTGATATTCTGTTCTTCATTTTTGATTCGTTCATGTATTCCTACGCCAAAAAGTAAAGCAGTTAACACTTGGGTCACGTGTATACAAACACTGACATATGCGTTACATCGCTCTATATACTTGCAATGTAAAGAACTGCAGTCAGTATGTATATATATCTTATTGTGTAACAATAATTTTGAAATTAGGAGATAATTTTGATGTTGACATTGCATTAGAACCGCGATAATCATGCTACGCAACGCCAGGTAGAGTAAATTTGCAACACTAAAACCACCGGTTGATTTCGGCAAATCTTCAAACACAGCACACATTCTAATGTAGTGCCCTTTAATATAGGTATACTTCAATACGTCAAGTGCATTCGCAATTCTAAAGTTTTAGTTCCGTAATAACTACTCCTTTTTCGATACCTCAGTTTGAATAAAATAGTTCTTCTTGAAGATTTAATTTACTAATAGAAACGCTTCTTTATTCGAAGAAACAGAACAGAAATTTAATACAATTTATGAAATAAGAATAAGACATGTTTGTTTACGTCATTCCATGACCAAGATCTACTAATACAACATAAGGAGCGTCTATAGCCGGAATATCATGCTTTATTTTAATGTAATTTACTGATTGAGATGATATTTGGAAATAGCATTGATAAAACCTGAATTGAAGTACTAAGGACTTAAAATTGTTTCTGAATCATAACATAACTGTGAGCAAAGAACGCCATTGGTTGGAGGAAGCCAGTGGCAGACAAGATTAATGATAACTGGTCGTTATCGCGTCTTTAATCGGTGTTTTTAACAGACTATTCTAGAACGCCCAACAGTAGTAATAACAGTAATAGTGGAAGTGGTAGTGATAACAGCAGAAGAAATAATAGTACCAGTAGTGTAATTATAGCAGTAGTTGTATTTGGATTTATAGTGGCACTAACAAAACGTAATAGTAGTAGTCGCAACACTAATTATGAAAGTATAGTTGTAATTGAAGACGGAGCAGTAGTAATTATAATGTATGACGTATTAGTATTGGTAGTCGCATTAGTAGACCAAATATTACGATAGAAGAAGTATCAGCTGTACAAGTAACAGTAGAAGTAGCAATATTCGTAAACCAAAACCACCCCCCCCCCCCCCCCCCCCCCCCCCCCCCCCCCCCCCCCCCCCCCCCCCCCCCCCCCACAAAAAAAACCCCCCCCCCACAACAACAAAAAAAAAACCAAACCCCCCAACAAACCCCAAACCACAAAAAAAATAGTTATAGTAGTAGTAGTTAATAGTAGTAGTAGCAATACTAGTAGAAGTACCAGGAATAATAATAATAATAATAATAATAATAATAATAATAGTAATAAATAGTAGTAATAGTAATTCTATTAATTTGATACCAAAATAAGATAGTAGTAACCAATTCTGTACAAATCTCCAACAGTATTATATAAGTTCTGTAGTTATTGAGTAATTGACTTGTTCCTTACATATAATATTATACAGTAGCAATACTAGCTATTTTGAGTTGAAAATTTCAAATTGAGTTTGAGAAAACTTTGTACCAGGAATAATAAAAAATTTAAATTGAGCTGTGACCTTGACCTTTGATCCGATGACCTAATAATTCTCTACAAATCTCCAACAGTAACATATATGTAAAAGTAATAATAATAAAACTTTGCACAAATATTCTTCAGCCTAAAAGTTCTATAGTTTTTGAGCTAAAATAATAATATTGACATAATAATATGCATATATATATTACAAGTTAAAATTTTAGAGAAATTTTCAAAATGACCTTTGACCTAATAAAAAAGTCTATGAAATCTCAAACAGTAAATATCTATAAAAATTCTATAGTTTTGAATAAGTTGAAATAAAATTGAGCTAATTTAATAATAATTTGCATAATATATAATAATAATGTCTGCATAATAGATATTTCAACAAAATAATAATAATAATCAAATTTCACATGAGTAACAATAGTATGCATAGTAATAAAGTAATAGTTTAGTAGTAGTAGTAGTAAATATGTAGTTTTGATGTATGCAGTGGTGTCTATAGTGTGTTACGTTCCGAGATATTTTGACATTTAGTATGTTTTTGACTTCAAAAATTTAACCCCTATTTTGAGCCCCTAGTAGTAGATAGTAAAACCAATGTGCACAACTACAATCTGTGGCCTTTCTGAAAATCTAAACAGTTTGCTGTAGCAGTGGTAGCAGAGGTTTTTTTGAAAAAATGTTTTATTTTGATACAATGATCATCATCATCCGATCATCACCCTCATCATCATAGTAGTAGTAATAGTATTGTCATCGTTTTTTGTATATACAATGATCATCATCATCATCATCATCATCATCATTGTCATCATCATCATCATCATCATCATCATCATCTACATTTCAAAGAGTGTCTTCCACTGAACTGTAAAATAGCACAATGTTGTCGAATAATGCTGTCTTGAAATGTATGGGCATTTTGACTCCCAAATAGCTAAATGGATACTTATAAAATCATTTATATTGTTAATATTGTATTGTGCTTCTGTAGAGACAGTGTATTTTATCCTGTAATTGTTAATCTGTATATTATTGTTTGTAAGTCAAAATCACATCCAGTCATCTTACTACATAAACAACACTGCGCTATCTGTATATTGCTAATCAAGGTGCGAAAAAAAAAATTGAGAATTCTTTTTTTATGTTGGCAAATTTAAGTAAATGGAATCTGGGTAATCGTTTAATTGAAAAACGTTTTCAAATGTACTGTTTCATTAATATTTCAAATGGTTTTTTTTTATATCAGAATGTTGTTTAATTCATTAACTTTCTCTTTGATATAGATAACGATACCTCAGCAAATGAAACAAGGATTAAAGATGAAAGATAATCCTTAACAAACTTCTGTAACACAAAAGGACAAAAAATGTAATACCTCTATAGGGAGAGATTCAGATGATAATATTTGATTTTGAGCGTTTAATTTGTTTTGTACGGAAGCTGGATAGTGCCATGTCAAATATTAAAACTTTCAAAAATTTCTCGTTAAACAAAATTCTCGTTATAAGAATAATAATCGTAATAACAAGGAACTTTTCTCGTACTTACGAGAAATATTCTCGTAATTATGATTCCATGAAGTCATGAAATATTATAATTTTGTTAAAAAATAGATTTAATATTTCTATAAAAATAAAGGTCAAATATATTTATAAAAATCATTAGTTTTATGTTCCCTTACTTTAAAAAAAACGTGTATGGAACATAAAAAATTATTTCGGTTTTATTTGCAAGTCATTTGATGGGACGTCGGGGGCTCGTTTTACAAAAAGTCGTAAGTCCTTAATCCTAAGTCGCAGTACTAATTGTCATGGGACTGATAAATCAGCGATCCGTTGCCATTGTAGTAAGGACTAAAATTTTGGATTTAGGACTTAGGACCTTTCGTAAAACGGGCCCGTCCGTCAGTAACATGCATTGCTGATCCTTTTGAGAATAATCACGTTAAATAATGTTAAACAATTCACAAATATAAAAGCATCCCGAGGTAAACATGCATGTTGGATGCCTAAAAACAGAGACATTTCTGGCATAAGCATAGGAATCAGGGGGGATGGGGCAGGTGACCGCCCCCACTTTTTCACATACACATTTTTATATATATTATAAACATTTGTAATCCAGAAAAAGGCTTCTCAAATAAAGCTTTTTTAAAAATCTAACATTTTCTTGACTCCTTCATCATGTGTTTGTTGAAACTCAGTTTATTTTGGATAAATGATAAGTCTGTTAAATATCTTCAAATTTATGTTTTATCGAAATTTTCTCCAGATTTTCTACTGAGAAAAGTTTCTCTTTATTCCGCGAAAGTTTCTCGTAAAATATTAGAAAAATTTCATTTTTAACATGACACTATCCGGCTTCCATAGTTTTGTAATTAGAATTCAAACAATGAACAAAAGAATAATTAATGCAGCAATCATTTCTGACTCTGCACTTCCTCATAATGTTCATGTAATCGTGTTTGTTAAAACTTTTTACTAGATCTATTTTTGGTAAAACATAAGTCTATTAAGTATCTTCAAATTTTTGTTATATCGAAACTTTCTCGTAATTACGTTTTTGAGTTTTAATTTTTAACATGACACTATCTGGCTTTCGTTGTATTGTTATTAGAGCGTGGATTCTAATGAACAAAGGAATGTTCAGTTCGTCAATCATTGTCTAATGTTAGATTAAACTAGAATTGACATTACTTGCTAAAATTGGTTTATATGAAATGCCACTGGTCAAAATCACCGAGATACTAGTTTGAAAAAATTATATGTGTTTACGAAATTTGGTATCACAAGCAACTATCATAGAGGTTGTCCCGCTTGCGTCTGTATGGATGTATGTAATTGCGACCCTACATACATGATGTCACTTTTTCATCTGTTTACCTTAAAGTAACAAAAATTGGGTCTTCATAAATTCGCAGCAAACTTTATTCTGTTCCTTTTACAATTCTTGATAAACTTTTTCAGGAAGCAAGGATTCTTCAACCTCAGAATACATAATAAACTCCGTTATAATGGACATCGATATCACAGACTGTTTAAGCCTGCACGCGTTACAAACGATGACTGTTCTGAACAGAAACGTCTTTTCCTTAAACTTAAATTTACAAATAAAGGCATAGACGCTTTATACATTGGCAATGTTCTAAATCACAAAAAGTTCAGTTCTGTGCTCCACCATATTTTAAATTGAAGACCACACCTTGCATTTCATATAGCTATACACCTAGCATCGCATCCAAACTATTCAATTACAAACAGGTTTTGCAGTGCTTGTACATCAACCATCTTCTACACAACACTGTGACATGTTCATGTGCTTCATCTCCTTTCAAATACAATCTTATCGGGCATGTCATCAACGGCGACGTTTCTATTGTTGAAAATGAAATCCTCAAAAATCTTATTTTAAGGGACCTTAAATACCGAGAAGCCCGTTCCATTAATTGGCTTCAGAATTTCAGTTTAGTTATGAATTCTGTCGAAGATTATGCCAGACGATGGGCCAAACATGAAGACGTAGAACCAGACACTGTCTGAATGGCTAAAAGTCAACGATGGTTGATAAAATCTCGTATTCGAAAACTTAAAGGGACTATGAAAACACGTTATCCCTCTGTATTTAGTGATCCAGAAGTAGTAACTGAACTGGGTAGATATATGACCAATATGTACTGGTACCAGCAGACAAAGCCTCAAATAATATAGTTTTTATTTGTAAGGCACATTACTATAATTGTTTATTAGAAGAACTTGGGTTTAATACGAATTCTGGATATACTACATACACACGTAGCTCACTTTCAAAGGACGAGATCCTTCAAAATCACGTGTCCGTATTACGCTCATTTGATATACCTACAACGGATACCGATTTTGAGCTAACATATTTATATTCCATACCTAAATTGCATAAAACCCCATATAAGCAAAGATACATAGCAGGATCCAGCAAATGTTCTACCAAACCTTTATCTTTACTCCTTACCAAGATATTGACAGCCGTTAATGAGAAACTTCAACAATACTGTAAAGTTGCTTATTCCAGAAGCGGTGTAAATTAGATGTGGATACTTACAAATTCTAAACAGCTTTTAGAAAACTTGAAGGCACACAATTTTTCTCGAATTCACAGTATCAAAACTTCTCTACTCTTTACATAACTATTCCGCATAAAAAATTAAAAGACAGACTTTTTAGCATCATAGACAACTGTTTTTTTCTCTAAAGGTGGTCCCGAAAATTTTAATATCTAGTGATTGACTATCAGGATACTTATTTTGTCCAACACCACTTTGATTCTACACAAACATACACTGAAGTTGATATAAAAAACACGCTGGAATTTCTTAAAGACAATATATTTGTAATGTTCGTGGTCTTTCAACAAACTGTCGGTATTCCTACGGGAACCAATTATGTCCCTTTATTGGCCGACCTGTTCCTTTATTCATACGAAGCAGACTTCATTCAGAAACTGCTGAATCAAAAGAAGAAAAGGTTATCGGTGTCCTTAAAATTGACATTTAGATATATCGACAACGTTTTGTCAATTAATAATGACAATTTTCATACATATGTCAATGCGATATATCCCAGCGAACTAGAAATCAAAGATACAACAGAATCGAGCACACACGCTTCATACTTAGACATTTTACTTAATATAGACATAGACGGGAAATTAGCAACTGAGCTATACGACAAACGCGACGATTTCTGCTTTCCCATCGTAAACTTTCCACATTTAAGTTGTAATATCCCTAATTTTTACCGAATTTGTATCTATGTCCTGGACATTCTATTGATTTATACTTTGTTATCTGAGATCTGTGATTACTTTAGTAAATTTTTCATTTCTAGACATAGTTTATTTAATACTCAAGCTCAATTTCTATTCATTATTTGGACTTTACAGTCTGTTGTAAAACTTCTGGATCTGACAGAATTGGTAAAACATTATTGTTTTTCATCATTCATTTAAAAATTTTCGGTCACAGAGTTTTGGTCTTATCTCAAACTTTTACCATCTTTTTCACATTCGAGCTGAAATGATTAATATCTACTGACTGAAAAGATCGTCTTTAGCAAGTATTTCAGTCATAATTTAAATGCAACTTTAATCTTGATATTTTCTTTATTTTGGAATGAATTACAATAAGTTTGCAAAATTGTGCGAAAAATTTATAGATTCTGTTTGACCTAGCATAAGCATACACTCATTTTGGCACTTTTTCAACAGCTCTTAAGTTGATAATTTTGGTTAGAATGTTTACATCGCAAGCAAAAGGTCCGAGTTTTATTTCCGGACCCAGCAAATTACCTTAGACTTTTTATAAGAGAATAATATGACTGTCCGATTGAAAAGCGCTCAAGGCATGATGTAAGAAATGAAAGCCACAATTATTTAAACAGATATATTTTACTTTAGTAAAAATGACACAATAAGAAACATTTACCGTATTTGCTGAACTCCATAACTCGGATCATAGATTGACGTCTTCATATAAATGAAAAACTCTTGGTAGAACAAAATACCATTTTAACCAAAAAAAAAAAAAAAATTGCAGCGTATATAAAATCAAGGCTTTAGATATCATTACTGTTTATGCATTAGAACATGATTTATTTCAAATGCTTAATTTAAACCGAAATGTTTTAGTGCTGAAATATATTTACGCTTCATTTTCAGTGCAGTGTTTCCACTTACGAGGATAGTTTCTATAGTTTTTAGTGCTGGATTGACTTGATTTTAAGTATGTATTTGACGATGGAACTAAAACTTAATATTCTTACAGGAACGAAGTAAAAATCATTTTGTCCTGAGATGATGCGTATTGTACAGTGGCCCAATGCGGCGATTATTTTTAACTTAAATTACATTTTATTATCTAGAATTTTGGAGAAACTATCTTAAAATTTATATCTCTGTCTTGAATGAATTTCCAAGAAACTGTCTTGCTTTTACAAGACATATTTTGAAATTTCAACATAATATCTTCAATTTTCAACTTGTTTTCTTGAAATTTCAACTGATTTTAAATCTTTGACTGATAATTTGAATTTTCAGCATGTTATCTTGCAATTTCAACTCAATATATATTAAATTTTCAATTTATTTGCAAGTTGACAATTTCAAGATCAAAGGTTGAAATTTCAAGATAATAATTTAAGATGTGAGATATTTTCTTGAAACTTCAATATAATGAATTGAAAAGTAAAGACAGTTTGTTGAAAATCCAAGATAATGAACTGAAATTACAAGGTAAATTTAGTTACGAAAAATTAAAATTGCTGCATCGGACAACTGTAGCACTGTACAATGTACAATGCAAAAATGTTACTTTCAAAGAGGTAAAAGATATATTTTATAATTTATTCTTCAGTAGTGCATTTAGGTTTCTTTTACCTGCCACGCCCACCTTATTCTGCAGGGAATTTTTTTATCAATGTTTTTAAGTTGAGATTTATTCTAAAATAGCTTAGCAATTACCGGTTCTATTAACAAATAAAAAATTTGCATATTACTATTTTTGGCAGAATGAGAATACAATTATTGAACACATAAGAGATGGATTTGTATCATAAATAATTTTGTATATTACAAAATAAGAAAATGATAATAATAGAGTTATTTTGTAAATGGAAAATTTGTTCGACCATAAATTGTCAGAGGATAAGGTCAAATGTTTATTATTATTATTATTATTATAACTTACGTTTATGGCAATTTCTTTATGTGTAGAATATGATTACATGGACTGATACCACTTTCAATTTAAAAAATGTATTTAAACTTGGAGCTCAACAGATGAAGTAAAATTGACAGAAAAGATCGTCTTGAGCATTATAACTTTGGTATTATGTTTATAATATTTACAATCCATCATAGGAAACTAATCTAATTGTGTTCTATCTCTATCTGTCCTATAGAAAAGAAGTCTAACAAAAATGAATAAAGTTCTTTTAAAGTTTTCGATAACTTACCATGTAAGCTTTGTGGCAACGGATTTTTCGTTCAATCTTCTATCATGGAATGATAAATATTTCGGATATCGGTTCATTTAAATACTGTGGATTCAACCCATGACATATTATAATGATTGTAATATGAAGAATAACATATCTAATTTCGTAGACTTGATATTTGTCAAAATGAAATTGATAATACATTTGAAGATATTGATATTCCGGAAAAAAGTATTTTCTCCCCCGGGGAACGTTTTGCAATAATATAAAAAGTATCAGATACCAAAGTATAAATCACTAGAATGACCAGGATCTGGTCTATCTGATCATTTGTGAAATATAAACTCCATATGCGGGTGACTTTGGGATATTACTACTTAAATGTGGAAAATTAACGATGGGAAAGCCGAAGAATATATATAAAACTTATTTTCTCTGTATAAACATAACCTCGGTAACTAGCCTACTATGCGTATACATAGAGGTGGTACAAAAAGTACAAAAAAAATTGTTCACTTTTTAAAAATTTTCTTTTTGCAATATATTCTCCAAATCATGATTTGCTTTTGAAGGTTTTATGGTACTGAAATATTACATTTAACTCAATATCATCAAGACGATGTTGAATAGCTTTAGACAAACTATAAATGCATTCCATAAATACGTTATAAAATATTGCAGTGTATCATTTGTATCTTGTCTATAATTACAATTATATTATCATATTATTTGTATACATATACAAAAATCACAGCTACCAAGAATTAATCTTATGGGTATACAGTGGAAAATACACATATCCGGTAAACATTGGACACACACGAACCTCTGGAAACACAGAAATGGGATCTGATAATATGAATTTGGCAATAATTTATGTACGATACACACTTATAGATTACAATGCCATTAATTAAATTTGAAATATGTGCTTTCTAAAACATCATAAAATTTATATCTATATGTTGCTATTTCTCTTTGCTCTTTCTTCTCATATCAGATTTTGTGAAAACCTTGTAAATAAAAGGATTTAGCTTAATGCAAACGGTTTGTTAGTTTTTATATCATTAATCTGATAGATACTTATTTTCAGATATAAATTAATATTTTACACAACAGAAAAATACTTGGTGTCTAGAGAAAGAGAATCCTGAAATCGTAAATCACTCTTATAAGCTTATTAAAAAAATTATTGCTATTTTTTATTGCTAATAACTTTTGCAACCTTAGGGTTTCTGTCAGTATAAGTATAAGGTTTTATGTAGAAATTTATTACTACAGTTTCTGATAATTTGTTAATACAATAGTGTCACTTCAACAGATTCTGATGGCGAATCTCCATCCAAGCTGAAGCCTCGACTTCATATTTATTCTCTTTATTTGACAATGATTATATCTATAAAATATAATGTTTTGTTTTCCGGTCAGAAAGAGCAGGAAGTACTAAGAGATCAGATATGTGGCACAATTCTATGTCATTATATTGAGGACAATTTGATTTATAATTATTTCACAATGTCTGGCATTTGTCTGTCCGTATGTTACTAGTAACAAGACCCATAAAACTTTAGAATTACTTAATTCTGAAAATGTTGAATTTGGCTGATTGGGTGAGCAGGTTAAATTTTAATGTTACCAGACCTGAGTAAATTCTCAAGTTCTACGGAGGATGACCCAGATTTCAACAAAACTTGACAATAAGCATGCTTTTATAAAGGGCTACAATTTTACAAACAAAAGAGGGTTAGTCAATATAGGGGGTTCCAATAGGGTACATCAAAATTTGTATCAAGGTTATTACAATAGATAAATATTTGCAACTGAAAACAAAATACATTGTATGACTGTTCATAACCAAAAAAGAAGAAATAGCAATTGATAATCGAAACTCAGTTCCATTAGAACACAATGAATTAGATGTGCAAATGGTCTCAACATAAAGAACAATTGCGAATCCCAAACGGGATAGGATCAGGTGTCCGGAAGGAGTCAGCGTCCTCTGCTGGCATATCACACCCGTCGCAAATGTTCCATGGAAACCTTTCTAGTTAGATAAAGGGGTCAAATTCATAGGTAACTATGGAAACAAAAACTTGTATACTTGTAGATGAATTCACTAGATATTAGGGAATGGTTAGGACCTATATACGGACCATTTAAAAAGTGAATTGAGCTTAAGACCTTTATTGTACACCATCGTTGGTTTCCACGACACATGTCTCTATGGTAATTATTAAGTTATCTATACTGGAAGATACCCACGTAATTCTAATTTAGGTCTCATTAATTTCATCCTGTAAATACACACATGAAATATTTGTAATAAGTTACAAACCAAGTCTAGATGCTGTTTATCGTTTATTGGTCCTAATATCAGAAAGCATTATAAACATAACACCAAAATGATAACAAATACAAATAACCATGACATTTTTATCTAACAAAAATTCATCAGTTGAGCCCTAATTTAGAAAACATGTATATTTTGTATACGGTATATAATTATAAAAGTACAAAATAAATCTAAATGTTTAGCCAAAACTGTCGTAGAGTCACCACGGTGAAAATAGTTAGGTTTTGAAGAATATAGAAATAGTATAAGATTATATAAGCTGGTCCCGAAATACCAAGTACTAGGTTTGTGTATACGCTTGCGGGCTCAAACGGTCCACTCGCAGTGGCAATGACCCAGCGGTTATAAATACATTGTATTATAAACATAATACCAAAATTATTGCTTTGAAGAAAGTGAATGTGTAAATATACAAACTTAATCATACTATTTAAAATTCATCTTTGTGATTTGTTTTTAGCATAAACTAAGGATTTATGTCAAATTTATTAATGTCACGTTAATTATAAAGTTGGTTCCACGGATAAAATTATCAACATAATTTAACTACTGATGATATATGAGGAAGTTGTTAGAAAATTTTAATACAATTATTGGATTATTGTGACAAAGGTCAGAGGTTATATGCAATTATTTCGACGTTTATCAGATTGTTTCAATTCTAAGACCTGTTTTGATACGTTAAAACAGAGCTGACGCCTTTATTATGGTGTCGGAATAAAATAAATGGTCACTTACCTATCAGAAAGAAATCATAGATAGATAGATAGATAGATAGATAGATAGATAGATAAATAGATAGATAGATAGATAGATAGATATTCGTAAATGTATCCTGGACATCTTGAAGTTTTATACTTTGGTATCTGAGATTCAATAAAAAGACGGATAGATAGACAGACAGACAGACAGACAGAAAGATAGATAGATAGATAGATAGATAGATAGAAAGATAGATAGATAGATAGATAGATAGATAAATAAATAGATAGGCATAGACAAATATATGTAATAAATAGAATAATGATAATTTATTTTTTAATGAATTACATTGCAAAAGAGGCAGATGAACTCATACTTTAAAATCGTGCTATACACTAATGTCAAATGTTTTTCTTCAGCATCACGCAATGAAAGAAAAGTTTTATTCATTGAAAATGGGCAAATATATCCTTTATGTAATTTCATAAAATTTTATGAAGGTTAATATGAAATACAAATTTGCTTTATAAATTGATAGGAAAAGATAATAATCTATATTCAATAATTACATATGTACTTTGTAAAAACATTTATCATATATTTACTACGCAATACTGTTTTTCCATCTCTTATACAGGAGCCAGTACGTACCCTTCACCGCATATCCTGTATCAGCCCTCCCTTTATCTTACCCTTTTTAACGCAACCCATTTGGACCGCTTCTTGTGATTTTATTCGGAATACCTCGACTGTTTTCCGCTTCAGACAAACACCAATACACTGCATAAACACTAGGCTAAGCATATTCTTTGACATATAAGGCCTAATTGTGTACAATGTTAAAGATTGTTGAATGAAATTGTGAATGAACCCTTTGATTTACTAAACATTCGATTGAAGAAGTGTACAAAATTTCCTTAAGTAGGTCCAAATACCTCAAATAGTTGTACATTTCGTACTTTTAGATACGAGTAGGGTATTCCATACAACACAATATTCAACCTATTCAGTCGTAAAATGCCTAACAACAAGGCTTTACTAAATATAGACGAATAATCCGCATGCATGTTCTTTGCAATGTCTAGGCCTACCGTAATAGTAACATTTATACTAAAAAACCGTCAGCAACCAATCTTTAACTTCAAGTTGTGTAAAGAGTACATACCTACCCATATGGACATCCCAATAAAGGGACACAAGTCGTGATAGCCTAGAAAATCTATTAAAAATTATCTTTGATTTATAGTATTATTCTGCTTACCAATAGGGTTTTAAATATATGATAAATACAGCTACATATATCAAATTTTGTATCGCATGCCATATCAATTCTCGACAAATATCATCCCTCGGGCCTACGGTCCTCGGGCTGATACTGGACTGCCGAGTTGATATGGCAGGAGATACAGATTTTGCCATGTGTTATTTTCTAGGTACGAAATTACTGTTGTACAACTAAGATAAACGTTTGCTAAGCTAAATGTATGTAAGAAATTTTAAGAATTTTGCATTTTCTGGTAATTTTCTGTCACTCTGTACTTTTTCTTCAGATGAACAGTTGCTGCCAATATAAATCTATGACGACAAAACCTAGTTAAGACAAAAATGTAAGATTTATCCTGAAAATTGACCACAAGTCATCCACAAGTAAACTGACGAACGTTCTCACAGCATAGACTGACGTGAGGCTAAAATTCGTGCTAACTAGAGGTGGGAGCCCCAGTATTTGATGTCAAACTGAAAATAGTGCAAGTAAATTGCTAGGGATGTTTTGTCGTTTTTCCCGTTTATGGTCTTTCAAAGAAACACAGAATGCCAATAAAGTCTGGAATTATGAGAAGACCAAAAATGATAGACAAAATGGCTACACCAATCAAACCAATAGTTTTTGCACTGGGTCTATCATCGTCTGCACTTTTTAACTTCATCTTAGCTTTCGATGTTGAATATTTGTTTATTTTTAAAAAATTTATAATTTTATCAAGTTTTTCGTCCAAGGTCATGGTGGAATTTTGACATGTGCAAAAACAAATACTTTTTACATTGGTTGGAATATGTGTAATATTTTTTTGTTGTGCTGCATCCTCAGTTGTCGCTTGTGTGACATCACTGGACGTCACCCCACTAGTTCCTGTTGTTACGTCATTATCTGATGACGACATATCGTTGGAAGATTGTACTGTGCTTATCGAACTGTACACATTGTCATTAGACGAAGTTATTGGTTCACTACGTGTTGAGGACGTAAGCATTTCTTGTGTAGACGATATTATCTCAATGGTTACTTTCTCTGTACTAACTACAGAGGCACTTGTAGTTGTTGTTTCGGTAGTCGTTGTTTCGGTAGTCGGTGTTTCGGTAATTGTTTCGGTAGTCGGTGTTTCGGTAGTTGGTATTTCGGCAGTTTGTGTTTCGGTAGTCGTTGTTTCGGTAGTTGGTGTTTCAGTAGTCGGTGTTTCGGTAGTTGTTTCGGTAGTCAGTGTTTCTGTAGTTTGTGTTTCGGTAGTCGTTGTTTCGGTTGGTGGTGTTTCGGTAGTTGGTGTTTCGGTAGTCGTTGTTTCGGTAGTCGGTGTTTCGTTAGTCGTTGTTTCGGTAGTCGGTATTTCGGTAGTTGGTGTTTCGGTAGTCGGTGTTTCGGTAGTTGGTGTTTCGGTAGTCGGTGTTTCGGTAGTTGTTGACCAATCACATTGCACTGGGAAGTCCGTTTCACTGTCAGAAGGCGGCAATGAAGAAGACTTTGTTGCTGGAAAAATAGAAAGCTTCCATTGGTATGTGTATTTCAGTGTATATGCATGGAATAATGGCTGGAACATGTGAATAAATTACCGTAAAATATTATTTTGCCACAAATACAAATACATGTACTAGGTTCGATAGGCATCTTGAAGAAGGTAAATTCTAAGATTTAGTTAATTTTAGATTACACATGTTTTATTGAGTAGGGTTGGGCAACAAGTTTTACAACATAAGGATAACCCTCTCCTATAAACAGATTGTGTGCACAATGATTGTCATAAGTGGCCTGTACATTGTCTTAAAGATATATGTTATTACTTTTGCATATAATTAAGTGCCTATGTGCTTAAAGTGCAGGAAGTGAAGTGAGTGCAATGGAAGTGCTGGAGAAAACGGGGATAATGACCGGGACATAGTAGTGTGGGACCTGCATAAGTAACCAGTAAAATCTACCTGACTACAAAAAAATAATGTACTGTTAACTGAACGTAAATATTGTCAAAGCATGGTAGTTCAGCTTTCCCTGATCATAAACTTGTAATATCAAGTGGTAAAAAAACATCTCAATTTATGAAATATAAAAAATCTCAGATACCAAAGTATAAATCAGTAGAGTGTCCAGGACATTAGATACAAATCCGGTAAAAATGGACAAACACGGACCTCTGGAAACCAAGAGGTGGGATCAGGTGCCATGGAGGAGTAAACATCCACTGTCAATCGGTCACACCTGCCGTGAGTCCACAATCAAGTCCAAATGAAATACATGAGGAACGAATCTTTGTCACAATTGGAACAGTCGTCTCAACAACCGCCAACGAAAAGGCAATATCCCTGTGTCAATAATTTGTCAGTGAGTAGTTTACCTCTGTATATGAAATCTTCATATGTTGTACATGACCTGGCATATCGGATCATTTGTGAAATATAAACTCCATATGCGGGTGACTGAGGGATATTACTACTTGAAGGTGGAAAATTCACGATGGGAAAGTCGAAATCGTCGCGTTTGTCGTATAGCTTAGTTGCTAATTTCCCGTCTGTATCTGTATCAAGTAAAATGTCTATATATGAAGCGTGTGTGCTTGATTCTGTTGTATTTTTAATTTCTAGGTCGCTGGGGTATATCGCATTGACATATGTATGAAAATTGTCATTATTAATTGACAAAACGTCGTCGATATATCTAAATGTCAAATTAAAGGACACCGCTAACTTTTTCTTCTTTTGAAAACGAGTAATTCTTTGATTATCATAAAATGAACAATATAAAATAAAATGGGATGCATATTCGGTGATGTAGCCACAGCAACATTTCGGTGAATTTGTGAGGTCAACTCTAAATATATTTAAATTGCTTCAGGAGTTCCGATTATTCTAAATTATATCGATACCGAGTCGATACCAAGTTTTATTGTATCATGGTGACTAAATGATCGATTGTAAGCCTTCAACAAACTGACTGAATAGGAAACATACGATTTATTTTTTTCAAAATTCTCATAAAGAAATTTGGGTATAACTTATGTTTTTTTTAGTAAAATGAATAAATGAAAATCAGCATGGTACTCAAAATTAAGTATAAACTCCCACAATAATATTTCAGAGATTTTCTTTAAATGAGCAAGTTTTTTTTATACTTTGTTTTTAATAGCTGTATGCCAACAACATACAAACATGTCCAGCTGTATTATAAGTTTTTTGATGTACCTTAAAATCATTACAGAATTACATACTGAGTTAATTCTGGCTCCAGGCCCAGAGGTATACTCGATATTTTAGACCTGGGAAAAACCTTTAGAGTGACGCAAGTCATAATAGAAACTAAGAACTCTGGTATTTTAATTACATTTTTCTTGCACAGTAGGGTTTCAAGTACGACGAATATTCGAAAATTGTTTTATCATTTATGTATATCAATTCACAGAACAATGATATATTATCAAAGGCCTGAATGGAAACGCTGGCATTGACTACTTGGAATAATTTTAAAGCCTGTTGATGTATATAATGTGAAAATAGTGTGTTTATTTCCCTAGTGGTAAGAAACAAAACTAGGGTCTATAATATCATAATCATTTTTCATAAGTTCATAGTTGGTCTATACTTATGCTGATTCATTGCAACATAGAAAATCTTACCAACCAGTACATTTAGGTAAACTCGCATCTGTAGCTACTGGATTATAAGTTTTAAAGAGTACAGGAGAGGCAACATAGACCTCGACATCAAAAGTAATTCCTTGAAGAGCCATTAGGTAAACCTAAAATTGCTATACACATCAGGTGTTTTATGTCAATCAACATTAGTGGATGGTAAATATTCCTTGTTCATCATTTAATGAGATTTAGAAGCCGGAAAACTTCACCACGACGTCCAGTTGCTGATATGACAACAATATCGGGCCGCTTCGGTCGTTATCAATTTCATTTCAGTTATCAAAAATAATGTTTCTGATCCAATTATACATAATGATGATAAAAAATGATAGTTTAACCCGCAGAGAATGAATAAGAGTGGGTGTGATGTTCATTGAAGTCTACATGGACGTGAAACCCACGAAAATCACTTGGCGATCATATATTGGATGAATACGAATTGAACATCGAAACAAATTGTCTTGAAAACATTTCAGTGCGATGGGTAAAACAAACATAACATTTTTACTCTCTCAAAATGTAGCCGGTGAAGATGGTGGGGTGTTTACCGGATACCCGCTGGAGGAAATCGAAAAGTATACGTACGTTTTTGTTTTTAATAAAGTAAACATTCAAGTGGTATCAGATTAATAAAAAATCACTTCCACGTTCATTATAATTGTATGTAGTCTTCGTGAAAACAAGGTGCTTACTTTTTTACTTAGGTGTTTTACTTAAAATCCGCCGAAGCAGAAATGTACAGGTTTTGTATTTACGGCAATGGACAATTACCAAAGAAACGAAACATTAATTTGTTAATCGGTAATAAAACTTCTTTATAATTCTTTAGGAATCTTGTTGTTAATACCAAAGTTTTTAGATACACGTCGGGTCTTCAGAGACTAAGAACCGGAACGGACACAAAGAACGCGGGATAATATCGGTCTGCATAGATCAAAGGTGACTTTTTTCTGTTTTAAAACCAACATATACGACATTGTACCTTCTGGAAAAATTATTATTTAAAATGCCATCTTGACAAAAATATCTTGCTGTGGATTATTCATGGAAGTTCTTTATTTGTGGACATTTTCTTATGTTGTCGTTGATTACAAGCTACTCCGAATAGTCTATCGTCTGCTAACTCGTCATTTTTATTCTCAGATTATTTCCAAAGATGACATGAAATTGGCGTGATGTCAGATCAATAGATTTGTTACAATTACTACGTTGGTACGATAAGGGGATTCACATTTAGGTACACAAAAAACGCGGAGACAATTTCTAGTTTAACACACAGAATACGGAGAATAGGACACGATGAACAAAAAAAAAGGATTACATGATCAGTCCTGTCCATTTAATGTTTCAAGCCAAAGTCTTGCGCAGTTTTGTTTGGTTGTCAGAAAGTTCTACGCCTTGTTGGATAAATTTAGGGGCCAGTTTCACTAAAGGTCGTAATTTTGTCCGTAAATGTAGACGTGACATTAGACGTGACTCGGGTTACGTGTGCGTAGTTTCAGCTTCACTAAAGGTCGTAAACGTATGTTTACACATTATCATTAACCTACACGAATTAACATGTAACACTTGTAGTTCTTTGTAGCTAACGTAGAATCAGACGTAAGTTTATACATAGGATAAAAGATACGACCCTAAGTAAAACTCATTTAAGATGTAAGTTACGAGTACGTTTACGACCTTTCGTGAAACTTGCCCAAGGACTACTTCTGCAAAGGCCAAATGTTCTCACCTGATTATAATTTTTAGGCTTTGCATCAGGGGTATCCTATTGCTATCCTCTTTAGTCTGTCATCGTGTGTTGTTAACATTTTGGATACCTCAAGCAACAATGGACCAGTCTTAACAAAAGCCAATGTAAAGCCGTTTAAAGTTTGCGAATGAAAGGGGCTGGAACCAATATCGTAATGTCCCAGAATTTTCCTCCAATACGAGTTGTATGTATCTTATTTAATTTCTCGATGTTCTTCGACACAGAGATTTATCGAGTTGTAACGTGATAACTAACGCGTTAAAAAGAGAAAATTAACACGTAAAAACGAAATAATTAACACGTTAAAACGACATAAATATTTTGTTTTCTTTGCAGAGTGACCCCAATATGCTTCCGTAGTTTACAGTGTTGTACAAAAGTCATCAGAAATCCAATGCCATATACGTGGTTAATTATGATTGAGCTAAAGGTTTGAAACTGATGAAGAACGACAATTCATTTCTTAGAAAATATCTTATTTTCTTTCATGGCGTTCTTTGCGTCCCAGATGTAATGATGCTCCGAGTTCCACTGTGTCATTCCTCACGTTTTTTTTTTTTGTATCCCTCTTACCATATCAACGTGGTACTTGTAACAAATCTACAAATCTTGCATAAATATCAATTTCATATAATCTTTTTGGATAATATATTAATTAAAAAGACAAATTCAGACTATTCGGGGTAGTTCGTAATCAACTACAAAATCAGAATATGTCAAAAAACCCTAACTTCCTTCAATAAACAATACCATTAAAAGAAATTTTGTCACGGTGTCCATAAGTAATATACATGTACTTTTTAGTTTGAAAACATAAAAACAAGTCACCAGTGATTTACCCCGCCCGATATTGTTACGTGTTCTTTGTATCCGTTCCGGTTCTTAGTCTCTGAAGAATCGGCGTGAGATAACACTGCCAGGATCCGTATTTATGGCACGCCATAATCACATTAATGAGTTAAACCTAGTTTTTCTCGGATAAACGTAGTTTTTCTCCGGTTAATGTAGGTTACGAGTTTAACCTAATTTTTCTCCAGTTAATCCAAATTTTTCTCGTAACCCAAATGAACTTAAAAAAACTTAGTTTAACTGAGAAAAACTAGATTTAACTGCGCCAAATACTCATTTATTTCTCGAGAAAAACTAGGTTTAACTCATTTTTGTGATTTTGGCGCAGTTAAACATAGTTTTTCTCCAGTTAATGTGGGTTACTGAGAAAATTAAGGTTTAACTGGAGAAAACCTGGGTTTAAATAAGAAAATATAGGTTTAACTGATAAAGCACGCCAAATTACAATTATGAGTTAATTCTTGTTTTTATCGAGATAAACCTAGTTTTTATCAGTTAAACCTGGTTGTTCTCCAGTTAAAGTGAGTGATGATTTCAACCTAATTTTTCTCCAGATAATCTTAGTTTTTCTCGTAATCCACATTACCTGGAGAAAAACTAGATTTCACTGAGAAAAACTAGGAATAATTGCGCAAAAATCATACTAATACTCTTTATGTGATTTTGGCCCAGTTAAATCTAGTATTTTAGAGTTAAACTAGGTTTTTCTCGGGATAAACTAGGTTTAACTCAATTTCGTGATTTTGGTGCAGTTAGACCTAGTTTTTCTCAGTTGAACCTAGTTTTTTTTTCTTCAGGTGATATTTGTTACTGAGAAAACTAGTTTAATTTGAAAAAACTGGGTTTGACTAAGAAAAACTAGGTTTAACTCATTCATGTGATTTTGGCGTGCCATAACGAGTTCAACCTAATTTTCTCCAGTTAATCCTAGTTTTTCTCGTAACCCACATTAACAGGAGAAAAACTCAATTAAACTGAGAAAAACTAGAATTAATTGCGCCAAAACCATACTAATACTCATTGATGTGATTGTGACGCAGTTAAATCTAGTTTTTTTCACAGTTAAAGTAGGGTTTTTCTCAGGAAAAACTAGGTTTAACTCATTTTTGTGACTTGGGCGCAGTTACACCTATTTTTTCTCAGTTAAACCTAGTTTTTTTCAGTTAATGTGTGTTACTGAGAAAAAACTAGATTATTGGAGAAAAACAGGGTTTAACTGAGAAACACTAGGTTTAACTCATTAATTTGATTTTGGCGTGCCATACGTATTAGATACAACTTACCTTCAAAACAATTTCTATAGTACATATGTTTTCCAGTAAACGACACGCCTTGACAGCTGTCAGTCGTTTTATAGAGCAATGGATTAACTCCAAATGATCCAAAACATCTGTTACTAACAGGGTCAAAGGTTATAGCCCAGCAATCCTCGCCGTTGATTGTCCAAGTGTGACACAATTCTCGACACGCGTCAATTGTCATGTTTATCTGAGGATTATGATTCATACCGTAGACACATATACCATCTGCATCTGCTGGGGTTATATCAGTATATGTACATGACCCTACAATCAACAAAAAGCACTACATTAATTCAATGTATCAATTTATAAAGTGTTACTTTAAACGCGGAAATTTACTGCAAGCGTGGATATTTTGTGTTGTTAATTACGCGTGTCTTTAAATATGCGTTAAGGAATTCTTTGTGTAAATTTCCCCCGTCCCCCGTGTACCAGTCCAAGTTGTGCTAAGAATTATCGTTTTCTATAGAACCTCTCATAGTAAGTTATGACATCGCGTACAAAAGTCACGCATATGGTTCGCATAAGAATATCGCGTAATTAACAACACGCAAAAATATCCACGTTTGCAGTAAATCAATTATCAAACACTGTGAACATAAAAATTTCCACAGTGTTAATTTTGCAATTTTTCTCCGATAATCTGTTTGCGTGTGGTTAATTTGCACGAAAATAAAGTAAATTATATTTGTGTAAAAATTGCGTCGCCTAAAACATTCCAAAATATAGGAACTCTCCAGCATTGATGTATACGTTACGTTCTGGTTAATGTTCCACGTGGTATGCATCACAACAATGTAACAAGAGTTGCAAATGGAACATAGAAAATATACTGTCTTTGCTAGAATAAAGGGAGATAAGCTGTGCTTTTTCTGTATTTTTTACTATTCAGATTGATAAACAACATGCTAGAGGCTCCCAGGATCCTGTATAGCTCACCTGGACTATACTGACCAAGTTTAGTTTAAATTTACAAAGCAGTTTCAGATTTGTTTTCCATAGAAACCAATGTTAAACTACGATATCCGTTGGAAGCATTCTTGGATTTGATGTGGAACTGCTGAACACCATTTTTACAGGGGAACAACCAAAAACTATTGTGATTAAGTTTGGTTCCAACTGGCCTGGTGGTTTCAGAAGTCGGGAAAATGAATTGTGTTTCCCCATTGGGTTCAATTTTAAACAATGTTTTGCGCTGGCGGCCATGTTTTTTGGTGGATCGGACAATTTTGAGCAATCTCAATAAAGGACCTTAATTGTATCGTTCAACTTAGTTTTAGAGGAGATGATCAAATTATGTTTTACTTTTAGGGTCAAATGTTAAACTATGGTATGTCCTGCACAGGCAAATCGTAAATTTTGAGCAATTTTAGTAAAGGGCCCTCCATATATTATTCCTGCAAAGTTTGGTTCAATTTGCTTCAATAATTTCAGAGAAGATGATCAAAATGTTTCCCCATAGGGTCCAACATTGAACTATATTCTATGGTGGCGGCCATGTTTATTGGTAGAATGGAAAAATTTGGGTAATTTTAGTATAGGATTTTCCATACATCATTCCTGTAAAGTTTGGTTTAATTTTGGGGCCCAGCTGGCCCCTAAATTTCAAGGGTTAATCTGAAGCTCTGCTGTATGATAAAAAAATATTGTTTTGAAGACATAAGACAAAAATGACAAAACTTTTTCAATTTAACATTTCAACTGCAATAACCTTAAAAGGGCCATGATATGATTTTGGGCACACCGAGATTTTAGTAGTATTCCTACATAATATTTCTTCTTTTTCTCATAATTTTCAGCTACCGACTGAGCCAGACCGGCTCCTCTCAAGTAAGTACGAGTTAATGGGAAAATATAGGTTTAACTGGAGAAACACAAGGCTTATTTGAGGAAAAACATTATTGTAACCTTGACCTGCCATATATAGGCCTAATTTGGATCACAGAGTTTATAGTAGTCATATGACTGAACATGTCTAAAATGGGATCTCGGAATACTTCTTATTACCACCGTATCTGAGTTACTGCCCTTTGATCAATCATTCAATTGCCACAAATCTCCAGAGATTACACGGAAAACGTGAGAACGTGTGATAGATTGACATGGCTGTTAAATATGTCTGTGAAACACAGCACTTCAGTAGATTGCATCTAGGATAGCAGAAAAAACAAATATTCAATTTTACCAATTGCCTAAGGTTAGCAATAGTCGCAAAAAGTGGCTAGAATTGGAAAGACGAGATAAACATAATTACAATACCTTCAAACCATATCTTTTCAACCTTATTTATCATGTGGTTTGAAATTCGAAATTCAGTTCAAGTACAACGGAATATACCAAATGTTGTAGATGAATAAATTGTCAAAGAGGCCTGGAAAGTGCATCAAATTGAAATATTCACGAAAGATACAGAAAGTCAGGCCACAGGGAGAAGATTAATAAGTTGCATTTAATATGCTCTTTTACAGAATTTTTATTCAAGCTAGATACTATCCATTACATTAAATTTGTTATACATAGCTTCAAGATGGGTCATTGAGAAAGACTAGTTTAGCTGGGAAAAACTATGGTTAAGTGAGAAAAGGTAGGTTTAACTGATAAAGCATACTAAAATTACAATACTATTTTATTTCGAGATAAACTAAATTTTTCTCGAGATAAACCTTGTTTTTCTCCAAGTAATGTGGATTACATGTTAAACCTTTTTTTTCTCATATTAACCCTGGTTTTTATTGTAATCCAAATTAACTGGAAAAAGTTGGTTTAACGTGAAAAACTAGGATTTACTGCGTCAAAACCATTTCTCATTTAAACCTAGTTTTCCCCCAGTTAATGTGGGTTACTGAGAAAAATTAGGTTTCACATGTTGCTTTATTAATTCGATATTGTTTTCATTTAAATGCATTTATATGTCTATTTACTTAATTATTTGATAAGATGTTGAATTATTTATTTATTCAATTATTCAAATATTCATTTATTTATCTCCGGTTGTTCCATGAATTTATAACTCACCAATGTCATATTCGCATACAAGTTGGAACTCATTACTACAGTCATATGGAACCCATTCATAATAGTCTCCTGTTGCTTTGGTACATAACTTAGAATCATCTGGCCCACTATCCCAATTCGACCATGTTGATAAATCAGCTAAAACATTACATTGCCACATGTATATACCGTGCCGGCGATACAGTCCTATCCAAAAGTCATTTGACCTTTTGTGAAAAATAGATAAATGATAAAATAAAATCTCATATGCCAAAGTATAAATTTCATAATGCCCAGTATAGTATAAAATAAAATCTCATATGCCAAAGTATAAATTTCAAATAAGTATAGTATCATACATATACAGATCTGGTGATATTGGACAAATACGGACCCCTGGAAATACAGTGGTGGAACTAGGTGTAATGGAGGAGTAAGTATCTTCTGTTGACCGGTCATACCTGCCGTGAGTCCACAGTCAAATCCAAATGAAATACAATTTATAAATCGAATTTTCATGAGTCGAATTTTCGGTGTGTCGAACAAAACTGGCATCCCATCGCTGTAAAAACATCGAAAATTCATACAAATAAATCGAAGTCGAAGTTTACCTGTATACAAGATGTAAATTACCCCGTGGCGATTTTCACACCCATCCGACTACGTTGAACAATGGACAGTATGAAAATAACAACATGATTTAAGTAATTAAATGTAATAAGCAGACGCTAATTGATAATTGATTGTTTGCGACTGTGTTAGACTCAATTATGCAAATTACCGGCGGCTGTGTTGGTTAACTTGGGTCATTATAAATTACCGATTTGTAAAAATAAAACGAAATGACCCGGTAATATAGAGCAAGCATTTTCTACTCAAACTGAAAGTGTCACTTGTCAAAAAAATAGCATAAAATGAACGGTATCGGTAATTTGATATCAACTCACCATGCACTCTTCTACTGATTGTGATCCGTCTAGTGAAGGACCCGGTATCCAACCCGGGGGGATAGCTAGTCAGTCGTATAGGCGCTTGGATTACGATTTTTCTACAGAATGTTTGGATTTATTCTCTGAATACAAAATAAATACATTGTATCTATATTAAATGGGCCGTAAATAATTTTTGGTCGATTAGATTTTAAGTCATGATCCCAGCACCTATATGTTTACACTGTCACATACAATAGATTTATTTGTGTGGCATGTCGTTATGGAAGTAGTGCACTGAGTAAATTTTAGATTTCTCGATCACTCGACCATTCATGAGTCGAAGTTCCGATGTTTCGAACTTTTTTAGGCGGTCCCTTGAACTTAGACTCATCGATGCTCTACTGTACGTGAGGAAAGAATCTTTGCCACAGTTGGTACAGGCCACTCAACAACCGCTATCAAACAGGTAATTCAACATTAGTATTTCAAAATAAGGTAGACCTGTGCAATACTTTGAGACTTGTTTGATATATAAAAATAGTATTAAAATTCAGTGCGTGAAGTTAGTTTGTCGACTGACGAAGTGACATGTGGTGAAATTCGATTGACGAGAGGCAAAAAGTTTTGAAGTTACTTTGACGAGTGACAAAGCATGTGAAGTTAGCTTGATGAGTGACGAAATGTTGTGACATAAGCTTTGCAAATTGACGAGTACTGAATTGTTGTGAAGGAATATAGACAAGAATGCTTCGTCAATTCTGTCAGTCAGTGCGTCATATTTTGTTTGCAATTACTCTATTTCACTAGGTTCGATGGCGGTTGTTGAGATGTCTGTACCAATTCTGAGGAGGATTCGTTCTTCGTGTGTTTCATTTTGATTTGACTTTGGACTCACGGCTAGTGTGACCGGTCGACAGGGGGTGCTTACTCCTCCATGGCACCTGATCCCACCTCTTGATTGTAAGAGGTCCGTGTTTGTTAATTTTTTTACCAGATTTGTACCTATATCCTGGACATCCTAAAGATTAACCTTTGGTATCTGAGATTTTATATATAGATTGACGAGTGACTGTTTCTCTAAAAACTTTTGGCGAACTTATTGACAGATAACTGATTCCGGTTCTTGTTTTTATTAAAGTAATGAATGTCACAACATGTCATTCACCTGCCTCATTACTTCTGCGTCTTCCTCGCTCGTCATATGCGCATGCTTTAGACTGCATGTAAACGAAAACTCCAGAGGTAGTTTGGTCAGTTTCCCAAACTGGTTTGAAATTGTTAGTGATATATAAGAAAACTGAATCTAGTTTTAAACAAGTTTGGTGCAATAAATGAAAGGTTTACCAAACTATTTATAAACCAGAACCACTTTATACACGATGAAATCGCTCTTTATTTCATGACAATGTCTTAAACCATTTTAAATACAAATAATTTTTTTTTCAACATTTGATGTCAAACTTCCTTCATGGAAACTTTGTCAAATGTCACTCGTCATGACAAATGTTTGACTACTAAAAAAAACCAGATTTTCATTTAAATGTTCAAAGACATTATTTTGATCTGACAAATAAAGGTTTTTGGAATAAAACTTAATTTCGTCACTTAACGATCTGTTTGACGAATTGGGGAAGTCATAAGGGACGTTAGACCCATAGTCTGGAATTGAAAATTGAAGTTTTAGAAAATACATTTCCGTCACTCATCAATGTGTTTGACGAATTAACGAAGCAGTTCAGTCAATCTAACTTCACAGCATTCCGTCTCTCGTCAATTTGTCACTTGTAACATTAGTTTCAAACTTCCTCTCTCATCAATTCGTCACTCGTCAAACTAACTTCACAACATTTCGTCACTCGTCAAACTAACTTCACAATATTTCATCACTTGTCAACAAGCTTCACAACATTTCGTCACTCGACAAACTAACTTCACAACATTTCGTTACTTCTCAACAAGCTTCACAACATTTCGTCTCTCGTTAATTCGTCACTTGTCAAACTAACTTCACATTTCGTCTCTCGACAAACTAACTTCACAACTTTTCGTCACTCATTAATTCGTCACTTGTCAAACTAACTTCACAACATTTCGTCACTCATCAAACTAAATTAACAACATATCGTCAATCGACAAACTAACTTCACAATATTTCGTCACTCGTCAACAAACTTAACAACATTTCGTTACTAGTCAAACTAACTTCACAACATTTCGTCGCTTGTCAACAAACTTCATAACATTTTGTCACTCGTCAATTCGTCACTCGTCAAACGAATTTCACAGCATTTCGTCACTCGTCAAACGAACTTCACAACATTTCGTCAAACTAACGTCACGCACCTATAGATTTTATCTTTTTTCAAAATTGTACAACATATGGTATCACATTACACGTGAATTGAAATTGGACAATTGATGACCCCTACATTCCGCGAATGGTAGGAAACTGTTGTAACTGAAAAATTGCATCTAAGACCGTATATGAAACATCAATTTTACACGATAAAACAATGGCGATGCTGAAATGTAAATCTTAAAAGAATTGAGACACAGAATGGTCTTTGAATAGGGTGTAAAATTTTTGACTCTGATTATTGGGGGATTTACAATACAGTCAGCTGACATTGTTTACATCTTGTCGGAATTTGATTTCAATTGAATAAAAGGTCAGAATTCGATGCCTGGAAAGGTAATAAAATGATTATATTTTAAGATAGATAGGTATGTCCCATGTACTGATGTAAGGTTTTTAAGGGACCAAATATCAAAGGGGGAACAAATATTGAACAGATTTGCCAATTGCTAGTCAAAACACTAATCTCCGAGCTTATCTTGTTGACAGATGTAAAACATATTTGTTGTAACTGTTTGACGATTTCTGTACAATATTCATAAACAAGAGACCCATGGGCCACATCGCTCATCTGAACTGTTTTTGTGTCTTACAAATATGGGAATATCAATTTACAAATTATTGTAACACTCTTTGAGAGTGGAGGAGACTTAAAAATGAATGAAAATGACAAAACCGGGAAAGATGTCAAATATTCAAAAAACAGGAAATTGAATCATGCATCCATGTAAATCACGTGCAGCAATTCTGGAAAAGATTTTCAAAGAGGGTACCCTCTGAGACCTATTTTGCCCCACCCTGGATTCAACTCTGGGTTGATCTGCTCAAAAAGCACAAACTTGGTAAGGGAACTTAGGTACTTGCTTCCTTTAAAGTTTTGACAATATCCCTTCAGCGGTATTGTCGAAGAAGCTGACAGTGTGCAAAAAAATTAATTTCAGCAGAATTATTTCAGAAATGCATTTCCCTACCTAATTACATTTTAAACACATTAAATGAATGCATCATGATGAATAAGTGAGGATAAAATCAAAGAAATCATACAAAAATGAATGAAAATGACTATGTGTAAAACGACGTCAACAACGCGTCAAAAATATATTTTCCGATTCAACGAAATAAACATACTTGAATCATACATCTTTGGAAATCACTCAGATACAATTAGTTTTTCAATCCATGCAGAAGTTCTGGAGAAGACTTTTAATTAGGAGTATGCCTGATGCCTCCTTTGCTCCACCTAGATCCACCCCTGGGTCGATCTGGCCTAAATGAACAAACTTGGTAGAGAACCTTGGGCACTTGCTTCCTATATAGTTTCATCAAAATCCTTCAGCGGTTTTGAAGAACACGCTGACAGTGTGAAAAATGAACCCCTTCATTTTTTGCAGTCTTACATTTTTTTTTTTTTTTTTTTTTTTTTTTTATTGTTGTTTAACGTCCCACTCGAGAATATTTCACTCATATGGAGACGTCACCATATGCCGGTGAAGGGCTTCAAAGTTTGGCCTTTTGCAGTCTTACAAAATTCATAAAAAGAAAATAAAAATTCAAATTTCAGCTTCTTTCAGGAAAGCATTTATCTACCAAATCACAGGTAAAACACACACAATGAATGCATCATATAGAATAAAGGGGAGAAAATCAAAGAAATCATACAAAAATGAATGAAAATTACAAAGTCTAAAAAGTACAGAAGCGAAGTTTGTTCATTTCTCGTTTTGCTGACTTTAAAGTTGGCTTTTCCAACTTTTTTCTTGGTATTCCAACTTTTAAGTTGGCTTTTCCAATTTTTTTCTTGGAATTTCCAACTTTTTGTCTCGTTTTGCCAACTTTATAGTTGGCTTTTCCAACTTTTTTCTTGGAATTCCCAACGTTTTTCTCGTTTTTCCAACTTTTTTGGAATTTCCATTTTTTTTTGGAATTTCCAACTTTTTTCTTGACTTTGCCAACTTTTTTCTTGGAATTTCCAACTTTTTTCTCGTTTTGCCAACTTTAAAGTTAGCTTTTCCAACTTTTTTCTTGGCTTTTCCAACTTTTTTCTTGACATTTCCAACTTTTTTTCTGGACTATTTTTTATATATAGAATTACTGTATTTAAATTTTTCAAGATTAATATAAATATGTCCTACATTTGTAAAGAGGCACTCGGACAGTGTGTATTAAATAAATTTAACATCTATAACGTAGTTTTCAATTTTAAGATACCGTGTATAATATCACGAAACGGTACAATTACTGCATCTTTAGCAATCAGGCGATTTCTTCGCTATAATGGTGGAGTGAAAAAGGAAAATGATGATACATCTACATCGAAACTACCCTGTACAGAGGCTATTGGTAGTGACTCATATTACAAGAAATTTGTGGCATATATTTGGAAGAATAAAGTTGGAAATGTAGCCATTGAGTTACAAATAAATTAAACATTTGGAACATAATGAATTGAAAAATTTTAAAACCGTTGAAATTTATTAAATGGATGAAAAGCCAACTTAAAGTTTCTTATCGATATGATTCTTAAATTTTATATTGCTTAAAGCCTTATATAACTTCAGATGGCGACATTTTTGGGACAGCATTGCAAACTTTGTCAACTCAGATTATTTATTTTCAGTAGGTCACAAGACAGAATATTTTTAACCTTTATAAGGACAGATCCCCCCCCCCCCCCAGTTTTTTGCCTTTATGATCAATATTTTAGTATAACGTAGTGGCAGATCTAGACATGTTCAAAGCGATCAAAAACATCACCGATTTATACTAACTCAAAACTCTTTACTGTGCATTAGATTAATTAACACGTATCTTTTTATTGGTTTTATCAGCACCCAGAAATGAAATTTAGCCTCCAACTGCTAATATTTCACATTGATTATACATCTCAAAAGAAGATTATCTGAGCAAATTTAATGCATATGAAATAAATGTTAGGGAATCTTTTTATTAAAGGTCATTTTTGACTTGCAGACACTAAATTGCGGCATCTTTATTCTTCAAAAATATTCCATTATCAAACTAATTAACTCTGAAAAGAAAGAGAAATTCAGCAGACATAAGCTGAATGCTCCATTGTTTCTTTAATGCGTACAGATACATATTGTTTTTTGATAGGAATGCATAAGATTTAACTGGTATAAAGTTGGAAAAGCGAAGAATAAAGTTGGAAAAGCCAACTTTAAAGTTGGCAAAATGAAAAAAAAAGTTGGAAAAGCCAACTTTAAAATTGAAAAAACAAGACAAAAAGTTGAAATAACGAGAAAAAAAGTTGGAAAAGCCAACTTTAAAGTTGGCAAAACGAGACAAAAAGTTGGAAATTCCAAGAAAAAAGTTGAAAAAGTCAACTTTAAAGTTGAAAAAACGAGAAAAAGGTTGGGAAAGCCAACTTTAAAATTGGAAAAACGAGAACAAAGTTGGAAGAATCAACTCTAAAGTTGGCAAAACGAGAAAAAAAGTAGGAAAAACCGAGAAAAAAGTTGGAAATTCCAAGAAAAAAGTTGGAAAAGCCAACTTTAAAGTTGGTAAAACGAGAAAAAAGTTGGAAATTCCAAGAAAAATGTTGGAAAAGCCAACTTTAAAGTTGGCAAAACGAGAAATAAAAAAAAGATTGAGGTGGCCTAATACGCTTCCGTAAAAAAGACGTCAAGAACGCGTCAAAAACTATTTTCCGATTTTTACGAAATTAACAAACTTGGATCATACATCTATGTAGATCACTCAGATACAATTAGGTTTTTTTCAATCCATATAGCGGTCCTGAAGGAGAAGATTTTTAAAGATGGTTACCCCCTGATGCCTCTTTTGCCCCACCCTGGATCCACCCCTAGACCGATCTGGCCGAAATAATAAAATTGGTAGAGGTTCTTGAGTACTTGCTAAAGTTTTATCAAAATCCCTTCAGCGGTTTTGGAGAAGAAGTCGAAAATGTTAAAAGTTAACGGACAGACGTGCAAACAGTCAGACGGACAAACAGACAGACGGACGGACTCATTTTACGATATTTCCATGAAATAAACCTTTTCCAGGAATTTACTAAGAGTGCAATGGATATATCCAAATACAATTACTATTCATATAACGGCAGGGCGGAGTAACCTTTGTACTATCATAGGTTGATTTTACTCACTTTTCAGTTATAAGAAGCTTCACTGGCAAAATGTATACTCGTGAGTATTGTGGCAAGTAAGAACGATTACTCTTGTCAGTAATAGTTTACTGTTATGCTAAAATACCTAAAACTTAAAATCGTCGAAATCAAGAAAGAGTTCACGAGAATCCACCTCGCCAGGTATATGGATTTTAGTGTACTGATTTATACAATAAAGTAAAGTAATGATATATAAAATAATATTTATGGAACGCCTTGTCTTACATTTGAATCAATAAGTTGTGGTATAAACATTTGATCATCTATTATTTTGTCAGCAGTAGAAATTATGAATTATTTATCCTTTACGGGTCCACAGCGGGAAATGCAAATAATACAATCCAAAAATGCTTTGTTTTCTTAACTAATGACTCCAAAATAAACATTCATTTTTTATTCAAAGTTTGGAATTCATTTTTCAAGTTTTGTCGACCTTAAATTCAAGTAGTAGAAATCGAAATAATCATATGTTTTTTTTTGTAATTTCAACATAATGATGAAATATTGAATTTAGATAACACTTTCATTGAATGTAATTTCATAAAAAAATATCCTTCGAAAAACAAAATAGTAAAAGACACATAAAATGAAAAAAATAAGTTGTTAGGCGAATAAAGACGAACTGAATTTGTTTGTGAAAGGCAAAAAACAACGTTTGTGGTGAAGAAAGAGATTTAAAATAAGTATTATAAAACATGGAATAGAGTGGAAATTCAAATTACATCATATTACATGACTATAGGAATCGCTCTAATTTCGTGAGAAAATAAGATTTGTTAGGACTAAACGAATACTGATGACCTATATATACTAACACACTATTAGTAGTAAAATAAAATTACGTTACTATGTAAATACTAATGATCTAGATGCACTAACGTACTGTCATATATTAAAGAACACACACAGATATATATATATATATATATAAATATATATATATATATAAAACAAACAATTAGAGTGACTGACTGATATTAGATATAAGAAAAGTAAAGAGAGCAACGGGTCATTTTAACATAGAATAAACAAGTGTTCAGGTAATCTTTAAAGTTAGCTGTTGCTGTCTGTATTTTTCTTTAAACCTAATATGGTATGATGCCTCATTTGTTTAGCCAACTTACCAATCATCCATCCATACGGTTTCAGAAAATGATTTGATTACATTTTGCCTCACTGAATCCATTCGAATCATTCGCCCTCCATTATCCTCACAAAATTTTGCACCGGAGTTCCAGTTTATTTGACCGGTATAAAATGTTATTCTCCATTTATTGTTGACTTTTGCGATGACTATGAACATAAACAATTTTCTATTAATACTACTATGAAATGGTGAAAATTTAGCATGAATTCTTGTTTCTTATAATCCCACATGAGTGGCCACTTTCATGCAGGACGTGGAGAATATTTGATAACAAAGATCTGTACTGCATACCCTGATGGATGTATTGATAACATTATGAAGTATATGCAATACATATATCAAATCTTTATTGTCACAACTTTAGTGTGATGGGACTTTTTAATACTAATGGAAGACGTATACGAAGTCATGGACATCGTTGATACAACTAACCTATAATGCATGATGCCATTTGTTCGTCACTTTCATATTACGTTAAGAAACAAATGGTCTCCATCACATTTGCAGCAGGCAGGCTTTATTCTGTTCATTTTAGACTTCTTTATGAAATTTTTAAAGAAGCAAGAATGAACCCCTACACTGACTCTTCAAATCCAGAATACACACTGAACTCTGTTATAATGCACAATGATCTTCATAATCTGTTCAAACATACACGTCTTACAGACAATAACTGTTCGAAGCTAAGGTCTACAATCAAGGGTATACATGCTTTAAACACTAGGGATGATCAGTCCGCCATATTTCAATTTGATTGCATTTCATATAGCTATTCACCTATTTTGCAACCAACATATTTATTTATACAGATGATTTTGCCATGCCTAGATATGAAAAATGTTCATGTGCATCATCTCTCTTTATATACAATTCTGTTTGGCATATCGTCACCGGTGAAGTTTATATCGTTGAAATATTAAAATCTCAGATACCAAAGTATTAATCTTCATGATGTCCAGGATATAGATACAAATCTGGTAAAATTGGACAAACTTGGACAAAATTTGGACCTCTGAAATTCAAGAGGTGGGATCAGGTGCCATAGAGAGGTAAGCACCCTCTGTTGACCGGTCACAGTCCGCAGTCAAATCCAAATGAAATAAGTAAGGAACGAATCCTCGTCACAACTGAAAATGAAAACCTCAATAATATATTTTATGAGGTCTAAAATACCAATGCCCATAAAACCGCTTACTTTAATTGGCGATGGAATTTTAGATAAGTTATTAATTCTGTCGAGATTATGTCAGACAATGGGCTAAACATAAAGACAAGGAAGAAGACATTTTGTCTGAATGGATAAAGTTGTACGATGATTGATAAAATTAAAAACTTAAATAAGCAATGAAAACGAAAAGAAAAAAGAAAACGGTTTCAAAGATATTGAATTATTAAATAAAGTACAATAAAACCTCTTTATACTGCCATCATTCGTTCAGCCTAAATTTGGCACTATAAAGGGGTTTGGCAATAGGTTGAGGGAAAGCTTAAATGAAATTATAGGAAAATTGAAAAAGTGGACTTTCAAAAACTGTGCCATTAAGCGAGGTGGCATATGAAACGGGTATTACTGTACTCAAAAGTAAAAATTTGATTTGTAAATATAATATACTTAAAAAGAGTTTTAATAGACATATGTGATGTATACACTTCTGGAGTAGATATATCAATTTAAAGTCAAACAACTATATTTCGTTCTGACCAGAATATTTACAATAAAGAGTTTTGTTTATTTTACAATTTATTTTTTGTTTAATGTTGTTTAACGTCCCACTCAAGAATCTTTCACTCATATGGAGACATCACCAAATGCCGGTGAAGTGCTTCAAATTTTGGCCTATGCTAGGCACTTACGGCCATTGAGCAGTGAGGGTTTTAAACGTGCCGACACCTACTGTGACATTGGACCTCGATTTTTACTTTCTCAGTCCGAAGGACAGGAAACCGACTTGCCACCGGCTGGACTCGAACTCACGACCTCACGATCAAGAGTTGAGCGCGCTACCGACTGACTCAGGCCGGCTCGTTCTTTTACAGTATATCATCAGATATCAAAAACTCTCTGAGAGAGTAAATAATATAAGGATTTCAATGTAAATTGAAACATTTTCATAAAAAATTATTTATGTGCAAAAAATATAATATTAAAGATAAACAAGTTGCTGTATTCAACAGCAAATCATTAATTCATTAAATTTCAATAAGCAATTAAGTAATCAATGTCCAAATTGTATTCAAACAGAAAAAATGAAATTGATTTCTTTCATAAGATCAACAACAAAACTACTCAGTATACCAATTTGATATTCTTTTATTGCTTACACAATTTATGAATATGAGATGTATATCAGAGTGGAAAATGAAAGAGAAACTGTGTATATATTACAGAAATATATGAAAAAGCATATTCATTTATGAATATACCTTGACAATTGTAAGCATTGGTTTTGACGGTAAAACATTTGAAATAATTTAAGAACATCTACGAGTTTTTATTTGTCTATCTACAAATTGTATTAGAATATTAGATAAGAGTAAGTCATTATGTTGTAAGACAAATTCACTGCCCGATGTATAGTACCATTTGTTAAGGGCTTAACTAGTCAATAAAACAATTTATAAAAAAGCAAATAAACACACTGCAGTTCAAAGCGAGTACCAATCGATTAAGCCGTGACAATGGTTCTGCGAGTCAAGTTTCTAAAGCGGTTGTCGACAGAAACTGAACCTATAATTTGATTACAGTTTTAAGTACGGATGTTTATAAACATGTTGTTAATATGTTATATAGTACATCAGTCGACAGACTACAGGATAATTATATATTAACTAATTAGTTTATATATAGTTATCCTGTAGTCTTGTCGACTAATGTACTATTCACTCGGCGAACATCGGGAATTGCCGATTACTTTCATATTAATTTTACATTTTTATTATATAATATAGTCCACTTCGTTGAAGTATTGCTATTCAGTAAAAATGATATTGAACACGTACAAAAAACATACAAATCAGTGCGTTTCACCGTGGGAATCAGGTCATATTCCTACGCACTACCATACTACCACTACTGCTACTATAACATAATGGCCTACCTAAATATCTGAGATCATGTTCTAAATTAATTAACTATTGATTATTTATTTATTACATGCACCTTAATCATTTACTGACCGCGCGGCTCACTTCGGAAATTGGAAATTCGTCCACAGTTTTTTTTATATCACCCATGACATAAGCTTAACCTCCTCCCAACTAAGAAAGTTTAAATTTCCCAGAGAACCAGAAATTAAAGACACAACAGAATCAAGCACACACGCTTCATACTTAGGTATTTTAAGTGCTATAGACACAGACAGGAAATTAAAAACTAAGCTATACGACAAAGGCGACGATTTCGGTTTCCCCATCGTAAGTTTTCCACATTTAAGTAGTAATATCCCACAATCACTGACATATGGAGTTTATATTTCACAAATGATCCGATATGCCAATTGGTGTTCAACATATGAACATTTTATATACAGAGGTAAACTACTAACGGACAAATTATTGACACAAGGATATCGAAAACCGCGTCCAAATGTCAACGTTCTGCAAATTTTACGGTCGGTATAATAGTCTTATTTGAGATTACTCTATGTAATTAAATGAAATGTTTAGTTTCCTGTTCAATAACGGTTGTTGAGACGTCTGTACCAGTTGCGACGAGGATTTGTTCCTCACATATTTCATTTGGATTTGACTGTGGGCTAACTGCGGGTGTCACCAGTCAACAGGGGATTCAAGAAGCCTGCTGAGATTGCTTTTCAACGTTAGTACATTGTATACCTGTTAAAAATTGAACCATCCATAACTGACGTCATCGAATACACGCAGAAATTCCCTCCAAAACGTACGACATTATTCTATTACTGCGAATGACTACTATATTTTAATAATCTTCGCTTATTCGTTTGAATAGATGATAACGAGAGATTGCATTTTAATTATTAGACAACTTATTTTAGCCTTTGAAGCCTTCATTATATACTATGATATTGATGTGTTCGAAATTTTCCGATTTCCAAAGTGAGCCGCGTTGACAGTTATTGTGTTCATAAATTTAAAACTCATACCTCTTTTAGCGTTCATACCACAAGGGAATAATACAATCTAACACCACTTTGAGGGAGGGATGGCAAAATCTCAATCCGAGTGCACACAATTTTGTTTGTCCATGACGAGGCTTGTCGGAAGTGCCAGAAATACTGTTTTAACTGTTGTTATCGTCTGCAGATGGGTGTAGTCGCTCCTTTATACTGTTTCAACATGAGATAAAAACAGTCAAACACCATTTTGGGAGAGGGGCGGCGAAGGTCAATCCTCGCGCACAAAATTTTGTTAGTCCATCTACAGACGACAACATAATTTTAAACAGTAGTCCTGACACCCTTCAGGGTAAGATAACATTTCCCACGAATTTGACACGATATAGATGCGAAAATGTGATTTACACTACTTGAATGTTTACTCCCCGTCCGTGTCTGTAAATTGTTCAAGGAGGCAACATGTGTGCATGAATTTGCGTTTTGCTGGGATGTATAACAATCGCATAAGTATGAAAATTGTCATTATTTATCAACAGATCGTCGTTGATATATGTGTCAAAGCCTCTACTTCTGATTCATAAGCTTATGGATAAAACTCCTACATATGAATAAAGAAACAGGACGGCTAATGAAGGGGTGCAATTGGTTTCCACTGAAATCCGACGACTTGCTGAAAGATCTGGTATCCGAAATATTCACTTGTACTGTCTATAAGAAAGATTAGTATCTTTGTATAGCTATATACAGTGAAACCTGTATATAAGGGCCAGCCAAGGGACCAAAAAATATTGACCTTAATGTGCAGATGACCCTTATACACAGGTTCAATTTAGTTGAAGTATGCAGTCAAGGGACTTGAAAAATCTGGCCTTTATAAACAGATAATCCTTATATAGAGATGGCCGCTATGGCAAGTTTTACTGTACATACATTGTAAATATTCTATCCTAAAATTTAAGCTCCTATATTTTCTTAACCGACAGTATGGAGAATATCGTATTTAGATCCCTGCACTGTCAAGTTATAAACCTCAAATGCATATAATTTTTTTTCCATTTGGAAATTTTATTCTTAATTCTTAACCATCTTATACCTGGAAGGACATATATGTCCCTGGCGGACTTAGACCGGGAAGGACATATATGTCCTTGGCCGGATTACATTTCAGAAAAATATAATGTTACGTGTCTTTTCATGACGTCTTTACTCGAAAATGACGTCACAATCCAGCAAATAAGTTATAAAGCAGATGTTATTGGCAATGCATATCGATACATGTACGTCGTCTTAATAACAATTCGACTTTTCGGTTGACACTTTGCCATATATTGATTAAAACGTGTCGTTTTAGAGTCAGTATACTGCGTTTAGGGCTGTCAAGTCGGATTATGCACATATTATGATTATGATTAAGATTATGTGCCGCTGTATATAAATATACACTTAGCAGTCTTAGAAAAAAAGTTTGTCAAATGCTACACCTACACATAGAACCTTTATCAAAATTAGTAAATGAATAAATGTCAGTAAATAAATCCATTAAATATATATGTGCCTAGGTAATTATTTTTGCGATCTGTCTTCCCTATTTTCTGTCTTATATCTAAGATATAATGGTATGTGTAATATCGCGCAATACAACCTTAAATCTTACCTGCTAAAACTGTTGCACAGAATATGAAAACTTGTATGAGATCAAGATGCTTGAATGTCATTATATATTTCGCATGAGTGCCCCTTGATCAAGTCATTCTTTTCCTGTGTATATGTGTCGGAAGTATTCGATATACTTATTGAAAACTTCCCAAATTTAATCTGTAATGATTAACATATACCTTACAACATAAACGAAATGTATAAATTACTATCCATTAGCAATAATGCCCATAATTCGAGCGCTTTGTAGCGCTGTTGATAAGCCATATAATTATATAAAAAATTAAATAAAATTGAATTCAAATTCTAGAATATTTTAGTCCACGTAGTTATGTTAAATTTATCAAGTAAAATCATGAAAGAATTCAAATCATAAGTTTTTTGCCAAAAAAAGTTTTGACACTGCAAATGGCAATTTTTGAGAGAAAAATAGTTTATCTTATTTACGATAACTTACCTAGTTCCTATAGAATATATTCATATTGACGGAAATATCCTATTAGACCAACTTGTATTTTATAAGCCGAATTTATTTCGAAAATAAGAATTCGCTCTAAACCGTCAATGCACTGTACTTTGTCCTTTATTCAGATTTCAAAATAAATGTTCTTTTCGATCAATATTTGCGTCAGTCAAATAGTAATAAGAATAAATAACAGTATGAACAAATATTTCTTCAGTTGTCAGAAGGTACAAAATGCAGAAATATTTCGATTCTGACAATACATTCAAAGAAATTTTCCGATACAAAATATAAAATGAATTGTACAATCAATATCAACAATATTTGCTTTCTTACAGACTCGATGAGACAATGAAAGTATTCTAACTATCACTGTTTACTAACAGATCAAGATAAAGCATAATTTTGTTTTGCAATAGCATGAAGACACAAATTTATAATTATCACCGTAAAAGTACAAATTAGTGTTTTCAATTCACCAGAAAAAGTACAGTTGCTATAACCAGTATAACAGATTTTAAAATACTGACCGGAGATAGAGAGAGAGAGAGAGAGAAAGAGAGAGAGACAGAGATGCGCGCGCAAACATTCTATGTAAAATGATTTTACGATACTGACTAAAAAAATATTTTTTAAGCTATAACAGGTAGAGCACTTTCTGTAAAAAAGAAACAAACAAAAAACCAGAATTCTATCATTCATTCTATTTATAATAAAAATCGTCGTGTTGTTATTTCATGGAGGTTGGAAGCTCGTGGTATTTTGTTTTTTACCGGATATCTCGCTCAAATCTAGAGCCTGACGAGATTTGATACTTTGGAGGATTCTTTAAGGTTGGATGTTAGATACAAGTTAATTAATGAAGTAGAAATTACCGCCAAATCCTTCATCCTATGTATAGACATCTACGGCTTCACTTCATGTTTGTACAGTCAGAGTAAATAATAGCATCTATTTTTTGGTCATGTAAAATAGATGCCTTTATTTTACGAGAAATGGTTGTATTGCGATATTCGAATAATATCGGGCTCTTGGATTTGGGTCCCTCCCTGACGACTGCGAACCTGGTTCACCTGTTTGCAGCCATGTGGCGTTTGCGCACACCAAGGCAACTGATTCCATATGTACCATTGTGTTAACTGTCAATTTGAAACTGTTCTGCGCAATTGTACTGTGACTGTGAATTTTTTGAACTGTGAAACTGTGACTGTAGTGAAATTTGTTATTATTATTGTAAGTCATCGGGTAATTGAGCTTAATATTGAGTTAATTTTACATATTCTAATTCAGTAACCATCCGCGGTTAACCGGGGTGATAAATTCTTAATGTGTTGATTGATGTTGCTTTGATGCATTTGTGTGGGTTTGCCCAGATGTGTTGTGTTTGGCATTCCATAAAGTCTGAGTATGCTACACCCAATACTCGCCAAATAAAATATTAGCCTGTTTTTTCTGGTTTTTCTCTGTATAAATAAATAAAAATATGAATAAAAATAGATTGATAGAAATAAAAAAAAATTCGGTAAAAAAAATCACACATAATATAATAATTTCAATCAGTTACAAGTAGACTTATTTTTTAAAAAAATCAAATAAATATGATTGAATAAATGAACAAAATTATTCAGTCTAATCTAATAATATATATTAAGATTAATTATAGCTAATCAACAAATTTTAAAGGAATTTCAATACGATTAAATAATGTATCATTATTAACTATAATCATCAGTATTTCTTTGATTCAGTTAAATGTTCTTATTTGAGAGATCACTGGTCTTTTACACAACGCTTGTCTATTTTATGTTTGATACACAAAAAAGCTGTTTTGAACAATTATAGACCTTTATGCTTAACTAACACCGATTTTAAAATTATAGCATTCATTTTAGCTGAACGTCTTCAAAAATTTTAAGTAAACTTATTTCACATAATCACACTGCTTATGCAAAAGGCAGATTTATTGGAAAGAATACTCGTATTATTCTAGACATTTTTTATTAACATAATAATTCTGATTTCCAAAAAAACCTTCGTTAGTGTTGAGTGGAATTTCATGTTAGATGAATTAAGAAAGTATAATTTCGGTGATTATTTTATTAAATGGATTAAAATCTTGCATAAAAACTCAAATTTTAGGCTAAAGATTAAGGTTGGTTTTCAAAAGCCTATAGAGTGGAAAGAGGAATTCGTCAACGGTGTCCTATTTCCGCACTAATGTTTTTGTTTATGATTGGAATTGTAGCTATCAAAATAAGAAAAAAAAACAATCAGATAAAGGGTGTCAGTGCCACAGCTCATGATGAACATGATAACAAAATTATACAGCACGCAGATGACTCCACATTAGCCCCGAAAGATGAAAAGTCGTTGAAAATTGCCCTTTCTGAAATTATAAAATTTTCCTCAGCATCTGGTATGAAGCACAATATCAATAAATCTGAATGTATCTTACTTGATGGTATTAAAAACAAATCTGATGTTGATACTTGCGATGTTAAAATAAATAATACTTCTATGAAAACACTTGTTATTTACACTGGTCATGATAATGCACTATGTTATGAAAACAATTATAATTGGGTTAGATGCATAAATAGAAAAAATGTTTGAATCATGGAAAACAAGAAATTTAACAATATTCGACAAAATTTGTGTCATAAACTGCTTAGCAATATCAAAGTTAATTTAATTAGTTTAACTCATGAAAAAACGATTGTGTATTTTTAAAAGTTGGACAAAGTAATCTACAACTCCGTCAAGGAGAAACTTCAGCAATAATGTACAGTTGCTTATTCCAGAAGCTTTGTAAATCAGATGTGGATTCTTCAGAACTCTAAACAACTTTTAGAAAATATGAAGGCACACAATTTTTCTCAAATTCACAATATCAAAACACACGTCTTCTCTACTATTTACACGACAACTCCACATGAAAAATTAAAAGAGAGACTTTTTAGCATCATTGACAACTGTGGTATCCGAAACTTTAAATATCTCATCATTGGATATCATGATATTTATTTTGTCCAACACTCCTCTGATTCTACACATAAATATACTGAAGTTGAGATAAAAAAGATAAAAAGCAGACTTCATTCAGAAACTGCTGAATCAAAGGAAGAAGAAACTAAAAGTGACCTTTAATTTGACATTTACATATATCGACAACGTTTTATCAATTAATAATTTTCATACATATGTCAATGCGATATCCCAGCAAACTAGAAATTAAAGATCCAACCGAATCATGCAAACAAGCTTCATACTTAGACATTTTACTTACTATAGACACAGACGTGAAATTAACAACTAAGCTATACGACAAACGCGACGATTTCGACTTTCCGATCGTAAACTTTCCACATTCAAGTGCTAATATCCAACAATCACCTTCATATGTAGTTTATATTTCGCAAATAATCCAATATGCCAGGGAGTGTTCAACATATGAACATTTCGTACACAGAGGTCAAATTATTGATACAGGGATGTCGAAAACTCAACGTTTCGCAAATTAATTACGGCCGGTATAATAGTCATGTTTGCGATTACTCTATTTCACTAAGTGAAATGTTTAGTTGCCTGTTCGATAGCGGTTGTTGAGACGTCTGTATCAATTGTGACCAGGATTTGTTCCTCACGTATTTCATTTGGATTTGACTGTGGAGTCACGGTGGGTGTGACCGATCAACAGGGGATGCTTACTCCTCCATGGCACCCGAGTCCACCCCTTGATTTCCAGTGGTCCTTGTTTGTCCTATTTTACCAGATTCGTATCTATATCCTGTCATCCTAGAGAATTATACTTTAGTATCTGAGATTTTTTATATACCTATGGAAAATCAGAGATATAATTAAGAGAAGAACAATGATTGGTACGACACTACAAGGTGATATTGCAGTTGTTGACCTTGTATCGAAATTAAAGTCTTAGAAAACATCTTTGGTTAACAAATTGAAAACCTGACAACAATATACTTTTTTTCATTCACAGTTTGTGTAAAAAATTGGGTATAGATTTTAATTACTTGATGAAGACAAATGAAAGAAATATCTGTGACTTCTCGATTATTCAAAACTTATTTTTACTTATGTCATTAATGAATGTAAAAAAATCAGAATGTCAAAAGTATTTTTTATTTCAGTCACTATGGAATAACAGATTTATAACTTTTAAGGGCAAGGCATTATATTTTCACAGTTGGATTAAAAGTGATTTTAAGTATGTAAATGATATTGTTGATGTAAATGGATTTAAGTCACCAGAACAGTTTTGACAAACTTAAAAAAAAATAAAAAATAATTGGATTTGTCAATACAACATATTGAAAAATAGTCTAAAACATCTGTGGACAAACTATGGGCACATAATAAGATTTATAAATTTACGACGTTTTTTGAAGTATTTTCCATTTTAATTTCCTGGGTTATTACAACATTAAAAATGTCTATGACTGTATTTTTTATGACTTATTTTGTAATAAAATTTGTAGTCAACCTTTCAGCAATCTTTACTATCAAGAATTTGTAGAATACAGAAATCATCCTGGAGTTTAATTTACAATCTAAATGTTTTAATACTTACAACAGAGAGGTTGCTGAATTTAATTTTAAACTCTTAAACAACTTATTGTCAAATAGATTTTGATATGAGTAAATGGAAAACCAAAGTATAAATCAATAGAATGTCCATAGATACAAATCCGGTAAAAATGGACAAACACGGACCTCTGGAAACCAAGAGGTGGAATCAGGTACCATGGAGGAGTAAGCATCCCCTGTCGACCGGTCACACCCGCCGTGAGTCCACAGTCAAGTCCAATGAAACACGTGAGGAGTGTATCCTCGTCACAATTGGTACAGACGTCTCAACAACCGCCAACAAAAAGGCAAATAAGAATTTAATTTTCAAGTGTATTGATACATACACTCTCTGGAGTGATATAAGTGTATTTTTTAAATATGACATCACATGAAAAACCAAAGTAATAGGCTTCTACTAAGAGGTCAATTAAAAAACTATTATGCTTAATAATATTATGTCATTTAAAGCTTTTCGTATTTATAAATATAAAATGTTTTGCAGATTACATGACAAGGGAGTTTTACAAACGGAAATAAGAAAGAGTTTGAAATGGTGTCTTAGAATTTTTTTCAGAATTTTTTGTTTTATCAAATATTGATATCAAATTAAGATTTTTTGCAACATCTCATATCAATATTATCTTTGTAAACCATACACATGTATCTATATTACTATCAAAAACAAATAAATATAAATGTGCAATTTTGTAAACATATTATGTACAGTGGGAAGTCAGTGAAGTCCATCGCTGGTCCCTCTTTATATTCTACTATGTTTGGGTATGGTTTTGAAATATATATATATATATATATATATATATATATATAAAGTCTCAAGTGACCTATTCTAATCGCCTATTGCTCGTCATTGTCCGTCGTGCGTCCGTAAACAATTTACATTTTTTATTTCTTCTCTGAAATTACTGAAGAGATTTTGACGAAAATTTACAGGAAGCAAATATTCAAGATATTTTGTAGTTTTCAGCCAGATTGGCCAAGGGTGGATCCAGGGTGGGACAAATTGGTCCCAGTAGGTACCCCTCTTTAAAAATCTTCTTTTCCAGACACGCTACATGAATTAATCAAAGTACTGAAAGTACTGATAAGAGTTGATGGCAATCGTAAGTTTTAATGAGGTATAATACACCCAGTATACTGAATACTTTTTAATTCGGTAAAATTAGGTTTTACAAAAAAAGTATTTAAAAATCAGGTCAGACATTTGGCCTAACGTGAGTACTGAAGGCTTATTTATTATGCAACAAACTGAATAGATCAGCAATATGATTATGAAATCTTGTGCTTATAAACATCGTTTCATCGATATTTCATTTCTATGAGACGGGCAGTATTACACCCTTAAGGCATGCTTCCTATCAGTAGCCTTAAATCTCTAGTACGTGTACATGTAAAACATTCAAAGACTGCCGCGAGTTTCTCATCAGTTAAGATCACTTGAATGGGGAATGACGCAACTTCTATGTCCAACTTCACAGACAGATCTTGCCAATACACATTAAGGGAAACTTGGCCAAAACTCATTTGCATATTAATCGTGCGCAAGAATTGTTAACAGTCCATTCTATCGCTTTTAATGTCAATTCTATCACAAGAGAAAATGGTAAAAAGTAATTGAAAAGTAACATTCTAAAGAAAACTTAGGATATCTTAAAATTCGTAAGACGATTTAATCAATATCACTTAAATCTGTTTATCAAAGGGGACACATTTATTCATAATGTATTTGTCCGAATTGTTTTGGCACGCATTTTGCATTAATCGAATACAATTTCGGTAAGCGGAACTTCTCTTGTCTTTCGGTCACTTCCGCTGGTATATAGAGAGGTGTCGCTGTGCGACATGTGTAAGTTCACCTGGAAATGTTCTGCCCTCCCTCCCTCCCCTTACCTTATTTATATTGATATTATTTGAAATTTTATTTTGAATTTGTTACTGCTGTTAGCTTTATATATATTCAGATAATCACCGGTTATGCGAGGATCGTCACGGCTGAACATTGCTTAGATGCTCAGTGGTTGAAATTGGACTAGATGTCCCACCCTTTTGATTCATTCAATCCTGTGAAGTGGCAATTTCGCTCATCAGTTTCGTTTAATGTTTCATGTTCTTAGCAGAGGCTATTTATATTATTTGATTATGTTTACTCTGTTCAACCGCTCTCGGAGTTCAGACTTAAACAATTTCCTATTTGCATATTCATATTTTTGGGGAAGCCTAATAGGACTCCACTTGGGTACTGGCTCCCATATTTAATCTGAGTACAACTGTGGCAACATATCGCCAATATATATATATATATATTTATATATATATATATATATATATATATATATATATATATATATATATATATATATATATATATATATATATATATATATATAAATTTACATTGCTTTTTTGTTTATTGTCATACTCGCTCCATCTCCAAAAAGAAATAGTCAGTATATGATAGCAGTGCATGGTCTGCTGATTCAAAAGGCAATGATGTGGTATTAGTGTATACCTGGTATCTCTTATCAAATAATTTATTCAGGGAGATGATCAAATTGTCTTACGCTGCATAATGGTGTGGCGCTATCTGTAATAAAGGACGCTGAACTGACCTTTAATAGCATATATTTCAACAAGTCTTGTAGACCTAAATTTTCAGCGAATTGTTACTATACTTTCGTAATATCAAAAAGTAAAAATTAAAATTTAAAAAAAAATTGAGTTTATGTTGCTGAAATGCACAAACATGTGTAATTTTGCGTCTATATAATGTGTTATTAACCCCATACTGCTAAAAGTGCTTTGACTTGTTACCAATAAACAGGAAACAAGTATTTACAGTTCTTTACCATATTTATGTTTTTCTTATTTTGCTTTTCATTGGTTTTTTGTGTTGGCCACATCAGCCGATATATTCTTCTTGTTAATGTTTTGGGTTGTTTTTTGACATTATCTTGAAATGTATGATAGATAGAGATAAAGTGAGTAAAGCGAGTAAAGTGAGTAAAGTATTCAGCACTCAAAGGTGTACAACAGTTATTTCCTCTTTTACGTGAATTTCTGGATTTTTCATGTTATTGCAGTTTTGTCCTATTATCTTTAAAAGTATGACAGACAGAGAGAAAGTGAAAGAAGCAGAAATGTTCAGCACAGAAAGATCTACAAAATAGTCAACAGGACCGAAATTATTAGGTTGTTCCTTATGGGAGTTATTTCCCCTTTTAAGTGGATTTGTCATGTTTTGGGCCGGGTTTTTTTTTTGACATCATTAAAAGTGTGATAGACAGAGAAAAAGTGAAAGAAGGAAAAATGATCTGCATGCAAAGATTTACAAAAAAGTAAACAGAGTAGAATTTGTCAGGTCAACTCTTATGGGAGTTATTTCCCCTTTTAGTGGATTTTTCATGTTTTTGCCCGTTATTTCGAAAAGTATAATAGATAGAGAGAAAGTGAAAGAAGCAAAATTGTTCGGCATGTAAAGATCTGTTAAGATGTCAATAGGGCGTGAATTGTCAGGTCAACGCGTATGGGAGAAATGTTATGTTTTGCTTAGGTGACCGTTACGGTCCACTGGACCCCTTGTTTGTTTCAACGGTAAAATGTTTTAAAATCCAATATAACAGCTTCAATTGTCCCCTATTGCCTGTCCTTGGATATTTTCAATCGCACTTAAATGTCCATGACACGCTTTGTACATTACAGTCTCAATCACCTGCCACTTATGATTGATTTCATAAACAAAAGATTCCACCTGTTAATGTAATGATTGTAACGATTCTGTCTTAAAATTTTAGTTTAAGGAATAGAGATTTTGAGTGATTAACCCACCAATACTTTATATGAACAAAACCACTACAACAAAGCAAAGATAAAAACAAAATTATAAACTCAATATACATGCACATTTATATTTACCAAACGAATTCATTTAGCACAGTGATTTTTTTATCATGGTACATATAGTTTAAGTTAATCTTATATAAGAAAGATATTTGTAAGATATTATAATGTTTAAACATTTAAAAATGTTTTTATCAACATACATCACAAGTGTTATTTATGTAAGATATTATATCTATTTTTATAATTAATAATGACAATTTTCATACATATGTCAATGCGATATATCCCAGCGAACTAAAAATTAAAGATACAACAGAATCAAGCACACATGGTTCATACTTAGACATTTTACTTAATATAAACACAGACGGGAAATTAGCAACTAAGCTATATAAACGCGACGATTTCGGCTTTCCCACCGTAAATTTTCCACATTTAGTAGTAATATCCCTCAGTCACCTGCATATGGAGTTTATATTTCACAAATGATCCGATATGCCAGGGCGTGCACAACATATGAAGATTTCATATACAGAGGTAAACTACTCACTGACAAATTATTGACACAGGGATATCGAAAACCACGTTTAATGTCAACGTTCCGAAAATTTTACGGTCGGTATAATAGTCTTGTTTGCGACTACTCTGTTTCACTAAGTGAAATGTTGATTTGCCTTTTTGTTGGCGGTTGTTGAGACGTCTGTACCAATTGTGACGAGGATACACTCCTCACTTGTTTCGTTGGACTTGACTGTGGACTCACGGCGGGTGTGGTGTGACCGGTCGACAGGGGATGCTTACTCCTCCATGGCACCTGATCCCATCTCTTGGTTTCCAGAGGTCCGTGTTTGTCCATTTTTACCGGATTTGTATCTATGTCCTGGACATTCTATTGATTTATACTTTGGTATCTGAAATTTTTATATCTATTTTTATAAGATATTCTTCAGTACCAAAACGTGAAATTCTACATCTGAATGATACACAAAATTGGCACATAATATCCAATGTTTAAACATTTAAAAATGATTTTTATCAACATACATCACACGTGTTATTTTTTGTACTTTAGCGAGGATTTAATTTTGGCATTATCAGCGAGATTCTTGAGATAGCTAAAATTTAATATTGCTAATAATTCATTCCCCATCATAGGTAAGAATTATCTTTTTTTAATAATAAAATCGCTAAAATTACTTCTCGCTAAAATTATATACCATATTTTAGGACAAAACGCTAAATTTGTGTCTGGCTAAAATTTCACTTATACGGTATTCAATAAATATGGTACAAAATCACCTCTTTAGTATTATGTTTATACTATCTATAACCACAAGGTGGTTGCCACAGCTGCTGGGCCGTTTGAGTCCCGAGGTATACATAGACCTAGTACCTGGTATTACGGTACCAGCTGATAATCTTGTACTAAGGTAAAATTTTGCACTGATGACACCATTTAAGTGGTTACTCTTAGACGGATTTTGGCTATACATTTAAATTTATTATTTGGTCTTGTATGAAACCAATTTCTCTTTAGAAAATATACATCTATTTTCAATTGGAGCTCAACTGATGGAGTCTTACTGACAGAAACGATCATCTTGAGCATTATAACTTTGGTATTACGTTTATAAAATGTAACAAATGTGCTTACAGTTGCGGATGTCATAAAGCCATTACATTTTTTTCTTTCATAAATGAAATGTCTCAGAATTTTATATAACAGCTTCAAGTGTCTCTTATTGCTTGGCCTTGAATATTTTAAATCGAACTTAAAACGTCCATGACACACTTTTTACATTAGAGTTTCCATCACCCCACTTATGATTGATTTCATTAACAATAACTTACACCTGTAATGATTTTGTCGAAAAAAAAATCCATTTCTGAGGAATAAAAGACTCGGATTGAATAATTGTATATGAACAAAACAACCAGAACAAAGGACAAGTAAAAATTACATGTACACTGAATATACATTTACTTTTATATTTATCTAATGGATTGATTTTGTGTCATGGTACTTGAAGTAAATTTTATATAACAAAAATATATGTAAGATGTAATTCAGTACCAAAGCTTGAAATTCCGCTTTTGATATTTGACGTCTTTTACTTTGAGATATACAAACTTTTTGGCAAATAAAATTGAACCAAAGTTTGGTTAGAATTACTTTGGCCGACCTGTTCCTTTATTCATACGAAGCAGACTTGATTCAGAAACTGCTGAATCAAAAGAAGAAAAAGTTAGCGGTGTCCTTTATTATATATCGACGACATTTTGTCAATTAATAATGACAATTTTCATACATGTCAATGCGATATATCCCAGCAAACTAAAAAGTAAAGATACAACAGAATCAAGCACACACGCTCCACAGATGGGAAATTAGCAACTAAGCTATATGACAAACGCGACGATTTCGGCTTTCCCATCGTAAATTTTCCACATTTAAGCAGTAATATCCCTCAGTCACCTGCATATGGAATTTATATTTCACAAATGATCCGATATGCAAGGGCGTGTATAACATATGAAGATTTCATATACAGAGGTAAACTACTCACTAAGAATTATTGACACAGGGATATCGAAAACCGCATTTAATGACAACGTTCCGCAAATTTAACGGTCGGTATAATTGCGATTACTCTGTTTCACTAAGTGAAATGTTGATTTGCCTTTTTGTTGGCGGTTGTTGAGACGTCTGTACAAATTGTGACGAGGATACACTCCTCACGTATTTTATTGGACTTGACTTGACCGGTCGACAGGGGATGCTTACTCCCCCATAGCACCTGATCCCACCTCTTGGTTTCCAGAGGTCCGTGTTTGTCCATTTTTATCGGATTTGTATCTATGTCCTGGACATTCTATTGATTTATACTTTGGCATCTGAGATTTTTTATATATTACAAAAGTAAGAAATTATACATTAAAAACAATATAAATGTTTTGCATATATCATTACAAATTTCAAAGTTCTTGTTATTAATCTACACCTCATGTAATTGTATCATGTTTGTTTTCATCATTTTGAAAATGAAAAATATATACCCTTTTCATTTCCAACTGTTGACGACAATGTAAGATTTTGTACATTTATATCTTATTGGAGTTTTCCAATCATACATCCATTCTATTATCTCAGATAAATGACAATTCTTCGTCTTCATTTGTGTCGGACATATCATCATATCGTGTGTAAACTTGTTGTTTGGGGATAATATTTCGCTTTTTAAATATCGTCCGTGTATAACATGTGTTGCACACAGTTATACAGTTCATCTAGCTAAATATATGCAATTCCTATGACCTAACAGGTTCGCTCTCCTTTCCTAATTCTAAACTTACAGTTTTTGAGCCATCAATAACCATTCTTCCCCTAGGGCGGGATTTTTAAGGTTTCGTGTTTCTGAAAGCTTATAAAAATGCTACAGAATGAACCATGTTAGCACTCTGGTCGTTAGGACGTTTAGAAGTTATGGGGTAAAATCCATAAAAAATTAACATAAATCGCTAAAAACCAGGAAAACTTCAAGTTTTCCTTTATTTATGGTCTCTGTTTGCAATGAAAGTAATGGTTGTATGGTAAATATCTTAAATGATAAGTATGGGCCAATTAAGCAACCATTGTGTGTAAAATTTGGTGTTTTGGGGTAAGAAATCGATTTCTAAAACAGAAATCCGTGACAAAATCATTATACTTTAAAGCGATATAATCTGTCACAATGATTGTTTTTGTCCCCTGACATATAGTCGAGAATATGATAAAATATGTGTTCAAATACATTATCAGACACATGAAATGTTGTAAAAGATATTCTTTTCGAAGTTATATGTTTTATTAGCAATTAAGTTTTCCGTACCTTATAAATTCCAGCTGTATTTCCGTATGCAATGACCTTTCACATTATTTTTTTTCGCCATACCGAATGTACTTCGTAATTCGGTCGGGGATCTCGGTCCTTTACGCGCTCGGATTATGTTAAAATCGGCCAATTTTTGTGTGATTTATATTCACTTTTAAGATACAGGACGTGAATTTTTTGGGAAGTACTTGTATTATGTAAAATATATGCTTTTCAACGCTATTTTAAATATCTGAAGAAAATCGGATGAATAAATGAATAAATATATAAGGTCACTAAAAGAAATTCTCCCGATCTTTATTGTTACCATGAATATTGACATTGACAAAATCAAAACAATAAAATTGTGAAAAGTATTATGTTTTGCAATCGTGCCGCCATGCCCGGTGGAGTTGGGCAGTTCATGATCATATTTGTCAAGAATGATAAACCCGAGAATGCATTAGGACGAGTTAAAAATGGGTCGAGATCACCTGATATACCCGGCACGTGGACAATTTCAGAAACGAATGTTTTGAAACGACGAAAAAGACAAACTTTGTCTGATATAAGTATGAAATGATGATGTACGAAAATAAACACAAAGAGTAATAAGAATAAAATGTATATTAACTGCAAATAGTGCGTGTTTATTGGACACTTGGTAATCTTCGTAAAAATTTACCGAAAGTTAATTTGCAATGCAATGGCGGACAAACAGTATCTGATATTACGGGTTACGTTTGGCATGATTGTTGAAGTTTTGCACATACATTTGTTATTCTAAACACCAGATGATCTATTTGAAATATATTTGAGATAAGACATTACATAAAATGGGCTCATATCACTTTAAGCAAAATAACCCAAGTATTTACCAAGGCGTTTTTGGAGGGTATGTTTCAGGCAGTCTATCACAAATGCTACAGATTGAGGTATGTTAGCGCTCTGGCCAATTAGGAGTTCTGGGGTAAAAACTATAGAAAATTAACAAAACTCGCTAAAAATGGAAAAATACAACTAATCTTTTTGCAATTAAAGTAATAATTGTATGACAAATAGCTTAAATGGTATGTATGGATACAATAAACAATGATAATTTATAAAAGTTGGTGTTTTGATGTAAAAACCACGAAAACTCAATGAATATTAAAATAAAACATTAATCAATCCTTTATTTATGGTTTCTTTTAAAAGATTAAGTAAATGTCTTAATTGATGACTAGTTTATTAATACATCTTTAATGATGACTAGTTTATTAATACATCTTTAATGATGACTAGTTTATTAATACATCTTTATTTCGTTCGTCCTACTCGCAAGCGAAAGGTCTTAGGTTCGATTTCCAGTACTTAATCATACCTACAGAAGATAGCAAATGCTCCATATGATGTAAAAGATCATTCACGTGACTACAACAGATATTACGTCTTACGTTGTATGTGAAAAGTTAAATAACATTCATTGTATCAGTGAATAGGTTTATTAATATTTTCCGGATTGAGGTAACTCGAATAAATAAGCCCGCTCCGTTTCCGACTCTCTCCATCTTCCGGGAGATAATGAAATAATCTTAGTGAACGGAATATATCGACTAAGTTATCTGTGTTAGAATTGAGCATCAATATTTTTCTATGCGAGAATTCCTCCCGGGGGAGATTTTCAATGTGAAAGGTTTTCTATTTGACACAGGCACACGTCCTCATCATAGGTTAAAATACACATGTATGTGGCATTTTATTTATAGTAGATGAAATTTTAGCCTTTTCTCCAAAAGTTGGAACTTTCTTTAAAAACCTTTCACACGGACTGAAGAAAGCGTTTCGAATACAAAATTCGCTAGGTCATGGAGAGGGTTTTCAAAAGCGCGTCACAAATGCGTATATAGTTCTCCATGACACGTGTCTATTGAGCAACTACAGTTACTGATATGCATCCAGAATTTCGTTTAGTTCATTCCCAAGGACTTGAAAAAATGACTTAATTTTCATTTATGTTTCTAATTCAAACGAAAACAATAAGTCGTCTTAACTAACACATTTAAACAGTTTGTATGCAAGCATTTATCAATTTAAAGATATATGTTTGTTTACCTTTCAAAATAATTATACACTTTCCTACCAAACCTTTGTTCTCCTGACTGATCTGTATCGATATGTCAATTGATATTTCCTGTTGGTTTCATTAAATTTTCATGAAAATAAACACTTTCAAGATCAAATGTTTACCTGTACATTTAATTGTTCTTTATCCGGATTACGTTAATGGTTTTATCAGCGAGTTTTCGGCCCTGTAGATCATGATCACAGCAAATTTACAATCGAGTTTCATTATGTATGTATCGTACATTACATTTATAATCTACCAAAGCATCACCATCTGTCATGGTGCAGCTTCCAACAATGGCATGCCATCCATTTCTTTGATTTAAGTACTTTGACTACATACATGTGGACTTAACTGTGTTTTCCAAAAAAAAAATAATGATTTTTCACAACAAATCGAAACTCCATTAAAACACGACATATTGGATATGCAAACGGTGTCAACATGACAAACAATTGCAAATCCCAAACGGGATGGGAACAGGTGTCCAGAAGCAAGAGATATACACAGGCATAAAATTTTAATATGTCTATATATTTTGTAAATGTAAGGTCAGGTGTCGTAAACATATACAAATAGTAAGGTCGAATTTGCAAACGAATATTTGCCAAACTGTTTTTTTTTCAAGCAATTTTCAGAAAATGTATATCTCACCTATGTATATCTCTTTTTGTAATGTTTACCAATTTGAGTAGTACAAAAAGAAATATTTTTGGAAAGAACAGAGCTAGTGCCTCTTTAATGTATTACTGTTAACATCAACTGTACCTCCACTATTTCACCAGGACCAGCGTGATACTGGCCCAGAAGGGGATATTTCCACCTTCCAAATAGTGAATGAGTATTTTCAGACTCAGTTTGATCATTCCTAAGTCATCAGCATGCCATGTAACTGATTCTTAGCTCTGAGATTTCCAGCACATTATAGGCTCCTTAACTAGGTTCCAACTAATTCCACCTAAAATGATGTAACAAAATACTAGCTCTGAAATTTTATTGGACATTTAGATATATCGACGATAATTTGTCAATTTTTCAATGACGATAACAAAACGTACGAAAACTAGAAATCAATGATCCACATAAATAATCCACATTGTATGTGCATTTCTTGCATCGATATTTAACAATATGATATGGATACACACTAAACACAAAAACCCTGGTCTCTTTTTTTCACATTCCAGTACTAATACATCTTTGACAGTTGCTTGACAGATATATATTTTTAGTCTACAAATTTCCCTTAATTTCATATCAAAACAAAAACACACAAACTGAGAACTTATGGCGGCAACCCAAATTTCAATGGTTGTGTCAAAGTATTGAACAATATCTTGTGATGGGATGACATATCACACAGCTGTCACGTAAATCCTATGAACACGACATTATTAACAGTTATTATAAAATGATAAATTTTCTAACTCGTTATAAAGAGTTAATTTTCAAATTTAGACTTCGGAGGTGCAGAGATCAAATAATAAAGGCTAAAACAACAATTATTGAAATTTAAAATGAAACACTTCAAAATATTCATATTATTTAAAAAAATGTTCAGAGTACAGGTATCGCTCTAAAAGGTGTAGTGATCTTTGAAACTTTTCATCGATTAGAACCATATATCCTGTTTTCTACCGGATGTGATGGATTTTTTTCCACCCCGCCATATTTTTCAATCAAATGGAAATATCGTCCGCTTTAGGGAATGTTCCACATGTTTTGACAATTGTTACGGTTTGTCCCTAAACCTGGCGTGACACTGAATGTCCGTCGTTTTAGGTCTCATCCGTGCGGGAGACTCATACCTTTCACTTCGTATGCCGAACGCATAGCGCAAGAACAATCACTACCATTTTGGTATGACCTGGGACCTTCCAGTTAGGACTGAAATTCTCTACCACTGGACCACCTTAAGTGTGTGGTCTCTTGGATTTCTCTATATACTCATGTATCACTGGTCGACATTGTAATCTTGTATGACACATATAGATTTTCGAAAAATCTGTAGGCGTCCAATATTATATGAATTATTGGATAACAGGTACTTCGACCTTTTATACATTGTAGATTTATTGACTGAGAGTGCCTGGATCATTAATATTTAATTTCCATCAAAGTTTTATTGTTATTCTGTTTAATATATCAAGTGTGAATGGATATTTTTCGTGAAGCAGAAATAAATATGGCCTGAAAACTGACGATTAATCTATATCCTATTTCTTTAAATCATCTCTCCCTCTCTCTCTCTGTCTCTCTGTCTGTCTCTCTCTCTCTCTCTCTGTCTCTCTGTCTCTGTCTCTCTCTCTCTCTCTCTCTCTCTCTCTCTCTCTCTCTCTCTCTCTCTCTCTCTCTCTCTCTCCCTCTGTTACATTCTACTTGAATAAGTATGGCATTACCGATGCCAAAGTATTAATATCAAGGATACCGTATACAAATCTGATGAATATAAATCTAGAAGTTGGATCAGGTGCCATGGAGGAGTACGCACCCCGTGTTGACCGATCACACCCGCCGTGAGTCCACAGTCAAATTCAAATGAAATACGTGAGGAATAATATAAAAGAATAATAAAGGACGTAATAGGACAAAAATAGTTTACAACGTTTGCTCACATCCACTATGACTGCTTGGAGTTCACTTAGTTAGTTGATCGAACGTAAGCCTTATGATATGTCATTTCATATATAGACGGTGACGTCGCCATGAGTACCGCAACGGTAAATTCAAAATCTTAAAATATTTTATTATGTTAAATCTTCGGGATGTCCAAGATATTGGTACAAATCTGGTGAAATATTGACAAACACGGACATCTGAAAATCAAGAGGGTGGATAAGGTGCCATGGAGGAGTAAGCATCCCCTGTCGACCTGTCACACCCGCCGTGAGTCCACAGTCAAATCCAATTGAAGTACGTGAGGAACGAATCCTCGTTGCAATTGGCACAGACAATTAGCAACTCAACATTTCACTTAGTGAAACAGAGTAATCGCAAACAAGCCTATCATACCGACAGTAAAGCACCGTTCACACGATCAAAGTTTTCTTGTACACGTTTTCTTGGTCAAAGCTTTGGACGCAAACTTTGATCGTGTGAACGGTAAAAGAAAACTTTGATCAAAGTTCATCAAACAATTTGACGGACTTTGATGGAAACATAGAAACTCATCCTGTTTTTCTTCAAACTTTGAAGCAGATCAAAGCAGATATTCGATATGACGTAATCAATGTTTACATGTTAGAAGCATATGGCTCCAGCATTTTCTTGTACAAGTCGCTCAAGAAACTTTGATAGGGTGAACAGATGACTTTATTAAAAAAAACTTTAACCAAGTTTTCTTTGACGGACTTGGACAAAGAAAACTTTGATCGTTTGAACGGGGTTTAAAATTTGCGGGACGTTGACCTCAAACGCGATTTTCGATATCCTTGTGTCAATAATTTGTCATATAATATACTCTGTGTATGAAATGTTCATATCGGATCATTTCTGAAATATAAATTCCATGTGCGGGTGATTGTGGTATATTACTACTTAAATGTGGAAAATTTACGATGGAAAAGCCGAAATCGTCGCGTTTGTCGTATAGCTTAGTTGTTTAATTTCCCGTCTGTGTCTGTGGTAAGTAAAATGTTTAAGTATGAAGCGTGTGTGCTGGATTCTGTTGTATCTTTAATTTCTAGTTCGCTGGGATATATCACATTGACATATGTATGGAAATTGTCATTTTCAGTACCTTATGTAATCCGACATGTCATGATTTTGAAAATATTTTTAAATATCGGAAAGCAGACGATGTTTATAGAAAAGAAGTTCAGTAATCTTGGTGTAAATGTGAAGTGAAGATTTCAAGTACAAAGACTTGATCGAGGTATTAATGATTGAAAAGAAACATTTGCGTCAGGAATATATATCGATATTCATCTGCTCCATTACGCACACATACAGGGGAAATAAAGGTAAACAAAGGAATATGATAGATACCGGAAAATGTTTGTTATGAATAGAAGATTCCCTTGAATACGTATTCACCCGCCTACATTCCATACAATGCGCTTGTGTCACGTGATAGATCATGAATATAAATATGAAGTGCATTTGATATGCTAATACTATTGCATCAACGTACTGAATGATCATGTGTCGCAGTTGAACGATATTTTTCCAAAGTGTTCGCATAGACCAATAATTCCAATATGCACGGACTGCTCACGGTTGCTAAGATTTTTTTACTTTCAGATTTAATTTTGATTTTTGTTAAACGCCACTCAATAATTTTTCAGTTGTATGGTTGCGGCAATTTTAAATGATGGAGGAGAGAACCAGATTAAAATGTACCCTGGAAGAGATCACCGGCCTCACGCAAGTAAACTGGCAGCACTGATAGCACTAATCCATTATGTTGCCACATTAATATTTTACGTGACCTGACTAGCTTTCAGTGGTCTTGTGGTAAAGCTTACAACTTGCAATCAAAAGGCCTCGGTCTCGATACCAAGTCATACCAAACGTTTAAAACAAGTTCAGTGATTGGTTCTTTGTCAAGCGCTCGTCATACGAAGTAAACGTAACATGTCTTTTGGAAGAGAATAAAAACCGAGTCTCGTAAAAGAACTCACAATGCAAATGCGTTTGTGCATAGCACAGATAACAATTTATCACTTTACCTAAAGCTGATTACATTTCCATATAAGTGAACAATTCTTGGTGGGATGCAAAACAACAATCAAACAATTTGCATGACCTGTAATTAACACTAAGATAAGTAAATAAACAAAACGACACATATGTTTCTATCCGTATCACCAGTTTGCATTCCATCGTTTTAGCGTATGGATTCAACGATAACGTAGCTCGAGTTCAATTTATCCGCTACAACGATCAAGTGCAGTCTGATGATACGAATAGAAACATTGTGTGGTTTTGTATTTATTACATGCCCCTTATTTAACTTATTTAAGTGTGCACAAATTTAAAATATTTTCCGCTTTAACGAAGTCATCAAATATTTTGGATGACATGAATCTCTTTTAGAAAAGTAGCTCTGGCAAAATCTCCATATCCAACTACAGTACAGTGCGACGTTACGTATTGCAATTACGTATTGAACTCTGTATTGTAGCTGTATGATTACACATGTATGTAATAAATACACAAATATCATATATCAGAGTACAATGATGAAGTCTCAGTGGATATTCAAAACACCAAGTCCACTATAATACGACAAATTAGAGATATCAACGGTCTCTAAACGAAGTACAATTATTGCGAATCCCAAACGAGATGGGGTCAGGTGTTCAGAAGGAGTCCAGCGCCATTACCCGTCGCAAATATTTCATGGAAACCTCGCGAGTTTGGTGAAAAGGTGAAGTTCGGTAAAAATTTCAATCTCGGTAAAAAGGTCAAGGTTGGTAAAACGGTCAACAGTCAGCTCCAAATGTAATTGACGAAAGGAAGTCACTGTATATGCTTGTGCTCTAGAATACTATCTACCATTCGTGAGACGGGATGGGCTTTATATTGTTTCACAAGATCCCCGTATTGACCTAACCTGAATAATCCAGTCGTTATATTTCGCTCACTTCGTTCCCTACATTAACGCCTGGATCCATACACAATCAGAATGCTTCAACCATAAGAAATTTCTACTGTACCAGACTGTGACGTCATAGTAATTTACGTCAGAATTTTGTGGCGTTGCATTGACTAGTTCGCAACACAGTTTTTTCTTCAAATTACTAGTGTAAGAAAGTTGTAATTTACCGTAAAATTACAATTGTTAACCTATAATTCATTTGCAGTAAACGTTCAATATATTTTCTTTGTTTTTTTTTCGAACATTTATTTATCCTCGATTTATCCTCAAATTTGAAACAGAAATCCAAACTCTGCAGAAACATATATTGAATGCCTCTGATTGGGTTCTCATTTTTTCGAGATAAGCAGGAAACATTTTAATTTGTTAGCTTTCACGCCTTATCGGAACTGATGAGTTCCGATCAAGGGCGTTAATCATTCACGTTAGTATTGACCATAAAACTTCTCATGTGACGATTTCAAGCGTTCAAAAAAGTATCCGTGTGTGAGTAGTTTATTGGCGAGTCGTTAGGCTCACAGAATAAAACATCCATAAGAGGAGCATGCCCTGGCATAAAGTTTAAGTTGAGAAATGAAAAGCACCATAGACAGGATAAGACGGGATGTTAAGTTCGTGATATGAAAATTGAATTCGTCACGTTTGTCATAAAGGGAGGTGTGAAATAGTCCGTCTTTTACTTCATACCAAGGACCGAAAGACCCTTAAAAGACTTGAGACAACTAAAGGATGAATTTATTTTATCTATCAACATTCAAACGGATGTCTTAGACGCTTCATCGTCTGAAATTATTTATTCGTTATTTTGTATATCTACATAAAAACGCTAAAAGAAAAAAACGCATTTGGATCAAACTAAATAACATTAAAATCATGAAACTTATATTTATTTAATGCAATTAAATTTGTTGAATCCATATATACACGAATGGGACACAATATCAAATAATCGGTTAACAAATTTCTGTTTAATATAATGTCTACATATTCTTTGGATTGGTTTGTTTTCTTTTATCCATATAACTCAGAAATGCAATACAATCTGAGAAAAGCATTAGCCCACAGACAATACATAGCATTGCGACTCCAATCATTCCAACATACTTTGCACTAGCACGTTCATCAACTGCACATTGTAACTTCAATTTGGCCTTTGTTGTTGTTTCCTTGTTAATTTTCAGAGTATTGAGGTACTCCAGCTTTTCTTCAAGCGTCATTGTTGAGTTTTTACACAGACAAAAACAACCACTGCCGGACACATTTGTAGTCATAAAGAGAGTCGAAGTATCTGGTACATCTATAGTTGTTGTGTCTGCCATAGATGTAGTTGTATCCGCTGCAACTGTAGTCGTGTCTGCTGCATCTGTAGTCGTGTCTGCTGCAACTGTAGTCGTGTCCGCTGCATCTGTAGTCGTGTCCGCTGCATCTGTAGTCGTGTCTGCTTCATCTGTAGTCGTGTCTGCTTCATCTGTAGTCGTGTCTGCTGCATCTGTAGTCGTGTCTGCTTCATCTGTAGTCGTGTCTGCTGCATCTGTAGTCGTGTCTGCTGCATCTGTAGTCGTGTCTGCTTCATCTGTAGTCGTGTCTGCTGCATCTGTAGTCGTGTCTGCTGCATCTGTAGTCGTGTCTGCTGCATCTGTAGTCGTGTCTGCTTCATCTGTAGTCGTGTCTGCTGCATCTGTAGTCGTGTCTGCTGCATCTGTAGTCGTGTCTGCCGCACTGGTCGTCAATTCTGTTGTAAGCAATGAATCCGTTGTAGGCTGATTTATAGCTGTTGTATCCGTAAGATTAGATACAGCACACAATACTGATTCAACCACTTCTATTATTGCGTCGTACTTCAGATCCGGCACAGAGCCACCTATTGTTCCTACAAAAAAGAAGATAGTAAAAGATAAAAGTATCAGCCTATCCCGGTTGAAGTACTATGGTCGAATATGTGTTTATCAAGACAAACGTTCAACGGAAGGTGGGATACAAATTTCCCGGGAAACTTTACTCCTGATAAACGATCACATCTGCATCGATTAGCAGTACATTTACTATATTATTTGAAAAACACGACAATATAATATCTTTCTGACAGAAAACCAAATAAACTCCTTAAATACGCAAGTCAACTTAACCAATTTAAAATTAGCGATATTTTTTTACAACAATCGTTTTCTCGTTAACTCATCAACCCCTAAAAAACAATGGACTCGTCATCTCTTCTATATTAAATCAATGACTTCGACCAGTCCAAATGTGTTTTAGGGATGAATGAGTTAACAATATTTTTTCATGGAAAAACACATATATTGATCTTTTATCCTTGTTTCCATTAGCAACACAAATTATTCGTTTGATAGTGGAATCGTCTGTACAGCGACATGTGCCGTGGTTTAATCTGTGGACCGGTGGTGGGTTCGACCCTGTCATTTTATGGTATTCACCCTGTACGCGCGATCAAGAACAATTTGAAAGGAACACAGTGCATTATGAAAAAAGGTCATATATTGATTTTTAAAACAATGGTTTTACATCACGTAAATGATCCAATATGCCATATTGTTTTCAATATATGAGCATTTCATTTACATAGGCACCCTACTTACTGATAAGCTGTTGTCACAAGGATACGAGGAAGCGCATTAGATATAAACATTTCGCAAAATTTACGGTCGGTATAATGACACTGTTTGCAATTACTATGCTTCGTTGAATGGAATGTGAAATAACCTGTTACTGTTTATTCAACACATTACATTTGAATGTGATTGCGGACTTGCGGCGTCTTTGTCCGATCAACAGGGGATGCTTACTTTTCCGTGGTACCTGATCCCATCTTTGTATTTTCTTGGGTTCGTACTTGTCAAATGTTCAAAAGAAAAGCAGATCGTCTTCTGAATTTCCTTACGATTAATATTTTAGTATATATGAATTTTATATATAAACGTGCCAGTTCACATAGTTTCACCAACTTTTTCATAATTCCTTTTTAAGAAGGTCCTAAGTCTTAGACAGTAGTATGGGAACGAAACGTACGAGTTGCGATCGTTTTTCGAAGAATCGGGACTTGTAACTTATAACTAAATCAGGTTATGTCTTCATGTCTAGCCAGAGGCAGTGGCTAAACCCTTAGTTATCTTAGTAAATTAAAAAGGTCAAAATGTTGATATTATTAAGATATAATTTGAAAACGTGTCAATTTGCCTTGAGACTTAGGCTGGGATTTGATTTTAAAATGTAATAGGTGTTGTCTTAGGGTCAATTAACACAAGATTTATGATTTAAGAAGTATGCCTACTCTATAAAACGGACCCCAGATACTAACATTTACTCATTTTTAGGATTGATAAGATCATTTGACCACTTGAGAATCTATTGAAAAACACTTTTTTTTTCATAGTGATGATTCTGTTCATGTTCTTCATAAAGTGTTTACCTTCAAAACAATTTCTGTGATACATAATCGTTCCAGTTAGATTTACTGTTGAACACGATGTACTTTCTTGAAAAAGAAATGGATTGATTCCAAATGAGCCGTAACACTTCATACTAACTGGATCAAACGTAACAGCCCAGCAATCCTCGCCATTATATGTCCAAGTTTGACACGATTCTTTACACTCATCAACTGACATATTGACCGAAGGGTTAGGGTTCATGCTGTAAGTACAACAGGACGTCCCATCCGTGTCTGTAATTCCGTCAAAAGTACATGCTCCTGGAATTAAAAACGAAATCGATACCTTAATTGTACCTGTTTCTTGTATACTTGTTTGATTTCATAAATGTAAATGATGTTGAAATATTCAAGATAGTGTACAGATATAGAGTAATCAAAATAATAACAAAGATCATCTCGAATCAACATATTTACAACCCCAAAGTCACCGTGAACTTAAAGGGGCATTAGCTGTGTTGGCCAAAACATTTTTTTTTTCTACTTTTACTACTTGTAATTGATGTATAATAAGGATATACAATGTATGCAGGCATAGACAATCTTATATTCCTATATATTTTATGAAAATAAGATCAGGTCCTGCATGGTATACATATACAAATAGTAAGGTTGGGTTAATCAATTGCAAAGTTTTGCAAAAGTGCCAAACTTGGGTTTTCTCAAGTAATGTTCACAAAATATATAGGAATTTAAGATTTTTATGCTTGTGTATATCCTTTTTTTGTTATTGTATATCAATGTAAGTAGTAAAAAAGAGGGAAAATGAAAAAATAAACACAGCTACTTTCCTTTTCAAAATTAGCTGTATTTTTCAATTTTCTTAACCATGGCATTAGAAATAGGGAAAAAATTTTAAATCAAGGTCATTTTAGCACAAATACGGAACTATAACCCAGCATCTTATAGCTTTGCATGGGCGACTTTTCCCATGAAAAGTTCCTTTAATATTGTTTGCCAATAAATGAACTTATCTTATTCTAAATCTTTGTTTTGTTATTTTTAGCTAATAATTGATAAGTATTTAATAAATTTGATCGTTATAAAGGTAACTTGGTCCGACGATGTGAACTCGACATGATCCGGCTATCTGGTTATAGTAATACGTATTAAGTCTAGCTCATTTAAAACTTGTGATTCTGTTGTGTCGTACATATACCGTAATTTAAATCTTATAAACAAAGTACCAATGCTCAAGACGATCGTTTTTGTCAATTAGACTTTATCAGTTAAGATTCATTTTATAAGAAATATATTTCTATATATTTCCTAAAGAGAAAGTGGTATCATACAAGGTCAAATAATAAATCTAAATGTATAGCAAAATCCGTCTAAGAGTAACCACAGTAAAAAGATGACTACCTTAGCTTAGAATTTAAATGGTGTAATTAATGTGAAATATTCCTTTAGTATAGAAATATCAGCTTGTACCAAAATACCAGGTACTAGGTTTATGTATTCCCTCGGGGACTCAACGGTCCACCAGCAGTGGCAAAGACCAAGTGGTTATAAATAGCATAAACACAAAGTTATGATGTGAGCATTAGAAACATAAAAACCTGGGCCCAGCACCATAAAAGTTAAGAATTACAGTAAAACCTGTATATAGGGGCCACCCAAGGGACCAGAGAATATTGACCTTTATGTGCAGGTGACCCTTATACACAGGTTCAATTTAGTTGAAGTATGCAGTCAAGGGACTTTTCTAAAGTGGCCTTTATAGACAGGTGATCCTTATATAGAGGTGGCCGCTATAGCAGGTTTTACTGTAATTAAGTCTAGAAAATTTACTCAAGTGTGGCAAATCCTGAAATCTGATTGGCTGAGCAGGCAAATTTGGGAATATTCTCAGACTTCAGTAAATTCTCAAGTTTTATGTTGCCGAGCCCGGATCACAACCAATATTTTAATCTGACGCCGATGTGTTTAATGAATGTTGTTATAAATTAAAATGTTACATCTCAATTAATACTGTCAGAATAGTGTTCCTTCGAAAGATACAATTATAATCGAATTAATAATTCTGTTAAAATGTATTTGACAAAAGGTTTTATTTTCATTTTGATTTCAATTTTCGTATATGCATTTCTGCAACGTAAGATTTGCCTCCTTCATTTCAAAGAGCAGTCTGAGAGAAATTATCTTTTTTATATTTGTAGAGCTCATCTAAGAAAAACGTGGAAAACCCCATCAAAATCCGTAGACGCGTTCTCGGAATAATGAATTTCAAAGTGGGCGATTTTGCCTTCTGTCGGAAAACTAATTAAGCATCCATTCCACTTCCGGTACACTGGATAGTTACACTGTGACGTCACTGTCATGGCGGATATTAAAAGTGGATGGAGAATCGAGTCATATTCATCTCTGTAAAATTTACCAAATAAATCAATATTTCGTCACTTTTGAAATAACTAAAATCATTTTATATAAATGCAGTCATATAACGAAAAAGATTTTGGCTTTTTCGATGTGTTACAATTACGGACGGATGGCTCAAGTTATGCCAGATATAAAGTATCACGCTTTATTTTTAGTTTTTATCTCTTTAAGTTCTTTCGTACGTTCTCGTCAAAATGAATAATGGCTGCTTGTGATGTATGCTATTGTTAATCCTAAAACACCCACTTACTTCACACCTTCCAGTATACTGCCATGTCATGTAACCGCTTCGGGATTCTCAGCGGGCGCGTGTATATAAAGCTACATACGATTTTTTTATGTCTGATGTTCAAAGAAGTCAATTTTTATAATTCATGTACAGCGACAAATTGATAAAAAGATGAATAAATAAATAAGTAAATATATAAATACTGACTGATGATAGAGTAAACGATCATAATACATGAAAATTGTGATAACTGATTGATAAATTAATCGTATGCATATCTATTTTTATTTCATTTTAACTAATAGATACTATATATCATTAGAGACATATAAAACATGTGTCATGTGTCTCGGACAGAATGCATTTATAGAACAAAATGTACCAAACATTACACATCCGTGTTTTGCTTTGTTTACGAGTAATCGGAGTGTGAAAGTATTACGCAGATACTATTTTGGACCCAACTAAAATTTTAATTTCCGAGATGATTGGGTGTAGTGTTAATCCTGTAGGCGTTCAGGAATCACCGTTGTATATCACACGTAACGAACATGTTATTTATTTTCAAGTTCAATTGATGAAATTGTAAAATACAATTTACATGTATTAATACTGCATTGATAGATTAGATGATAAAGAGGTTGAGGACATTGAAACCTTTGTCTATTTAAGAACCACCACTGACATCACTGGTGGCAATGAGGCATACATAAAGAGAAGACTTTGCCTAGCTAGGGATGCTTAGATGTACTAACCCTATAGTGAAGCATACTTCGCAATCCGCAGTCCGCACGGTGACTTCACACGTAGCTCCGCCCCGTTTTGGCTTACTCGCGTCGTTCGTAAAGGTGAGTTTTGCAGTTTCTCGCAATTATATCGAAAATGCGTGCACCGATTTTGATCGGGTTTTCGACGTTGTTCTTAGAATGATGAGCTCTATAAATATAGAGATTTTCATATTTTTAATCTAGGTCCTCTTGAAATTAAACGAGACCGACCCATAAAGGTTGACAAATGTAAGTAGAAATGGTTCATTTTCCTATTCAATAGCACATGATACCACTTCTCATTTACCGCAGGTCCGTGTTCGTCCAATGTTAATCAATATAATTGTATAAGTGAACATTGTCACCCGAATCTCCTGTCGGTCAATACGTTTACTTTGAAATGTGTTTTTAATTTACAATGAATCTACTCACTTTTCAGTTATGAGAAACTGCACGGGGTAAACGTTTTATTCCTCACCGAATACAGTTTTTTGTATGGTGACAAATAGGAACGATTACTCTAGCCAGTGTAAATTTAATGTTTTGCTTTATCACCTAAAATATAAACTCGTCCACGCCAAGAAAGGGTTTTCAAGACTCCATCCCACCAGGTTGTATGGATTTTACTATAACCACTAGGTCGTCGCCACTCCTGGTAGACCGTTTAAGTCGCCAAGGGTATACATGTGCATAAACCCAGTACCTGGAATTTCGGTACCAGGCGATTATTTTATACCAAAGTAATATTTCGCTCAGATGGCACCATTTAAATTGTAAACTTCACAAAAGCTAAGATATTCATTTTAACAGAGGGTACTTCTTAGACTGATTTGGAAATACATTTAGATTTATTATTTGGCCTTGAAGGATGTCCCTTTTTCTTCCGGATATATACATTTATGTTACAATTCGAGCTCACATGATTAAAGCCACATTCCGGGGAGTAATGTTCATACATAAACGTTTCTGTTCTCTCTTAATGTCGTATTTTAAAGTCCTATTCCAACTAATTAATTAATTAATCGTGGGAAACACCTAACACATTGATCTGTTTATAAACGGTAAGGTGTTGTCAGTCACGTGGTGACGTTCTACTGAGTGTGTTCGTTTAACTGTCCAGGACAACCCAGACATGTGGAACACCAATCAAATGCTCTGGAACACTGTCCTGAGCAAGCAATTTAACCATAAACTTACGTGAATTATGTAAATTTTTCGACATCTTTGAAATAACTACTTCCTGCCCCTGGTACATTCGATTGTAACATGTTCTGAGACTGTGTCGGAATAGTACTCTTACAGGGAATCAAGCACACCTTTTATATCGCTCGTTCACCAGGACAAATTTAAGAATTCCTACGGAATTCCCCTAATAACTCCATTAATACATAGAATGTTTTGATTTTTTTTCGTTTTCGTCGGTTAGGAGTGGTTTTCTAATGAAAATGTCAAAAATTATAATAACGTTGAGAAAATTACAATAAAGTCCCCGGAATGTGACTAAGTCTTATTGACAGAAACGATAGTCCTCAGCATTTGTTTTGATCTCTTTTCTAAAAGTATAACTTTGGTAATCATATTTAGTTAACAGATAAACATACCTAAGTTGTATTCGCAAATAAGCCTATGTTTATGGTCGCAGTCTTTCGATTTCCACTGGTAGTCGTCCGATTCAGCGGTGGCACAAACTCTTGTCGGGTCATTAGTTTTCCAATTAGACCAACTTGATATATCTGCTGTCTCCGAACAATTGTATCCTTGCCACTTGTATTCTCCGTCGATGATGTGTAACCCCATCAAGAACTCTTTTTCCCTTTAAACGGTAGAAACAAAGTAATTCTTAATATTGTTTGAACAAAATATATCATTGTAAATTTGTTTTTATTATGTAGTTCATGAAAATAATTTTTACTTTTTGTATCGATAAATGTTTCTAATTAATGAAAACAAAATCATTCATTGCATCGTTATAAGAATATCCCGGATAAAACACGACAGGAGACAGATATAGTTTCGTCCATATGTATAGCAAAAAAAGAAATTGCCAACTGTAGTTTTTTAAGTTGTCTTCTAATCTATAATGACCATTTGCTGAGAAAGTTTCACATTGAATTCAGGCTATTATGAGTTACTAGGTTTGTTATTGATCATCTACGGAAATGTGTCGGGTTGATCAAGTCAATGGAAAGCGAGGCGAAGTCTCGCCTCCCATGGACTTGATCAACCCAAAATGTTTTCAGTAATAAACCTAGTGACTGTTTTTTTTGTCGAGGACAATATTCTCATTTAGGAAATGTTTTTAGTTGCCACTATTCACAGAATGGTGTTTCGTATCATCCGCCATTGCCGTTTAATTTTTCTTTCTACTGACTGCTCATAGAACCATGGAGGGCAGTCACGTGAATCTTTATATCCAATGAACTGGCGATATTTCAGTCCGAGGCAAAACAAAATAAGTTTAGTACAACACATGTCAAACTCTTGCTATTTACTTGCAAAAATAAGTTTTTCTTTTTAAAATGTCTATAATTATGATAGTAATTGTATGCTCGGCCTATAGCATATCACATCCTGTTCATGTCTTTTGTAAAGAAAAAAAAATGTAATCTAGCAAAGTGGAAACAATTAGTCCCACGAGAACATTTACGTAAAGTAATCGTCGTCGAGAGAAGATGGATTCTACACTAATAATACATCATGTATTTATCCAATCAAAATCCAGGAACCCAACACGTGATGTACTAAATTGTTTAAAGTTGATCTGGTCATGGTTATTTAATGGAGATACAGTCAAACTTATCTAAACAGGGAGCTCAAGGGAACCGTCAAGTAGTCATCTCCCCAATATAGACTATATGGTTTTATGCATAAAATATTGCATTTTAAAAATGACAAATACCTACACAGCAAAACGTGCAAGCATGTTTCGAGGACATATAAAAACATCTGTAAAATGTGTTTTAAGTATTAAATGCTCATGCTGAGGACACCATTTGTTTTGCGTTTGTTTTATGTCATAGGTAAAACATCCCTTAAAAATTATGTAAACATAACATGCGTTCTAAAACGGACTGTAAATAATCTGTTTTCCACGTGTTTTACATGCGTGTTTGAAATATAATCATGTTGGCGTATTATGTATGTTTATAAAAGAATTATACATGTATATAAATTAGATTTAGAAAAATATAGACTAAGAACACACTTTCTTGCATATTTAATTAAATAATTCAGTTATTTAACAATGATAGATGTAAAGGTAGTTCCAACAATCGCAAAACAGTAGGGTACCAGCCCAGTTTACTCTATCAGACACAGTGGGTTTGTTTTACGCCAAAATAGTACGTTTCACATACATTAAACACACATAATACATGTTTTATTTCATTCGTTTTGTCATGCGTTGAACATGTTTATAACATGTTCAACGCATGATGTACGCAGGGAATACAGGCTTGCTGTGTAGATGGTCATTTAGTATTTCATTATAATAGGATCCGAAATTTTATTGACATGGAAGTGTTCAGATAATACCGCTGATTTGTGGGTCAACATTGAAGGACGTAATCTGGTCTCACAGTCTCTAAAAACGTTATCCTTATAAAATACTGTTGTTGTTGTTGTTGTTGGCAGAAGTGGTATTTGACGTTGTATCAATGTTCTGTGTTTGTTTTTTTGTTGTTGTTGGTAGTAGTAGAAGTAGTAGTAGTAGTTATAGTAGTAGTAGTAGTAGTAGTAGTAGTAGTAGTAGCAGAAATAGTAGTAGTAGTAGTAGTAGTAGTAGTAATATTAGTAGTAGTAGAAATAGACGTAGTAGTAAAGGTAGAAGTAGTGGTAGTAGTAGTAGTAGTAGTAGCGGAAATAGTAGTAGTAGTACTAGTAGAAGTAGTAGTAGTAGTGGTAATAGTAGTAGAAGCAGTAGTAGTAGTAGCAGTGGTAGAAGTAAAAGTAGCAGTAGTAGTAGTAGTAGCAGTAGTAGTAGTAACAGTAGTAGTAGTTTTTGTTGTTGTTTTTGTATAAAACAATGTATGCCATGAAAATTCAATCCATTGGTTATGATTATCAAATACAAACCTTTACTTTGTTGAAATAGTCTCCATACAGCCATTTTTATTTCGTTTTCTAAATATAGATAAACTGCGAATAATGCAATATGTTGTACATGTAATACTTAGTAAGAATAACAAAAGCTACAATGTAGCGCCAATACCAGTGTGCGTTCCATATTCCCTGTTTATATTCAGCTAATACATCGGTTCTCACTTTGTCTAACCGTATCATTCTTCCACCAGTGTTGACACAATATTCTACTCCAGTATTCCAGTTTGTTTTCCCAATATATAGTGTAATTCTCCATTTGTTGTTGATTTTAGCTACAAAAAACCCTATTCGTTACATATGCTATTTTATAAACTGAAAACGACTATGAAATTGAAAAGTAATTGATCGATTGATTATCTTGGAGTAAACACTTACACAAGGCCACAAATATTCACACATTTATTTGTATAATATAGAAGATAAACATACAAATAAGAGAAAATGAACGTGTTAAGAGAAATTTAAAGGTGTGTGTGCAAGTACCTATGCGCCTTTAATTGAGTAAATGGCGATTGGACATTTTACGGGGGTGCCCTTTTGGCGACTATTATCCTACTGTTTGCTATTCAAGCACATATAATGTAGGTTGTGGTATATTAGTTTGTTTTAAAACTGAAACCTGAGAATTAAAACAATGTTATATCTATGTAATATTACTTTAAAGAATATACAGTAGTATGAATTGCAAATTATATATGATAAAATTTTACCTTCTGTGGCTTTGAAAAGGAGAAAAATGAAAGGTAATGTAATAAGTAAACACAAATTCATTTAGGCGTTTCTTTGTTTGGTCAATGCATTCGTCTGGCTACTCTGAAAATACGAAACAATGGTTACCTAAACAATTGCTTTATTTGTATTTTTCATTTTCATAAATAGTCATCTCATTGCCATGGACGTTAGAATTTAGAATTTTTAATACAAGTCATGCAGCTTTCTACGTCACACATTTTTTCAGTTATTTGGTGGTGGTGAGTTTTTAGTGATGGAGGAGAGAACACGTTTTCCCTGGAAGAGACCACCGGCCTTTCGCAAGTAAACTGGTAAATTTTCTCACAAAAATCAGCTTAGGTTCCAGTGAGGCTCGAACCTGCGCTGACCGGAAGTGAGATACTCCATGGATGTTGGATAACAACTACTGACGATAGTACAAGACTGTAGCGCGCACTTCTCTTGATCGTGAGTTCGAGACCAGCCGGTGGCAGGTCGGATTCCTGTCTTTCGGATGAGACAGTAAAAACCGAGGTCCAGTTTCACGGTAGGTGTCGGGACGTTAAAGAACCTCACTGTTCAAGGGCCGTAAGTGCCAAGCATAGGCCAAACTTTAGACTCCTTCACCGGCATTTGTGACGTCTCCATACCAGTGAAAGATTCTTTAGTGGGACGTTAAACAACAATACAACCACCCAATAAAAAGACAATAGTAAAGCTTTGTCTTTTAGCGGTACTTTTATATAAGATGTAGTCAGTGGAATCAACATTTTATTTTCGTATAAACTTTAGATGATGGATTTAACTGATAAATTTCTGAGGTCAAATTTACACTCACCCAAATCAAATATATAATAGTTTACTGTCATAACTACAAATTCATTTAGGCGTTTCTTTGTTTGGTTAATGCATTCGTCTGGCTAATCTGAAAATACGAAACAATGGTTACCTAAACAATTGCTTTATTTGTATTTTTCATTTTTATAAATAGTCATCTCATTGCCATGGAAGTTAGAATTTAGAATGTTTAATACAAGTCATGCAGCTTTCTACGTCACACATTTTTTCAGTTATTTGGTGGTGGTGAGTTTTTAGTGATGGAGGAGAGAACACGTTTTCCCTGGAAGAGACCACCGGCCTTTCGCAAGTAAACTAGTAAATTTTCTCACAAAAATCAGCTTAGGTTCCAGTGAGGCTCGAACCTGCGCTGACCGGAAGTGAGATACTCCATGGATGTTGGATAACAACTACTGACGATAGTACAAGACTGTAGCGCGCATTTCTCTTGATCGTGAGTTCGAGACCAGCCGGTGGCAGGTCGGATTCCTGTCTTTCGGATGAGACAGTAAAAACCGAGGTCCAGTTTCACGGTAGGTGTCGGGACGTTAAAGAACCTCACTGTTCAAGGGCTGTAAGTGCCAAGCATAGGCCAAACTTTAGACTCCTTCACCGGCATTTGTGACGTCTCCATATCAGTGAAAGATTCTTTAGTGGGACGTTAAACAGCAATACAACCACCCAATAAAAAGACAATAGTATAGCTTTGTCTTTTAGCGGTGCTTTTATATAAGATGTAGTCAGTGGAATCAACATTTTATTTTCGTATAAACTTTAGATGATGGATTTAACTGATAAATTTCTGAGGTCAAATTTGCACTCACCCAAATCAAATATATAATAGTTTACTGTCATAATTACATTGAATGTAAAAAATTTTTAAACGTTAGATTCAAGATATTATACTTCTGAATTTAAAATTTGAAATGGTTGAGTTAAAACATGGCTACAGAGGTAGAAGAATTAATATAACAACATCTGAATCTGAATAACGAAAAAGCATATAATTTGACACTTTTCTGATTGGATTTTAATTAAATTACAAGAAAACCTGCATTAAAGACCACCTGTGTATAAATACCACCTGCTGTCCTCAATAGTACCATTTGTGTACAAATCAACCTCTATATAGAGACCACCTCCCTATAAAGACTGATTTTGTTGTGTCCATAAGGAGGTCATTATATACCAATTTCATTGTAGTCATGAAACCTCAGGTGTAATTTCTCATTTTTATCCCCATGTTTCGGTAAACAAATATTTTACGATAAAAAAAATGATGAATAAAACCTAATGAAATTCTGTGAACGGGCACCTGTTATATTCAGTTCTCAGAGGAACAAATCAAATTGTAATCCATATAGGAACTTCTCAATTCTTCTTTGATACTTTACTTACTCAATATCAGTTATAAACTTGATTTAAAATTACGTAAAGGGTAAAGGCTTGAAGTTGGGTTTTTTCTGTATTAAAAATCTTATTGTTAAAACTTACCGTAAGAAAATGAACCACTTTTTGCAATGGTATATCCTTTTGAAACGATTATATCATGTTGTTAGTATGTTGTAAATATATTGAAGAAATCGTTATGACAGGTATATATTGATACATCAAATAGAACCATTGGTTAAACAACAGTTTCGCGCATGTAGGTTACACATGAATGGTGATTATCGAGGCTGAGTTTTCTTTTATTTTATAATGGTATTCTGAAATAGTATTATTCAATCATTGTGTCACAGGAGCAGCAAATCCACTTGAATCAATAGCTTGCCTCGGCATTATGATAACATGTTCGTATATGTTAATTTATTTTGGGCGAACTATAACAGTTTCTATTTTTGGAAGTTGTTTACAGTGATGTATGAACTTTCATAATAAGGCATCTAAGGTCATTATTTCAATATAAAGGTCACAGTCGCAATTACAATATATAAAAATATGAAAATACCAAATTTTCTGAAAAAAATGTATAGACGTCCCATAATTATGCATTTGATGACAATTTTGTCAAAGATTCGATGTGATTGTTTCGAAAGACAAATGTAATATGAGCTATGGATGACCTACACCGTTCTTTCCTTAAATCTTTCGACATTTTGTGTAGACGCATGCATTTGAATGTCGTTTGGTCTTATATAAATAAATATAAAAACTCAGATACTAAGAATATTTTATAAAAAAAATTCAGGTAACTTGTTCAAAGGTCATCTGTAATTGGGATAATTTGAATGCTATAAAAGTCTCTCTTCAATTACTCATGTGAAATTGATGTAAATGTATAAAGAATAAAGAGATCGTCTGTTTTGATACAACTTCTATATTTGAGGGAAATGGCGTGTCTTCACATTACCTAAATCTGTTTAGTATCTATATTTGATTTACACCGCTTCTGGAACAATGAACTACAGTATTGCTGAAATTCCTCCTTAACTGCTGTTAGTATCTTACTAAGGAATGTAGATAAATGTTTTGGTTGAACGTTTACTGAGTCGAATCCTGCCGAGTGTACGGTGGCTCAAAATCAATACCGGTTGTAGGTACATCAAAGAGCGTGGTTCTGATTCATAAATTTGAAGAATTTTGTTCATAGAGGTTATGTAATTTACCATACACATCAATTACTTTTGAGTCACTGAACACAGAAGGATATTGTGTTTTACTTTTGGTCAAAATATCAAGGTCATGGGGTCAGAGTGTATATGTAATATGCGTACATTTCTGAAACATCAACCAAAAGCTAACTGATCTGATCTGAAATTGAAGCTCAAAGTCAAATAATCTATTACAGGCTACTTTTATCCACCGTCTGTTTGTCTGTTCATCTGCTCTATTTGCGTTAAACGACATCTCAAGAATCACTGAGCAGATTCCATGATCCAACGTCTCCAATACTTTTTTTATTTCATATGTAGGATATTTTTATGCCTGAGTTTACCTCTTATTTATTAATGTACATCAAGTAAAAGTAAGAAACGCAGTTAATGCCCCTGTAAGCCACCCAAAAATTGTGCCATATTTAAGATGATTTGTTTCATTTCATTACAGTACAGCTGTGTTGAGTAATAGAGTCAATTAAAGCCTTTTTTACAGAATGTCATCTGTACAATACTATAGCTGCATACTGTGTTCGGGCAGACCAAAATTAAAAGACAGAAGGAAACTTGATGGAACAAATAACAAAGCACTTCGAAAGTTTCTCCAACACAATTTTTTTATCCATTGCCACAAAATAAATGATGATGGTACTGTTCTTTGTATTAAATGTAAAATTCGTTGCTATCGTGAAATGAAAAGGTCAATCACTACACACAGTTTAAAACCTCAAAAGTCATCAGTAGATAAAACAGGGACTGATCATCATGCTACTGTGTATAATCCACCAAACAAAGCATCTAGAAATACCCCCCAAATCACCACCCAGCATTACATTACCTATACCATCAGTTGGGGAAGTCACTCTCAATGTGCTGTCTGCAAGCAACGAGGCTCAAAACTTACTGCTTTGCCAACAAATGTAAGATATAATTTGTTCTTGGACAAATTCTTTACTTTACCTGCTGGAGCCAGTTGCTGCCCCGACCATCTATCGAATGGCCTTTTTTGTTCACAAGCAACAGAACAAATACAACATACCAGAACATCATCAGTGTTAAACCATACAGACATAATGGAACTTATATCCCAGGTTCTTAATAAGGCACTATGGGAAAGTACCAAACGTACTGACTTTGACAGTGATAAAGCTTTGTCAGCCCCTGACTTATTGATCTTCACAGGAATTACAAAAGACAATTTTGATGATTTGTGTTATCTCGTTCAGAGAAGTAATTTAAGAGGTTCCCGGTCTCGCAGTGTCCGGACATGCATCGGAATATTCCTTACAAAATTAAAATCTGGAATGTCAAATCAAATATTATCTACATTGTTTAACTTAGGAAGAGATTCCATTAGACGAGCCATTGCATCAGCTAGAAAGTCTCACAAAATTTTGTTCCACTACACCTCGGCTTCCAACATATCAAAAGAGAGGAAGTGAAGAGGTCACCTCAGTAGTCTTCCTCACAGACGCAAGATCAGTTCTGGAAGCCCTACAAAACAACAATGTTCCTGAACTAGCACAAGCAGTGAACAAGCTTGGGTCTACCTACAATGTTGCCCTCCAGTGGATACCATCACACTGTGGAGTGCCCGGAAACGAGGAGGCTGACAAGCTTGCTAGGCTAGGAGCCCAGTTAGAGCAACCAGATAACCGGGTGACATACAAGGAGAAAGCCACCATCATCAAGGCTCTGGCAAAGACAAGACAGGAAGCAGATGCCTACCACATGCAGTCAAGACCAGAACAAGTGGTAATGGTGAGGCTACGCTCTAGGCACAACAGACTGAATGCACACATGTGCAGAAAGTACAAGCTGGTGTCGTCCCCAATATGTCCCTGCGGAGAAGAGGACCAGACTGCTGAGCACATCCTCCAACGATGTAAGCGACACGACCAGGAGCGAGAAGCAACGTGGCCTCGAGGTGCAACATTCCATCAGAAGCTGTACGGAGATGTTGACGACCTACAGAGGACCACAACGTTCATCGCGGATGCTGGCGTGGTCGTGTAGAGCGAACGCCAGTAAGTAAGTAAGTAAGTAATATCATCTCACACAAGGAAGCTATCACAAATTTATTTGCCCAAAGTATGTCTCCTACAATTTTAGTAGCTGATGGAAACATCACATTGAATCTTTGACAAAATTTTGTTTCACTACACCTCGGCTTCCAACATATCAAAAGAGAGGAAGTGATATCATCTCACATAAGGAAGCTATCACAAACTTTATTTGCCCAAAGTATGTCTCCTGCAATTTTAGTAGCTGATGGAATTTACATTTACATTCCAAAAAGCTTACAGTTCAAATTTCAGCGCAAATGCTACACCATTCACAAGCATCGTCCACTGGTTAAACCAATGGTTTTTGTCACCACAACAGGTTATATTGTCAGTGTAATTGGTCCTTATTTCAGTAATAGTAAGAACAATGATGCCTACTTTTTGAAACACATCATTCACAATGACATTGAAGAGTTTAAAGGCTGGATAAAGGAGGAGGATGTACTGATTGTTGACCGCGGTTTTAGGAACTCACTGGACCTTTTGCATGAACTTGGAATTAGATCTGAGATGCCTGCCTTCATAAAAAAGGGTGATTCACAACTATCAGTAGACGAAAGTAACTTTAGTAGACAAATTACAAAAATACGTTGGATAGTGGAATCTGTCAATGGTCGCATAAAGCAATGGAAATATCTTGATCGGGTGTTACCCAACAGTCAAATCCCATATATAGCAGATTATGTAAACATTGTACGTGCCATTATGAATAAAATCGGCCTGCTACAACAACACAGAATGCAGACAATGAAGAACAAGTTGCATCAAAAATGTTATTTCTCTCCAATTAGAAAAATGTACTGCATCAAAGAATAAAATCAAAAGAATTAGAACAACGTACATGCAAATGGCAAAAAATAATGGCCTCATTTGTTCCTGAATTTGCACGACTATCAGAGGATGAAGTACGTAATTTGACTATAGGTGTTTATCAGTTAAAATTTGCACCATATTAGGCAAAAGAACACTTAGATGAAGATGGGAATTTTGGGGTTTTTGTATGCAACCATGAAAAAAAAATTGTTGTGTGCCAAAACCCGTTCCAGACATATTTCGACAAAATGTTATCTAATTACTAATAATTCATACATAATCTAATCACTCAAAATATTATTACATTGTGCCAGGGTCCCATGCATGTTGCAAATCATCTTAAACTGGAAATCTTGTCAAAATCCAGAAATGCCTATGGCATGTTCAAGGGCTTGGTAAATAGAAACTGGACAAAATAGAATCATAATGACTTCATGACTAATAAGTACATATACTCATGAGTATATGAGAAGAATATTTTCAATTTTTGAGATGAAGCTATTTTTGGCCCTACTCCTTTGCATTAAATGAATAACCAGGGGTCACTTTTTACATGGACTTCTGCCAATTAAGCTGAAAACGATTGCTCCAATATTTGCGGATGATCATGTGAATATTTGAATTTCAAATATGTCTATATATGTCATATGACATATGTCTAGTACATGTAACGTTCGTAGTGTTCAATCATTATTTTACCATTATATATCAGCATGGATAAGATATGTAAGATTTTTTTTCAGATGCAATATCAGGTAGTAACATGAAAGATGGATAGATAAATGGCACATCAATATCGATGCGTTTTTTCATCAATCGTAGCGGCGGGTATTAATTATCCTTAAAATGCTAGGTTGGGTGGCTTGTAATCTAATTAATTATGCAAGGTGCATGAGAATTGCCGACACAATGAAATGATCCAGATTAACACAACAAACCTGTTTACTACTTCCACGTGACTGGTCATTTTAGCGATCGTATTCGTCCCTTTTTCTCTTAAGAAAAAACAGTACATAAGAATACGTTTTGTATCACGTGCTGACATACCAGTAAAATACACTACTGATTTTGTATTTTGAATAATGTTCAACACCACTCAACAATTTTTCAGTTATATGGTGACGGCCAGTTTTTATTGGTGAAGAGAAAACCCGTTACGATGTACCCGGGAAAAGACCGCAAGTAGACTGGAAAACGTTCTCACCAAAATCAGCTCAGGTTCCAGCGGAACTCTAACCTGCACTGACCAGAAGTGAGATACTTCATGGTTCAAAGTGCGATGCTCTATCCACTCGACCACGGAGGTTCAAACTACTAATAGAATAGTGTTAACGAATATTTGTATACTTTTTGTTTTGGGGGGTTTTTGTTTCAACAAGGGATGCTCCATGGCACCTGATCCCACTTCTTGGATTCCAGAGGTCTGTATTTGTCCAGTTATTACCAAATTTATATATATATATATATCCTGGACATCCTGAAGATTAATACTTTGGTATCTGATATTTCTATATCATCATATCTTTTTTTTAAAATGCCAATATTCAATTAAATGTGGTCAAATGAAATTGTAGAATCATAATGTCTCCGAATTAGCATTAGGGAATTAACCGTAGAAACAAATATATTTTACAGAAAGAGATTTCTTTTCATTTAGCTTTCACGGACTTATTATCGCTGTTAGTAAATACGTTTATTGAACAAAATTTGTGAACAAACAAGCCATGAATGCCGGTATCGATCTCAATATGTATTTAAAACCTCTGTTGACCTATGACCTAACTTACATTGTGGTCTTTTTCTCATATTATGTGTTTACAAATACTGTATAGTGTAGGTATATTGAAAAAAAACAAACAAATTAAAATCTTACTTTTTTAACAATGTTAATTTTACCAGCTGCGTCCGCATTTAACGATGATAAAAAATGTAATATATGATGATATACTGCAAATCAACGGAGAAACCGATTTACCGTTAAAAAATTGTTGGTGCTTACATTACTTTTAAATCATCTTCGTGTATGTGTTCGAGGTGTGCCGAAAGAGTGATTTGTGTCAGCTATAAATGGAATCAGGACAGAGCATACCCAAACATATAGTATCAACTGATGGTCAAATCGTACTAGTTGAACTCGAACTCAAATATTCGAGTACGAGTTGGTGAATCAATTCACAGACAAAAAGAGGTAATTCTAATGTACCTTTTCTGTATATCAATGTGTGTAAAATACGGTAGAGGCTTGAAGGAATAATGTGGTCCTCATATTGTATATTCATACTTTTCCTTATCTCTCCGTGTCTAATGTGACCGTTCCAGGTTATCACGCCAATTTTCACTGACTGAGGCAATGCAGTAGGCTATAGAGGTGCTGGGCCCGAGGTACTAATCAAATATAGTAAAGTAGAATATTTTTTATAAATTCTAGTGATTTCTGAAAAAAAATTATCTTTTTTCTGAGAAAATTACATCTGCAGCAAAGTTTTTTTTTTTAGCTAGAACACTGGTAATATATCGTGATAATCTCTTATCCATGACATATCCTTTTTATAACGATAGAAGTCTTATGACTGTTTATCATTTAAGCCAATTCAATGATTACGGGTGTCAATTAATTTCAAAAGATCAAATGTACTCATGGTCATACATTTATGGTTATATTCCGGTACAAATAAATTGTTCCAATAAATAATTCTTCAGTGTTCTGTTTTGTTTTGTTTGGGAACCCCATTGAATTTTTCATCAAACGTAAATGGGCAACTGCAAGACCTTGATGGCGGCAAAATAACGGATTAACGATAATACATTGCATTATGTACTGTGTCAAGTATCTATGGTTTGTATTGTGACCAGGATTCGTTCCTCACTTATTTCATTTTGATTTGACTGGGGGATGCTTACTCCTGATCACCTGATCCCACCTCTTGATTTCCAGAGGTCAGTGTTTGTCCATTTTTTACCAGATTTGTACCTATGTCCTGGACATCCTATAGATTTATACTTTGGTATCTGAGATTTTTATATACAATAGTCTTGAAACTTGGTTAATGTTAACAATAGCATTTATACATGTTGTACATGATACATTCCAAAATTTACATTGCCCAGCTGTTGTTGATTATTAGAAGCCATTTTTGTATGGGGCATGTCAATGTACAGACACTCAAGTTTCCGGAAACCTAAAGCAATAAAAGATCCCTTTTTAAAATATTGATTTATGGGTTCCATATCTATATATAAAAGCATACTGTAACCCCTTTTTCCATTACAAATTTAGAATCAATAACATCTTGTATACTGTAGGTGATCTATATAATAATATATCCTACAGAAGATTGGCTCTACCTCTAAAGCACATACTTGGAAAAGGAAACAGAAATGTTTTGCCGTCTTGTGTTGTTGTGAAAATAAGAGAGACTCCCCATAACAGAATTACACAGGATTCCAGTACCCAACAGATAACTAGATTGTTTTATTCTATGTAAATGCCTTGCATATATATATAAACATTAAAATGTTTTAACACATTGTATATATTGTCTGCATTTGTCTATGAGTATCAAAACTTATAGTAAGAAATATCAAATCTCGATATCGTTCTTATTAACTAGTACAATAAGTAAGATACGATTTTGGAGGATTTAAATATTATAATTATCTACATGTAGCTATGAATCATGTAGACAATCGAAACTTGTTAGTACACCCAACCAGTCATGAAAAGCTACAATCAAAACCCATTTAAAGTATAACGCAAGGAACAGGACCTTTCCAGTGCAAATTAATTGCAAGCTGTCCAATAAAGTTGTGTTCATAACACAATGGCGAGATCAATGATATTATAATATATAAGTTCATAACTTTGGTATACTAGATGGTGGCCAGTGCTGCTGGACCGTTTGAGTCCCCGATAGTATACATTATCCCATACTAAAGTAATATTTCGCACTGATAACACCATTTAACTTCTTCAGAAGCTAAGATGGTCATATTTTACCGTGATTACTCTTAGACGGATTTTGCTATACATTTAGATTTATTATTTGTCTTTGTATGATACTTATTTTTCTTTAGAAACCATACGTCTGTCTTTAATTGTAGCTCAGCTGATGAAGTCTAATTGACAGAAGCGATCGTTTTGAGCATTATAACTTTGGTATTTTGTTTATAACATTCATGATCATATGTAGGGTATGTAGGGGCATTTGTGTTGTACAGACATTATTATAGATCTATATCCAATTTAGCACTTATAACATTTGTGTTCCGATGAATCTTTTACTTTGGTCTATCTCTGTTGCACAGACACGTGTTTACAAAATCGCCGTTAAATAGCTTCGTGTAAATAATAGGGGAATTCACACAGACGCAAAACCATTGACGAATGATTTGCAACTCGCATTAACAAAATTGCGATTTTCTTTATTGCCGCCCCTGCTTCTATGCTCTGTATTTCACTCAAATACTTCCAACTACATGTTTTTACCCATTAGATTTAGAATAAAATCCATAACACACCAGTACTTCAACTACAATTTTCCTCTCAAAGATGAAATCAGGATTGTCTAGCAAATTTTTATCTACAGTTTTCAATGTTTCTTAAGCTAGAATTAGACATTGGGTCCCAACATTTGACCAGAGAAGATGTCATTTACAAATATACTTGGCCTTTAGCACAGTTTCTTTTTGAATAAGTAGATAAAAAATGGGTTATAATTATTTAAGATGGAACATATATGGAATATATATATATATATATATATATATATATATATATATATATATATATATATATATATATTCAATAGAGTAATAACTTCCATTTTCAGGGAAGATTTTACAGTCTAAATAGGGAAGGTCAATAGTATAACCCATGGTTGTTGTTTCAACCACTGGATATTTTGTGTCTGTAATAGGGCCATATTTCGCGTCCTTAACCATTTGGTTCACAACGACATTGACGAAATCCAGGAATATTAGAATCCAGATATATTAGAATTGTGACATATTTGTTGTGGACAGAGGATCTCGTGATACTTTACAGTTGTTAGAGGATATTGGAATACAGGCTCAAATCCCTCCATTTGTTACACAAGGATAAAACTGTTTACAAGTGATGTGGCTAACACAAGTCGATTGGTCACAAAGGTAACGTTATGCTTAATCCTATTTAAAGGATATAATATTTTTCTATACAAAATTTGGATAATCGGGATACATCCAGCCTAAAATATGTGCATCAATATGTGTGTGAAATATATATATATATATATTTGCAAATCTCTCTTGCAAACTACAATAAATAGATTTAAAATGTCGACAGAATAACCACTAGGTCGTTGACACTGCTGGTGGACCGTTTGAGTCCCCGAGGGTATACATTAACCCAGTACCTGGTATTTCGATACCAGCTGATAATCTTATACTAAAGTAATATTTGACACTGATAACACCATTTAAATTCCAAAATTTTCTGAAGCTAAGATAGTCATCTTTTTACAGTGGTTATTCTTAGACGGATTTCGGCTATACTTTTAGATTTATTATTTGACCTTGTATGATACCACTTTCTCTTTAGAAAATGCATATACATTTTAAACTGGAGCTCAACTGATGAAGTCTAATTGACAGAAACGATAGTCTTGAGCATTATAACTTTAGTATTATATTTATAATATTAATGAAAAAATAGATCAGTAAAACAACTGACCAAATGTAAGACAAATTGTGTCACTTAAGATATTGTGTTTCGAGCTGGAGTTGGTGCCATTGATGGAAATATCATAATACTACTAACAGACATCATTAGTGAAAAGTGAACTTTGGGTTTTCTTAAAAAGCTTTATGGGATGAAATAATAAGACAAAGGATACACGCTCATTTATATAGAGTTACATGGTGTTTGTATAAACGTCAGATAACTTGTGATACTAAATAACTGAGGTATTTCTGGATACCTGTACGATATATATATATATATATATATATATATATATATATATATATATATATATATATAGTTGAGACTATTACTTGAATACAACACACAAATCTGGAAGCTCGACGGTGCTTTCCTCTCTTTATATTGTATATCCAATTGTTCAACTATATCATCTTACGCCGGGTCTTCGGAGACTAAGAACCGGAGCGGACACAAAGAACGCGGAGCATTATCAGGCGGTAAAGATCAAAGGTGACTTGTTTTTCTGCTTTCAAACCAACAAATGCTAGCTTGCACTTTCTGGACATACAAATATGTTAAAATTATATTAAATCAGGGGCATGTTGACAAAATATCACTTTTTAATGAGGTACATTTAGCCAATAAGTTTATTGTTTGTTCGAGGAAGTCCGTTTTTTTTAACATTTTCGTTGATTACAAACTACTCCGAATAGTTAGACGTCTACCTACTCGTCAGTTTAATTCCCTGATTATCCCCAGAGATCATATGAAACTGGCATTCATGCCAGATTTATAGATTTGTTATAATTACAATATGGTAAAGGGTTCACATTTGAATACAAAAAACCGCGGAGCCAATTTTTTGTTTAACACATAGAACACGGGGGATGGACACACGGAACAAAATAGATGACTAAATGACCGGTGCTGTCCATTTGTTGTTTCAGGCTAAACATTGCGGAATTCCGTTTGGTCGGCATCAATTTATTGTCAGACACCTTGTTGGATAAAAAGCAGGGGGCAGTTTCACTAAAGGTGGTAACTTTTCCCGTAAACGTAGACCTAACATTATACGTAACTTGCGTTACGATTCTATTTATGTGTGCCTAGTTTCAATTTCACTAAAGGTCTTCGAGAAAGGTATAATTACACGTTAACCTACTCGTAGTTAAATGTGACACTAGCAGTTCTTTGTATAGGACGAAAGATATGACAATTAATGTAACTCATTTAAGACACAAGTTACGAGTAGGTATACACGTAATTTTACGACCTTTCGTGAAAATGGTTCCAGGCCCCTTTTCTGCAAATGCCAAATCTCACTTGATAACGATTTTTAGGCTTTGTGAACCCGATGTGGGGTCTCCTGGTCTCTTTCTGACTGCACAGGATGCCCATTTGATAACTGAAGATTCAACACACCAGACTTGAAATTCTGGAATGACTTGAATACTGTTAGTTTATTGATACCAGCATAATTTTAGTTTTGATATATGTTTATATATTTTTGATTTCCATTTCCCAAATTATTTTATTTGATCTTCTGTCATCCCTAACACTGCTGCATTTGTGGCAGCACCAATTCTAAATGAATGAGATTCATATTTATTATCTATTAAATTATAAAAACCTCAGATACCAAAGTGTAAATCAATAGAATGTCCAGGACATAGATACAAATCCGATAAAAAATGGACAAACACGGACCTCTGGAAACCAAGAGGTGGGATCAGGTGCCATGGAGGAGTAAGCATCCCCTGTCGACCGGTCACACCCGCCGTGAGTCCACAGTACCAATACAACCCAATGCTCTTTTCAATATCGCAGAAAATTGATACCTTGTGAGTGGTTTTCCCCTGAAATGGCAAAAACGACTACCTTTGATAATTGGTCTGACCTCCATGTATTTAGCAAAAACTTCATATGGCTTCATGCTACTTGACATTTGGTTATTTTCAATCATCACTATTGCACCTTTTTTCAGTTTTATTCTTATAGTATTTACCCTAGGTAGTATTATTACATCTTCAATCTGTATTGCATGACCTAAATTACTTTTATTTACAGCTGTTTTTTCTCCCAGTCTGGAAAAGCCAAAAAATGCTTAAATGTATGCAGCTGGAAAAAAATTCTGTTTCATACGCATTTAAAATACATACCGTAGGTAAGATTTGTAAAATTTTAGACAAAACTGCAATTTGGTTTTTCTCACTTTTTAAATATTTTCATTTGAACATAATGTTATGCTTCAATAATAGCAAAACTAAGTTTCTTATCAAAATCATTTTTGATGTTTGTTTGTTTATCACGGCTACTAACGCACTATTGTCTATATGCATTATAATGTTTTTGTTTTGAAAATATATTTTGTCCCAAACCTGAACTGTTAATAATGCACGAACTAATCCTAAAAATGACATTTCTTTTTTAAAAAAAGTGTCTTCCCATTACTGTGGCCAAGGCCAAAATAACCAATGTCCTTCACAAAAAGTCCCACACCCTGGGTTCTTATTACCTGAACTATATGTATACAATTCTAAGTGCCCATATGTGATCCATTCAGAGTCGTGTATCAACCTCACCCCATTGAAGGTTTCAAAAAATTGTAACCATGTAATTAAATCCATCTTGATTTCACTTGTTATATGGTGATATTTTTTAACACCACACATTGAATCATAAAAATGCCTATTAAATGCTCTTGCATTTGGTACAGCTTTACTGAAAAAAGTTTAAACTTCCTACTAGGCTTTGCACTTCCTTTAACTGAAATGACTTTCTTATCAGTGCCATGTTAAGTAGACCTTGAAGTTTTGTTACCTTTCCTTGTGGTATTCTAACCATCACCTTCAACGTATCTATTTCTAAACCTAAAAAGGTCAGTTTTGTTGTGGGACCCACTGTTTTTTACCCAGCTAATGGCACCCTGAAAATTCACACAAGTTTGTAAACTCTTGCATGAGTTTAATGCACTCATGTGACCCAATGCACCCTATGAATAAAAGGTCATACAGATAATGAAAAAAGAATTGTTTCTATTCTAGTTTTTTTTTTGTAATGCCCAATGTAAAAAAGTTGAAATTTTTTAACATAAGCTACAGGATATAGCACATCTCATCGTGAGACATATGTCTATGAAATATTTCCCTGGGAATTTAAACCCTAAAAGGTCAAAGTCTCCTGGGTTGATAATTATTAGTCTAAATGCTGATTTGAAGTCCTTTCATTTTTGCAAGTGTTGTTCCTTACCGAACTTTGCAATTTTTTGTACTATCTGATCTAGTGAAGTATAAACCACTGAACATTCATTGGGATCTATAAATGTGTTAATACTATTACTCTCTGGATAAGATAAATGTATTATTAGTCTCCAAAGTCCTTCTGATTTTGGAATGATTCCAAGTTTACTATAGGTTTTTTGCTTATGGGACCAGCAATTCTGCCTAGTCTAACATCACACTCTATTTCCTCTTTTGCCTTTTCTGAATTTTGTATTTTTACATTCTCCCCCGATTTGTGGACCTATATAACCTAATCTAAAACCAAATTCAATACCATTAATCAATTCACTAGGAACTTCTTTTAATAGGTATTTTAACAATATTGTTTCTAAATTTTTAACCTGAATAGGTGTTTTTCCTAATTCCCGTAACCTAATATCCTCCTTTGTGTCCCCTGAAAATATTTCCCCTGCCTCTTCTAAATGAACCTTGGTTTGCTCCAAAGGAACCTCTACTTTGGCCTCGAAAATTGTTATTAATTCTCTCCGACTGGCGTTTACCTTTATTTTGGCAGAAAGACAGTGGATGCTACCCCTTGTATTTTATGCAGCTGTGAATGTAATTACATGGAGACCTAAAACAAGAACCTTGAAAATTGTAGGAGTAGCACTTCCCTTTTTGTGTCTGACTCTGGTAAAGTGTTACAGCAGTCAGATCTCTTTTGGTAGGGGTAATATATAACAAGCACAATTTTGAGTCTACTGCCGCCCACGATTGACTAGGGTCACAGTCTATCTTTAATCGGAATTGTTGATCATACTCTTTATACCCTTAAGGGGACCTAGGGGCTGCTAACCTGATATCGTGAATGCATTTCATCAATTCTAGAGAGGGTATCCGGTCAACTCGTACCCTGAGCAAATCTTACCTTAGTCATCTCGTACACAAAATGTCAAGTCGTACAAAAATCGGAGAAATCAACTCGTACCCAAAATCGTTCAAGTCGTACCCAAGAAAATAATTAAGAAAAAATTTGGGTACGATTTCACTTTTCCAGTTACGGTAAAACTTAGTATAAATTCATATATTTTCTTCGGTACGAGTTTACTTATCCTATAAGAATATAATTTAATTAATATTCTCGTGCACTTCAATTTATTCCATGAATTTTCTTGGGTACAAGTTGACTTCACCGATTTGGTTATGACTTGACTTTTTGGGTAAGAGTTGACTTTGGTAAGAGTTGGTCAGGGTACGAGTTGACTGTAAATCCCATAGATTTATCCGGATGAGCTGATTATTAAATTGATGCATACATTATGAATGCATCTGTCCATTGTTCAATATTTAAATTTTGTGTTTGATATTTTGTGACACATTTCTACCTAACGGGCTTTTAGAACTGGTGAATACAGTAGGAATATCAATATCATGCATGCAGTGCGAACTCGTACCTTTTCCAGTGTTCGCCCCGCCACAATATAACTGAAATATTGTTGAAAGTGGCGTTAAACAACAACAAACAAACAAACATCCAGTGTTCGCCACGGCTGTAATCTCTTCCACCCCGTTAACTGCTGACCCTTGAACTTCTGAACTCGCAGCCACCAAATTCAATGGCTCCCTATCTAATATTAGCCATTGTTGTACAACCACGTTCCGGAATCGCTATGCTCTTTCCTACCTGTGTTCTCATGCGACCGAAATCTCTCGTAGCTAATGAATATTTAAAAGGTGTAGGTGTTGTCCAATTTATCCAATCACAGTAGTTTTGATCGACAACGGAAGTTATCGCATAGTCTGTTGATTCAATACAACTCTGAAATCTGATTGCTGGGCCAATGGGAGCACCATTTACTCGCATTGAATGATACCATATGAATAATATTCGTGAGCTAAGAGAGATTTCGGTCGCATGGGACCACGGGTAGGAAAGAGCATAGCGATTCTGGACCATGGATTTACGACGATGCTACTTGGCCAACGACTCTAGATTTCCTCCCCCGTATATCAGCCATATAGACTTTTTAACCTTCGGCATCTTCTCGGGTTCAGATCCCCAACTGGTATCTCAATAATTAATCGTTACGGATGGCTGTTAAATATATAAACATAATTTAAACATGATTTTTAATGTGTATTTAGACATTTTCAGACGGAAAAAAATCTTTAAAAGTATGTTTTTAGGCCCACATACGATCAAGAATTGTCTAAGTCTTTGCCTGTCTTTATCTCTCAATGTTTCTGTCTGTCTGTCTTTGTTTCTGTCTGTCTCTGTCTCTGTGTGTCTGTCTGTCTCTCTCTCTGTATGTGTCTCTGTCTTTGTCTGTCCCTGCATCAATCTGTCTTTGCATTTGTGTGTGTCTCTCTATACCTATCTTTGTCTCTGTGTCTATTTGTCTATGTTTTTATGCCTGTCTTTGTGTCTCTGTCTTTCTCTCTAAGTCTTCTGATACTGTTTGTCTTTGTCTCTGTCTGTGTGCCTGTCTTACTCTCTCTGATTCTGTCTTTGCCTCTGTGTGTGTCCCTGTCTCTGTTTTTGTCTCTGTCTGATTGTCTGTCTTTGTTTCTCTCTGTGCCTGTCTCTCTGTCTATCTTTGTGTCTCATATATGTCTGTCTCTTGTCTGTGTCTGTGTGTCTGTCTGTCTGTCTGATTCTGTTCCTATCTGTATCTTTCTGTTTCTGTCTGTCTTTATTTCTCTCTCTCTCTCTCTCTCTGCCATTGTTGTCTGCCTATCTATGTTTGTCTCTCTCTCCCCCCCTCTTTCTCTCTCTTTGCGTTTATGTAAAGTTGTAGAAATATTTTGTTCAGATAATTAGACTGTCAGCTATTTTGATCTAGTGTTTGTAAGCATGTAATACTTTTTAAATTGTAAATTCATGGCATTCAAGATGCTTTTTACTTCACATTAATTGATATGCATTTCCAATTAGTGCTATAATGCATTTTCATTTCACGCTTTTATGCTTTTTCAACAAAACTATTGATTGCAACATTGCAAATGTAACAATGATATTTTTTTCTAAATTTTGGATATTTTAATTTGGGTGTAGGTATGTACATGTAGGTCTACCTTAAATTTATATCATCAGAAAAATTCATGTACCAACTCATTTTTTAGTTTTCCAAATAATTCAAATCATATATATTGTTTATCAGTATCGACCTAGGCTATATCAGTATTTATCAGTAGCGCTGATACTAAAGCAAGTCCCACAGAGAAAACAAGTCCCACAACAAATAACACCATGTAAAGTTTAATTAGTGACAAATATATGTTGACATAGGCGTTGGACCCGGGGGGCTAAGATAGCAAAGATAGACATAGGTGTTGAAAATTCGGGCTTAGCCCCCAGACGTTTCTGGCGTGTGTGTGTTTTAAGTTGGTTTAGGCCTTTCCCCCTCCCCATTTTCAATTTGCTTCCGACGCCAGTGGTTGATAATGATTTTTAATGTGTATTTAGACATTTTCAGACGAAATAAAATCTACAAAAGTATGTTTTTTAGGCCGACGTACGATCAAAAGCGGTAACTCTCATCATTACTGGCCTGGGTTCCTGGCCTAATCTTACTTCGTCGATAGGCAGAGTTGAGCCAGGATCCAAGGCAAACTAAAACGAGTCCCGTGGAAAAAGAGCGAATTCTACAATAAACTACGTAATGTAGCGTGTCATTTTATTAATTTAGATATGCTAAAAGATATTTAAAATATATAAATGATATTATTTTTCAAGAAATGTCATTCAAAGATTGTTTACTCAGCTGTCGAAATGGCCGAACTCCGGACACGAACGACAACTCCAGTTGAACTGTAATTTAAATGGTTCTGCATGGTAGCTGTATTTTATGGCAACCATTACTGAATATTCGGAGTATTCATATATCTATATGAGATTAATTCTTATAACAATTGAGAGAATATATATATATATATATATATATATATATATATATATATATATATATATATATATATATATATATATATATATATATATATTTACCGTATTTGTCCTTGAAAGGGCGCCTGCCCCTGGATATTTTTTTCATGTAGATCTATTGACTGTTTGAAAAATTTTTACCTTTTAATTTTTAAGTAGTTTAGATTACCGCCCGACATCATCATACTTTTTTCTTTTTGGTGCAATAAATATCAACTATACCCGCAAAATTGCAAAAGAACATCTTTTAACTACGTTGTAAGCAATACTTTGGATTCTTTCGGTGATTTCTTTGATGCAGGGAGGTCGCCATTGACGTTCATCAAACGAAATGAAATCAGTCATAGTTACGTGTTTTTGTTTTTTGTTTGTTTGTTTGTTTTTTTTTGTTTTTTTTTTTTTGTTTTTTTGTTAAATACCTGTCAATTAAAATGTATTCACTATCGAAAAATAATACTTATAGCAATTTTTTCCACAAAGAAATATGAAACTTGACCAATTATTTCTTTACTCCGTAACTTTATAAAACTGAATTCGGCTTTGGGATTTCAAGTGAAGCGTTGTAAATCAAACTTTCCATTTTGTCTACTGCTGTTATTTTAAATCGTCCGCAATTACCAAAATCTCGCATGATACCAGTTTTTTTTACTTTGGTATTATGTTTATAATATTTATAACCACTAGGTCGTTGCCACTGTTGGTGGACCGTTTGAGTCCCCGAGGGTATACATAAACCTAGTACCTGGTATTTCGGTACCAGTTGTTCATCTTATACTAAAGGAATATTTGGCACTGTTAACACCATTTAAATTCGAAAATTTTCTAAAGCTCAGACAGTCATTTTTTTTACAGTGGTTACTCTTAGACGGATTTAGGCTATACTTTCAGATATATTATTTGGCCTTGTATGACACGACTTTATCTTTAGAAAAAAACACATACTTTTCAAATTGGAGCTCAACTGATGAAGTCTAATTGACAGAAACGATATTGTCTTGAGCATTATAACTTTGGTATTATGTTTATAATATTTTACAATTTTAATGTCAGAGATCGCATTAAATCAAAGAAATTGTCCAAATTGTCGGTTTCAATGAACTTGAAGCATCAGTGTAAGGCATGTATCACTCGTACTCGTAATGCCTGTTTCCTGATCTCGCAGTTCAAATGGTAAATCTTAATTTGACAGTAACAAATTTTGCTACATTGTTTCTTTTCTACATCAGGGGGATTGCAAAGTAATTAAGTCAGTATAAACAACTTTATACACTGTAGATAACGTACGTTGCACAGTGGAGTGGTTTACCATATTTGCAACGTAATCAAAATGTGCTTCATGGAAGAAAAAATGTCAAAATAAGGGCGCCCTGTACTCCAATAGACCATTTTCGAGTTCTTACGTAATACGTTTTTGGATCCGGATTTTTCATGCGCCGTTTCAACTTCGTTAACCCTAGCGATTTCCGGTTTGTGTCTTTGCAGTGATCAGGAAATAAAATGCAGTTATATCTGAAGGGCAAATTATTGTCACTAGTCTATTTATGTCAAAAACAAATTTACGTTAACGTCTACACTCTATACCAAACATGGAATATTGTGACATTATTATTTATTGCATGAAATCGAGCATTTTATTTCTTAATCGACGCAAATACACATACCGGAAATAGCTAGGGCTAACAAAGTTGAAAAATCCGGATCCAAAAACGGATTTCGTAAGCAAATACTATATATATATATATATATATATATATATATATATATATATATATATATATATATATATATATATATATATATATATATATATATATATATATATCATTAATAATTTGAATTAAGTGAAAAACTAAAAAATCAGTTGGTACTTGATTATTTCTGATGATACAAATTTAAGGTAGATCTACATGTACATACCTAGTAACCTTCACCCAAATTGAAATATCAAAAGTTTAGAAAAAAAATATCATTCTGACATTTTCAATGTTGCAATCAATATATATATATTTTTTTAACTATACATGCTGAAAAGGCAAAATAGCGTGAAATGAACATGAGTAATTGCACTAATTGGAAATGCATATTAGCTAATGCGAAGTAAAAAGCACAGTGAAAGCCATGAATTTTCAATTTAAAAAGTATTACATGCAAGCTTACAAACAAGATCAAAATAGCTGACAGTCTAATTGTCTGAACAAAAAATTAGCCTAAGTGCTATTTTTCTGAAAAAGGGAGCCGGTCACAGTAGGTGTCAGCCCGTTTAAAGAACCCTCACTGCTCAATGGCCACCAGTGCCACGCATAGGCCAAAATTTGAAGCACTTCACCAGCATATGGTAACGTTTCCAGATGAGTGACAGTTTCTTGAATGTGACGTTGAACAACAATAAACAAACAAATAAACAAACAAACCAATCTGTAAAAAGTCGTTGATATATTTATCTATTTATTATTTCATTGTCTTCTTCTTCTACATGTATAATATTTGACACATTTTTGTATTTGGGTCACACATACAGTAGGACTACATTTATTCTTGGTGTTCAGTAATTAATTTCTATATTTGAAATTTCACAGTTTTTAATTTGACATATTTTTAATTAAGCTTCAGAAAGCGCCATACCCATATTTGGAGTTTGTCAGGCTTGAAACTGAAGTAAAGTCAACATGATTCAATTTGTCTTATTGGTGCTTAAA